>BPTQ01000005.1:275236534-275394496 GCA_019973895.1 Chrysanthemum seticuspe | reverse complement strand
TCATTGCTAGGGACTAGCAATATCTCAGTGTGGGGGATTGATGAGTGTCTAAATACTATCAGTTTTGTACAAAATAAACTGCAAATTCATCTGAAAACACTCAGAAACACATCAAAATGATCAAAATATCACAAATCAGTGTTTTATGTGTTTTAAATTCAAAAATATCAAAATCAGATGAAAAACATATCAAATTTGCAAAAATTGCAGTTTTAGTCCCCCAAGTTTCAAGAATTGTCAAAAATAGTCCCTGAGCCCGAATTTCAAAAGTAAAAGTCACCAAAGGTCCTTTTAAAATCAAAACTTGTCAAATTTAGTCCTTTGGTGAAAAATATGAAAAGTTTGAGAAAATTACAACTTTGGTCCCTCAAGTTCAAAAATTGGCAGAAATGGCCCCTGGAAAATTGCAAAATGGCAACATTGGTCCTTATACTTTCTGAGAATGTCACTTTTGGTCCCTTGAAACAAGTTTGAGATGTTGGCAGCCTAAGTCCTTGCAATTTTCAGATTTACACCATTAGTCCCTCTAGTTCTAAACCCTTTTAAACCATTATGACCCCTTTCACCAATTCTGGCCCCTGTCAATAACAATTATGAACCCCCCCTTTTATTATTAACCCCTCCTTGGTCAATCCCTGTGGTCAAACTAAACAGAAAATGGCGCCAAGCCTTTTTCTTCTCCACTTGTCTCTGAAACACACTGCCTACACTCCACCCCCCATCACCTTATCACAAACCTGTCTCCCCCCTCCTCCACTACATCCAAGGTTCAATTAATGCCCCCCCTACCCCCTCAATCAACCCCAGTTGTCAAAAGAGAAAAATGGCGCCAAAATCTGTTTTGAATGGTGGAGATCATTTCAAAGCCATCCAATGGCTTAGATGGGTGGGATTTCATCAGAGGAGAGATACAAAGTGATTGGGATATAAAAAGAGAAGGAAAGAGAAGAAAGGAGGGGAGAATTTTAGCTTAAAAATTTCTTAATGTCGTTTTTTATGTTAAGTTATTATTTTCAGTGTTAGACTTGTATCTTTTGGTTAAATTGTATCAAACTTATGTTTTTAAGTGTATTTCAATTATTTTCAAGCATCCAATTCAGTTTATGTTCTCAATTCAAGTTTTATGTTCACTGTTCAAATTGCAACTTCCAAATATTAGATACAAGTGTTGAGAAGTTTAGTTCAAAGCCAAAATAAGCTTGTATAAGCTTATTACAGCTTGTCACAAGCTAACATTCAAGTTTCAGTAACTATTGGTTCTTGGTCAAAGAAAGTCAAACTTGGTCAAGTTTGAATGGAAATGGCAATGGGTTGATGCAGTCTGGATTTGGGATTGGTTTTAAGGCCAAATGGTTGGTTTTGGATAGGCTAGTGTTCATGGTTCTCAATTTGCTAGCCAACTGTGGCTTGGATTATTTGTAAGTCAAAAATTAAGTTCTTTAGAATAATCTGTAATTGTAGTTTAAACATGTTATGATCTGTTCTAATAGAAGTATTTTAGTGTTGTTAAGTGAGTTTGATCATTAAATCAGTTGTTCCATTGTTTAATTCTGTTTTAAGCTTAAATCAGTGACTTAAAGGAGTGTTTGGCTCAACTGATATAACTGTCATTTTAGCTTAGTCCATAGTTTCTTTAGGTTGTTTCATGATTGTTAAGTAATATTGAGTTCAATTGAATCAAGAACTTGGGTCTGCAACAGCTAGAAGTCAAACTTGCACCTTAATCTTTCTCACTGTTAACTGTTAAGATTTTTGGAGTTGCAAATCATTACTTTGTGTTTAAAATCCATCAACATTGCTTGCATCAAGTTTATAACATCATATAAACACTATCTCAGCTTTAAAATTGGATCTTAAGTTGGCAAAAGTCAAAAATCTTCATTTCATCAAAAAGTCAAAATAGGAAAAACAGGTTTTGAGCCCACTGATGAAGATTTTTCATTGATTCATTTGTGGGTCAAATTTAATAAGGTTTGGTGTTTCAAAAACTTCAACTGGTCCTTGTACTTATTACCATTTTTATTGATTTTTGCAATTTTTCTATAAGCTTCAAACAAGCTCATGAACTTGGACCCATATGCCCTGCACCACTGTACTCAGTGAGTACTGAGTTTTACTCAGTTTTTGCATCAGCTGCACAGAGCTTAAGAGAGCTCACCATGGTCTGAGTTTTGGTTTTCAGTTAGCCACCCAGGTCCTCTTGAGGTTCCAATTTGTGGTTTTCCATCTGAGCTTATTTATAAGCTTGTGCTTATGCTTTAAATTGGTACCCTTTCACTGTTTTGAACCAAAAATTTATATATCAAATCTGTTGTAGGTTGTGAATCAGTGGTTAGAACTTGTTATTTCTCATTGCATGTTGGTTGTTTTAGCCTATTAGAGCTTCATTATCAGTTTGGTAGCTTTTGAACTCCATTTGCTTATTAAAGTGCTTATTTCAAATAGCACTTTCTCATCAGTTGCTTATTCTTCCACACATGCACCCTTTTTTCTATTTTTCCTTTATTCCTAATATTATTTTAAGCATTTCCTGAATTTTTCAGATTTTTCCTAGCTTGTTTGGTATTTTTCTGCATTTTAATTAGTTTTTAATCATTTTTAAATAGCTTTTAATACAAAAAATTAGAAAAAGGTTCCAAAAAATAAATTTTCAATTTTATTAAGTTTAGATAAATATAAAAAGTGAAAAAAGTAATTTTCCAGATTTTTCTTAGTTTATTTGGTAATTTTTAGTAATTTAATTAGTTTTTAATAGTTTAAAATCCATAGAAAATAGAAAAATAATCACAAAAATACAAAAATAGTTTTGAAAATTCTAGTTTGATATTTTAGATTTTTCCATTTCATAATTTTATTTTTCTAGCTTTATTTCCTATTTTCTTATATTTTAGGTAATTAATTAATAGTTAAAAATAGTTTTTAATTAATGATAATTAATTAAATAGTTGTAAAAATAATTTTCTTTTTCTAAAAAGTTTCTTTTATCATTAGGTTTGTAAAAAATGTATTTTTCATATTTTTAGGATTTTTATTTCTTAGATTTCACTTTTTATTTTGTACGTTTACGTTATTTTAATTTAAACGTACGTTTTAGGTTTTAAACGTTCATCACTTTAAATATAGTGATAGCGTTTATTTAATAGGTTTTATCTTTTTAATTTTCTTTAATTTGCATTTAAGGCGTTTTTAATTTGTTGGCTTTTTCCGTAGTTAATATCATATCTCAATATCCTTTTCCAATTCAAATTCCTCGATCACTAAACGGTTTATAATCCATTGCACAACTCGCTGGGACTTAACGACCCGGGGAAACATTGTACTCCTCAGATCTTAATTGCATTGGTTGTTGAGCAGTTTTTAGTCTTTTAGACTTGACTGTTTAGCACCGATCAATGGTCTTTCGCGTTTCTTTGTAATGGGAACAGGCTGTATGTTATTTGAATAAGTTAGAAGGAAAAACATAATTGACAAAACTCTTATAATATGTCACACATACCAAATCATCATCAGATAGGATAATGACATGGCTATTTATGTCCTCATGAGTTGGTTCATTCTGATCTTCTTCTGGCTTCAAAACACAAAAAAATAATGAATATATCAAAAATGCATCTTGTATACATTATGACGATTAGTCATTCACAAGTATAAGAAAAAAAAAACACATATTTACCTTAGGTGATTTAGGCTGCTCCATTCTTATAATGCCAAATGAGTTTTAAAAATAGGTTATCATTTTTGATGATGATGTTGATAGTATTTATAGATAAGATAACAACAATTTTAGGAAATGATACGGTAATCAAAAAGTTAAAATGTGGATTGAAGCATATAATTCAAAAGTTGAATGTTTGTTGTGTTTATTTTAGTATAGGATTATAGTCAAATTAAGATGATATATTGGTTTTCAAATACAGTGGGATATGTTGAGTAAGTTGACAATAAATCATCAGGTTTATTTTGTTAATACATTAGCTTGATGAATAAGTCATCCAAACATTAGCAAGTTACATTTTGATTAAATGAAACTAAAATAGATTAAATTATAAAAATATAAGTTAGAAGTTAGGCAGATATAAAATGTTGTTATTATTTTGTATACATTAGACATTATCCAGATATAAGCATTTTAGAAAGACATCTACATTGTCACCAACATTTAGATTTACACATACGATATTAGCTACTTTATTTTGAGATGTAACTTTTAGCAAAATAATGTACATTGCAAACAACTTTATTTTAATCAAAATTGTATTAATTATTGTATATATTACATACAAAGGTAGTTTAGGAAATAATATGGATAAAAAGAAAGTTTAAAATTTAAGTAAATCATAATAGTTAAAAAATTGAAAGTTTGTTACAGAAATTTTAGTAGAGGATTATAGTGTTTTCCAAGAAATTGTTAAAAACATGTTTGTCTACTTGTTATAAAAATAAAAAGAATGTATATTCCACAACTAATGTTGCAGGATAGTTTGGAAATATTAGTGTATTACACAATTTGTATCCATTTTTGCTATAACCAATTCCAACTATCTAACATTTGATCATAAACATTGGTGACCAAACCAATAATACTATAGTACATGACAAAGTATTCACATCAATAGTTTTTTATAAACAAAACTTGATTATCACCATGTATAAGGTAAATGTTGAAATAAGTAGAAAACCTACTTATCCAATGCATTTCAAGTAGGTTTATTGGACACAATATTTGTAAAGGACAACAATTGTTGATCATAATTAAATCAGAATTCAAGCATAGCATGAAAATGTATTTGTGATAAAATCACAAAACACAAAACAAACTGTCTGCAAACAAGAAAAAACATAAAACAAACTGGAACAATTGTCTTTAACCAAAAAGAAACAAAATGAAATAATGAAAGGATGAAAATATTGGGATGCTGAGATGTGAAGGAGAATGAGCATCAGTCCTCCTTGCCATTGACCACTTCAACCACATCAATACTCTTCATTTTCTTTGCAGATGCATCATCCTGCACAGAATCATCCAGAACAATCGCATCACGCTTTGATTTTCCAAAGCTGCCACCTAACACTTCAGCATTTTCCACGTCTTTATTCACTTCTGGAGTGTGCTTTGATTTTACAGAGCTGCCACTTACCACTTCCTCATTTTCAACTCCCTTCTTCACTCCTGGAGTGACTTTCATGTCGAATGGAATGTTATCAGTAGCATTGAACTTGCTTGTGGAAACAGCAGGGGTAACTGGAGTTTGCATTTCTCCATCATTTTCTTGTGATAAATCAGGTAAGAACATATTAGACAGTATCAAGGTTTACTAAATTAAATAAATAGAGTAGACTAAAACAGATTTTAAAACAACCTCATTGATGAATCCATGTTTAAATGTCTTTATCATATTTGCATCATCTGAAATCATCTTGACTTGGTAAACATGGTTGTTGTTGGTTATATTATATGAAGAATACAAAAAACGAAACAACATTTTTTTTTCCAACAATGGGAACCAATTCATCAGGAAATATATCATCAGCCTGATCTCCATACTTCGCCTTAAGCTTATAACACGGGATGTCAATCATCTTAGTGATAATATCTTCATACATCAAAAGAGATGTTGAGCCAGTGTCGTCAATTACACGCACAATTACTTTGTACCTAACATTCAACATATATTTATGGGACAATAAGTATGTTACTGAAAAACAACATGTATGTATATGTAGTTCAATTTAGCATATTAATTACAAAACTTTACCTTGGTCCCACATGGTTGATATCCCTACACTTTTTGCAAAAATACGTCTTAGTCTTGGATTTCTTTTTTGATGATGAAGATTCACCGTTTTCTTCTGGTTCTTTGGCCACACAGCCACATTTCTTACAGGCAAGGTACCACCAACCATGTTCTCGATGCATCTTGTGTATCTTTGTGTATATGATACATTCAAATTTATGTATAATACGATTTATAAATTAGTATAGAAAATTCACATTCACTGTTATAATAATAATAACAGATAACTTATGTATTCGGATTCACGAATAGACCCAACCATTTTCCTAACACCATTTTCAAAAAACTCATCATAAGTGATTTCTTTTTTGGATGGTGAAAACACATTTAGAATGATGTTCTTCTCCACATAACCATCCATTTCTTGATACCTATACAACATAACACAGTGATTCATGATCCAAGCCGAATGAACAAAGTGTGTAGCAATTATAATTATATTTGTAACAATTATGTTGTAAACATTAGTTTTATAAATGAAATACTTACATATTCATGTATACATTAATCTCTGAATGTTATCATTGATATAAAGCTTAGTTGCAAAGGCCCCATTGCTAACAGACGGCTTATCTGCAATAGTAGAATATAATCATGAGTCAATTTTAATGAAATAAACATCATAAAAATAAACATCAGGAAAGTATATAAAACATTTTACCATTAAAGTATTTGACTTTTGCAATTTGAAGGATCATTACAACATTTCGCATTTTATCCAATTGTTGTGCCAAAATGTTGAACCGTTCAACCCATCCGTCAAAGAAACAGCAATCCAGAGTTACTCCACTGTATTAAATTGAAATATGTAAGTAACTTAAATATATCATTTTGTATAAACCAAGAGTAGTAGTCTTACTCCACATCTTCTAAGATGACTGTCCTTCTAAATTTTTTATTACCATAACTTTCATACGGTATTGGTTCAGATATGGATACTATAGTCCCAATGACATCTGCGTTTACATAGGTGCTATGTAAGTTAACATGTACAACAAATGTCCATTCATCTATTATTATGCAGACTTATTTTAATAAATTATCAACATGCAAGAATGAAAAAATATAAATAAAAAATAAACAAATAATCAATAATTCTTACCAACAATATCAGTCTCCGAAAACCGCTTTCTCGTAAAGTTATGGAATGGTTCAAATCTAAAACCACGGGTATTCTGGTCAAAGGGAGCAACTCTTGTCACAGACATATTCTTATAGAATCCGATTTTGTAACGGTGACTCAACAACGGGAAATTTCCTCCATTTTCACCAACCCCAAAGCTTCCCACTTTGTAGCAGGAACCTTCATAGCTTGAAACTTGTTCATATCTGCCTTCTTAATAGAAGCCTGAATACGGTTTCCCTAAAAAATTATGTAAATATGGAGAGATACAGATTAACTATATATTTATTTATACAACCATATACGTGATTCAAATAAACAGAAAATAAAGTGGATAAATATAAAAAAGTTTTACAAAGAACATAAATTATTGTATATGGAAACAAAAACAAACAACAAAATAGGGTAATGTTAAAACATGTTCATCTTGAAATAATACTTTTAAACACTTCATTTGGCTTAGTGATGGGATGAGCTTTCCATATACGTACAACCCTCACCAAAATTTTTGCATCATCAAGCATAGGGTCAATGTCACTCAAAGCAGTAATCTGTTGATCCATTTGTTTTGCCTACAAATGAGAAAATAAATTAATATATATTTAAAATATGTCATCATATATAATGAATATCGTATTTCAAACAATAGATGAGACAAAAATATAAATGCTTGATTATGATTAGGCATTTCAAATACCTTATGATTGTATAAAGATGAAGTTATAAGAAATGAAATGAGGTGTGGTTAAAGATCCATTGAAATATATAGTGGTAGGAATTAGGTTAAATGAAGCAAATTGAGAAATTTCAGTAATTCAAAAAAAACAAAATTTAAAACTTTTAGCTTAAAATCAGGATGTTAAGTAAGACAAGGATTCTTATTTTAAAAGGTTTAGCAAAAATAATTTATGTTGGTTAATTCTCAATAATTATTTTGAATACAATTTAAAACCTTCCTCTATTATCTTATTACATTTTACAAATTTGAAGTATACAAACTTATAATAACATTAACTGAAAATAATACAAACTTTAATTTCCACTTTATTTAACAGGATTAAAAAAACATATAGCATGAACATATAGAATGTTCTTTTTGTTATAAGCAAATATGACAGCAGACTAACTTATAAGGAGAATAGCATAGGCCAATATCGAACTCAAAGACTACTTACATGTGACAATAAATAAAAACACCATTTTATTTTTAAAATTAATCTGATTTAGATAATCAATCTAAATACTACTTTACACATACGCATTTGGGATGTTATAACAGCTTATTTGATTGGTTACCGGTATACTACAATATTAAACAAAGCCAATTACATTTGATTATTAGGTTGCAGAACACAGTTTATGGACTCATAAAATTAATAATCAAAAAGTAATAATTTAATAAGCTTTGAAAAATAAGTTGCAGATTCACCAATAAGCTTATTTTTTAAAAAACTAATTTGAACAATACAAAAAGCTTGTTTTTTAAAAGCATTGGTATACTACAATTTAAAAAAAAGCCACATCCATTAGATGCAGTAAGAATATACTAATAAGCTAATAAGTTGAACATAATACGTTTACTGATTTTTCAAATCTCAATAAGCCGATAAAGTCAACAAATATAAATGACACTAAAAATGCTATCGTTGTCTAAAAAGCAACCACAAAGAACATGACTTATCTTGTAATACTCCGCTAATCAGATGTTGCAAATTACTCCACTGTCAACGAACCAAACATTCGACAACCTTTATTATCCTGAAACACGAAAAACAACACAGAATGACCGCAAACGTTATGTTAACTAAAACATAAGTCATCAATAATTTGGAAAATGCATATATTTTATGATGTTCTTTATCATTGAAATTTTTCATAAAATAAGCCGAAAAACTCAAACAAATATGAATGTAACTAAATAACTACCGCAAAGAACATATCTTATCATGTAATCCTTCGCTAGGGCTGAGCATCGGGCCGGATCCCGACCCGACCCGTCCCGACAAATACCGATCCCGATTAACAGCTAGAACCTAAACCGAATACCGACCCGAAAGTAGTCGGTTTCAATCGGTCGGTAATCGGTTTGTCGGTTCCGGTCACCTTCGCTTGCCTTTTCTCGGTTTTTTGCCCGTCCCGTCTCGACCCGAGTCCCGAGAACACGGAAAACTAGAACCGAGTAGCAGTCGGTCGGAATCGGGCGTCGGTAATCGGTCGGGAATGCTCACCCCTATCCTTCGCTAATCATATGATGCAAACTACTTGATATATCCATTCCAACAAAAGAAAGCAACCATATTTCCTGAAAAACACCACAACAGAGAATGACCATAAACATGATGTTAACTAAAACATAATTCATAAATCACATTGAAAATGAATCTATTTTATGATGTTCTTTATAATTAAAGCATTTCATCAAACAATATGTATAAAATCAGTACTTTGTGGTTAGCAAATCAAGTTATTGCTAATTAGGCATTTCATCAAACACATGGTGTACATTTCTCATAAAAATATAATAAACCAAAAAAAAAACAAAATACACAATATGAATTTAGATGAAATCCGATCAAAATAGAATAAACAAAAAAAATAAAAATAAATAAACATTATGAATCTACTCCTTTGTATGTGAAAAATAAGATTAACAATCTAATCAAACACAATCGTTTCATCTAAATGGACAGAATACCTGATTTAATTCGATTGACAAAAAGATCTACAATACACATAAGTTATTGTAGATCCATGGATTGGCTTCAATACGTTGTCGAAGCTATGATCCATTCGATTTTATGGATATGTTGCCGTTTTGGTGTGATGAAATTAATTCATCAACATAATTATGTTTGAAGCGGTTTTGAGAAGAGGATATTGTGTGTGTGTTTTTTCACATACAAACAATTTTTTGGAATGAACTTGGATTGGGTCTTTCGCCCAAATCAGCATAAAAAATGAATGAACGGTCCAGATCAAATTAATTTACACGTGTCAATTGATTAAGAATTTTGGGGGGAGATTTTATAGGACAAGTTTGCTTTATATAGGAGGGAGATATATTTATATAAATTCGGTTTTCGGTTCAGATAGCCAAAATCATATTTAAACCGAAAACCGAATTTTTAGTTTGATTCGATTCGATTTTAACAAATTCAGTTCAGTTATAAATTCGGTTTGATTTTTTCGGTTCGGGTCGAGTTCGATTTTCGATTTATTCAGTTATTACCCGACCCATGAACACTTTTGCCCCCTAAACTAGTGCATTTGAATTGGGCCAAACCGAAACCTGTTTAATTGGGCTAACAACCAAATATCTTCTCACTTGTAAAATATAAAACATGTAAACATAAAAGCCCAATAAAGCCAAGGGTTTAATCATCAGCACTCGCCGTAAAATTCAGTTCTCCGGCCATCTTTCTTGCTTCCGGTCACTCTCAACAGGTTTAAATAACACAACCCATTTTTTATATATTTTTAAAAATCAGTTTATATTTATTTTTTAAAAGTATTCTATATATACTTATGTTACACACATGCTAGTTCTTAGGGGTGGTTGTTTAAGCTTATGTGTTTTCGGCTCGTGTTTTATAAGCTCATTTTTTGCGGCTTATTTTAAAACTTTTGAATAAGTTTATTATGTCATAATAAGCTTATACAAGCCCATTAGTTTCAAAAGAAGTTGGAAAAGATGGGCTTATGAAACATAAGCCGAAACCACATTGGTTTATAAGCCCAAAAATAAGCTTAAACAAACATCCCCTTAGTTTTAGATAGCTTAAGTAAGTTAAAATCATATGTTGACAAATGGGCATTTGAGTTTTTACATTTTTATTTCTATTTTTCTAGGAAATTTGGTTTGGAAGCTTAAGTAATGTCGTTACCGGATAGCGAGATTACGAGGCTGCATAGAATCAGGAAAACATGTTTTGAGATGCTGAAAGACAGAGGTTACGAGGTCGAGGATTCGGAGATTGATATGAGTAGGAAGGAGTTTATTGATAAGTATAACGGGGATATTAGAAGGGAAAACCTTACTATCAACAAGTCGAAACCTGGTAACACTGATCAGGTCTGCTTTTTATCTTTCGTCGGCTTTCGATATGTAATGTATTTCACAATGCAAATGTGATTTGTGTCTTTTAGTTTTAGTGGGTGTTTGGGTTTGCTTATTTTTTGCTGCTTATGCATCTGCTTAAAAATAAGTACTTATACGCTACTTAAAAATAAATACTTCTAGAGATTGTGTTTGGATTTGCTTACTTTGTAAGAAATGCAATATATACGTGAATATAATAATTTGGTAGAATTTTTTTATCAAATTTGTTTATAAAAGGCTTTAGGTTATATACGAAAGTGAAAATTAAGTTTAAACTAATAATCAATAAGCATCACAAGCTATGAAAATATGCTTATCTACTTAAAAATAAGCAGATAAGCCGAAAGATTTTGGATAGAGATACTACTTTTCTGCTTAAAGATAAGCAGATAAACAGAATAAATAAGCAATCCCGAACACCCTCTTAAGCGAATATGGCATTGTAGTTATATCGTTGATATGAAAGCTAAATATTTTTGTATTTGGGAATCAGATTATGGTTTTCTTTCCTGATGAAGTATCGAAGATTGGTGTGGGTGTAATCAAGAAGTATCTAATCGTTATGGAACATGACAAAGTACGTAGAGCAATCATAGTGGTTCGAACTGGGATGACTCCTAGTGCGAAAGCGTCTCAGTCTGAGGTAGCAGGAAAGTTCCAAATTGAGGTGTTTCAGGTAACTGTTAATGCTTTAAGTGTTTGTTATGCGTATCGGAATGGGTGTTTCATAGACGATAGACCACTTCATATAGATTAGTTAGTGGAGTGTTCAATTCAGCTAAAAAGAACACTTGTGCTCCCTTAGATCACATGTGAAATAAAACGTATAGCATGTTAAAAAATTGTCCATTTCCTCTTTTAGTGTTCTAAAATGAATTACCCACTAATTTGATATATAAAATACGTGATGTAGGAGGTTTTGTGCATAAAAATACACTTTGGACGACTTACGAGCTGTTTCCTTATATCTATCAATTTACCCGTTCCACCATCTAAGGGGTAACGATATAGCATAAGCTTAATTGATCTATCAATAATTAAAGGGCTTGAATTTGACGCCTAGTTCTTGTTGCATTATCATCGACATTTAATTGCATTTCGGCATGTATACAGGAGGCAGAGCTGCTAGTAAACATCAGATACCATAATCTTGTTCCTGATCATGTTCCACTTACAGACGATGAAAAGAAAGCTTTGCTGAACAAATATACCGTGAAAGAACCGCAGGTGAGTGATTATTAATGGTAATATAACTCCTTTTGGCTCATGTTTGACCTCCGGGATCTAACTGAGTACTCTCACAATTTTGGCCAAACGCTTACTTTTCAATCAACAGTGTTTGTCATTAAAATAACTATAAGTTTACAAACCTTCTGATAACTTGGAAGCAATCAACATCAACTTGGGAGTTGAAATAAGTCGATTTGACCTCAAGTTCAAGTTGTATATTTAATTTGGATATAATGTGTGCATGGTTTTTGCAGCTACCTCGAATTTTGGCTAGTGATCCGGTGGCAAGATACTATGGGTTAAGGCGTGGACAAGTAGTCAAAATTCTAAGGCCAATTGAGACAGGAACGAGTGAGAGAGACAAGGATGATTTTGAGTCCAACAAAAGAGATCGTGAAAATGAGATATGTTATGTCACCTACAGAATCGTAGGCTGAACTCAGATATTGTGGTTAGTTGAACCTTGTCATTTTTAAGTTTGCTATAACAAGTTATGGGTACTCTATTAAGTATTCCAGTTAGATATTTTGACAAAATGTAGAAAACATTCTGAGATTGCATTGTATAAATTAAACCAGTTTATGGGATTTGCAAACATTTGAATATCCTTAAAAGATTTGCACCAACCAGCCCAGTTGACATGTTTCATGCTTTCCAAAATTTGGGGGGAGAAACCTGCTAGACTTTCATAGTTTATCCTTATACTTATGTGTTCCGCAATAGCGAAGTGCCGAAGTCTAATAAGTAACAGGGGTTAGGAATGTGTGGCGTTTTAATATATTTGAAGCAGTTCAACATAACTTTAGAAAAACATTTATATTTAATCTTACGCACATAACAACCACATATTCACTTATTCCGCAATACGTTTTCAATGTAATTTATTTTGGTCTTTCTATTAGCAAAAGAAAGTTTAGGGATCATACTACCATTAAACAATGTTAATTAGGCAGGTTAGTTAGGCAACTCCATCTATTATAAAATTATCGTCCACCTTTTTATTTTGTGATAGTCTCACAATAATTGTTCACTTCTAGTTTCAACCAATCAAAAAGGAGTTTAGTTGGGTGGAATCCCGTGGATAGTATTTGACTTGTTGAAGAGTTATTTTTATTTTATTTTATTTTATTTATTTTTTTTTTTGGTCTAAGGACAATAATTTTAGGACGGGTAAAATATAATACGGAGTATAAAATAAATAGCAAGCGTTAGAACTATTGCGAAAAGTTAATAGTTTTACCATTACCAGCCCCACTTTTTACCCATTTTACTCAGGTTGAAACAGACATATATCAAACGATCAGTCTAAACGATACAAGACTTGACCAAAGCAAATATCGAGATGTTTCAATATTTTGAGCTATATTGATCACTTGACACTCATATTACGAATGTCCATTCCTTCACTTTCATACCTTTCGACTAAACAGCCTTATCAATAAACAAGATCGTTGACATAATAAGGTTTGAAATCGACATCAGCCTTATCGTTAAACAAGATCCGAAGATCATTGACATAATAAGGTTTGACATCGACATTCGAGAGTGATATGATGTATAGATTTGGCACTAAACATGTCAAACATGCCTAACCATGTGGGTTGATTGCAATTAGTGAGGCCTACACACCTTACTCTGTGGTCCTCCATCACCCTCATCATGGGCTGTGGGACTTTTTTTTATAACCGAAATTTACGATAACTAAACATTACGGCTTATGTGACATCATTACATCTTTTGAATCATTGCTTTGCTCCCCACGTCTAACACAATCATTCGTTCAGTTGTAGACCAAATAGAGTACTTTTTTAACTTTTTTTCTTCTCATTTTATCAACTTGTAGACCTTAATGTAGACGAACATAAGTTATGAACTTGATCAAACTTGTGTAATGAATTAGTTTGAAGACGCTAAGCGTGAAAATATCTGGCCAAAGAGAAATCGGTTTCCAACAAGAAGTTAACTTTCGTGTTGTCTAACAATGGACCACATCCTCGGATAGAATAAGAAACTGTTGTCGACTATAAAAAGTTAACTTTCGTTTGTTTTAACTTTGACTAGGTGCATACGGCTTTCTATGTCTAAAAACCGCAAACAAATGTGCCTAAGAAACGCGAAAATCATTTACCAAAGGATAAAAATCAAATCAAATTTGCAAATGAAATAGTAAAAAACTTACAAGCATTGAAACTGGATTGTACATTTTGTCGACATCACAATCTAATATTTATAATACTATCTTCAAGAATAGAAGAAAACTATATTCCGGATATACTGACAACGTGGGTCCAAATTTCGAAGTTGCCCTCTTTTACTTGATTTGGGTTCTGTTTTAAATTGTAATAAGCCAATAAGCTCCTAAAATAAGCCAATCAAAACACCTACTTTAAACACAAGATAGGTGTTCTTGTAACACGCTACACAGATGATTTGTTTATGAAAAGACCCATGCTTTCAAGTCTCACCTAAAGTATCTGATTTTAAAGCAATCTTTTATAAGCCAGATCTTACCAAACAAACAAAATATTGAACTAATATTATTCCAACTGATAATCTAGTATGAAATTTTAAAGCCTAATTTCTTCGAGAATGTCAACAAGTATAACCTTTAGAAAACTAATCACATTAAACCATGTTTTACACATCCTCACATCCTGGTTTAGAAGTGATTATCTGTTGACAATCTATCTGTAACTGGTCTAATGTTTAAAGGTCAGTTTATATGTAAATCTTAGATAATTAAAACTTGTCAAAATACTGATAAAGTGGATCATCTCATTTATTTTACATGATAAATCTTGTGAAAATTCTACATGTGAACCAAAATCTATCAAACACTATGCCATCACACCATTAATTAAATCGGGTGTTTAGCAGTTGCAAAACACCCCGCACACTTATTTCTGAGCACTCTCACCCGCACACTTACACTTGCTAGAAGTCTTCCTTGAAGCAATCTCACTACTCTTGGATGTATCCTCAGGTAGGGATAAAGATATGTCTACATTCTACTTCTCCCATACCTTGCCCCTGCGGGATTGGTTATGTTGTTATTGTTGTTGTGGCAGTTGCAAAACAGATTATGCTTACCAATATGACATTCTGAGAATTAAGGTTTCAATCTTTTTTTTCCAAACTTTATTTTTAGAAAACGCAAATAATCAGATAATCTCTTTCAAAATGCAACCCCCATACCCTCTAACACTACAAACAAGTTCAAACACTCAAATCACCTTGTGAAATGTTGCTAGGCATTAGTAGAGCCGTATACGAGGGTGTGCAGTCACCACCGGGCCTCCAAATTATAGAGGCCTCAAAATCTCTATATAATATGTACATATATTTGATAAAGAGTTGAGATCCATGTAGAACTCAAATTTGTCATAGAACCAATTAACCAATCACATTCATCCATTTTTTTATTTTCACATTTTTTTTTAAAACAACATATCTTACAAACGGTAAATCTTCAAGCTACAAAAAATACACCATCGTGACGAGAATTAAATTATCTTTCTATAGATATGCATTGTTATATACTTTCGACGAACTTTTTTTTTTTAAAAGTTCGTCCAGAAAAATAAAATGTGATTTGTAAAAATCACATGTGATTTTTAAAAATCACATGTGATTCGTAAAAATCAAATCACATATGATTTTAAGAAATCACATGTGATTCTTACAAATCACATGTGATTTTTACAAATCACATGTGATTTTTCTGGACGAATTTTTTTTTAAAAAAAGTTCGTCGAAAGTATATAACAATGCATATCTATAGAAAGATAATTTAATTCTCGTCGAGATAGTATAATTTTTTTGACGTAACGATTAACGGTTTGTGAGATATTTAATTTTCAAAAAAATTGTGAATATATTTTTAATAAAAGAAATGAGTGGCTATGATTGGTTGATATAATGAACTTTTCTCATTTGATAAATGACTACTAATATTTGATTCACCAAGTTGCATCAAAAAATGTTATGCAAAACACTTTAATAACGATTACGGAGTATTTCTTATTTTATCTCTACAGAACATTGTTTATTTTTTATTTTTAGGCCTCGTTTTTATCCTTACACTGAATTTTGCATCGGAAATCCACAAACTTATTAGGCAATAGTAACATAAATATTCATTCCTTGATCATCAAAATTCACCATTAATTAAACTTACAAACACCAAATACTAAACACATGTGATCAATTATATATCTTTTATAACATCACCTCCTACACTAGAACTACAATTAGAAACCTTAAACCAAATCTTATACTTAACGAAAACTCGAACCTGGAGTAAAAATAGAAAGATCAGGCCACCCATTCATCTCAGCACCAGCACCAGCACCAGCACCATCATTCTCACCACCCACATTCGGATTCCGTATCAAAACCTCCTCACTTGCCACGTCACCACCATCCATCAACAAACTCCCAAACCCACCCATGGGCCCCACACCCATCAACAAGTTCCCAAAACCATTAAAAACCTCTTCATGCCCATGCACATGTTCTTGTTCATGTTCCACTTTCATTTCCACTTGTGGGTTGTTGTTTTGCACTGGTGCTGACAAACTGGACTGTGATGAGGTCATCACATGCTGTTTTTTAGCTTTAGGTTTAGTGATCTTACGTGTAGCACCACCAACGGGTATGTTACGAAGTGTGCCACCTTTAGTCCAATACCTGCGACAGTTTTTACAAAAGTGTCGAGGCTGAGAAAGGTTGTAGTTGTTGTAGTAACAGAATTTCGTGTTGGTTGAGTCACATCTAGGACAGTTTATATGTTCGTGTTCTGGGAATTTTATAAGGTTGTTTGTAGTTGTTATTGTTGTTTCATTCATTTTTGTTTTTGGTTTTTCTGTTTTTTTGGTGGAGTTGAAATTGGAAGAGGTTTTGAGAATGGAAATAAGACTGCGTGAAAATGACGAACACCACACGACACCCACTCAGATACAGTTATTACATATTTGAAGTCAAGTCTCTTTCTATGTGGAATTTTTGTGGGTGCGTTAGTGTGTATGCACTTAAAAACAGATAGCAACAGTAAAAAAAAGGAATATAATATTATAATTTATAAAAATAGCATGTACCACTACCTCCTACACGCATTTAAGAGCGAAAGTTATGGTGAAGAGCAAGCTCCACACTTTCGAGTTTCGACGTGTAAGCTCGCACTTGGTCGCCACCACACCGCCTCTCTTTGTTATCTCTCATTGTTCGAGCTCTCGGGGAAGTGAGGAGGAAAAGGACAAAAAGCGATTCAAAATATTACCGTTTAATTATAACCGCTAATTCAAAACATTTAATTTTAAAAAAAAATAATAATAAAAAAAATTAACCCCGCTCTATAAATAATATCGCATTTTATCAAAAAATTTTACAAACAACTTCTTTATAAACTCTTACACACACATAACTTCTTTTTAATTTACTCCGACTATCACAAACTATAGCTAATGAACCGTTTGTTTACCGAGATGACACGGTATACTGAGGAAATGCGTACACGTGATCCAGAAATGACTAGGGTGCATTCGTTGCCCCTCGATCAGCCTATCAACAGCTACGGGTTGCACACGCTTCTAATGACAACTGAAGCGGACGTACGAGTTACAACTTACTTCCGGACAGCTCGTAAAGAGTTGTTGCGGAACATTGCAGAAGCAATAATTCATCGGCAATTTAAAAGCACTATAAAGCTCGAATCATGTTTTAGTTTTCTTATTCCGTACGTTTATGCTTTAATTATCTATGTTTTAGTTTTTTATTTCTTACGTTTAGGTTTTTAATTATCTATGTTTTAAGTATGTTTTAGTTTTTAATGAATGAAATTTAGTTTGTTTAAAAAAAATGAAAAAATAAAATATAAATTGGAGGTGGGTAGGACCCGAATGAGGAGTTGAAGTTTGTTAGAGCATTAGGTATCGTGGTGTTGTCCCGCTGATGCCGTGGAAAAAAGTGATGCCACATCAGCATTTTTTCTCATAACACCAGAATTCACCATAACACCAAAACCCCCCTCTCTCCTATAACATCAGTTTCTGGTGTCGTCATGCACCCTCGTACCCTACATATATATTTTATTTATTTAAATAAACTAACACATGTAATTAAAATCAAAATTTAATTAATTAAAGAAATACATTAAAAAAGTGAAAAAAAATAATAAAATAAAAATAAATGATACATTAAAAATAACTATATATTAAAAAAGTATAATTTAGTGATTCAGGCTCCATAAATGCTCCACGATATCATGTCGAAGTTCGTCATGCACTCTCCTATCCCGAAGTTCTTTGTTTTTCCTTCGATGTGTCTCGCATCGTTCGATCCAAGTACATGTAATATTCGGTTGTGGAGAAACGTACAATTCGTTAAATTCACAAACTGCGAACTCTTGATCTTTCAATATCATGTTATGTAGTATGATACAACAATTTGATTTCGAAAGCACGTGCAGGTTGTTGTATGATTCCCCAACGACCTTGTAGGACTCCAAAAGCTCATTTGATATATTTTCTTGCACTTTCTTGAACTCTTTTAAATTTTATTATTTTTGCATTCCTTGCAATAGAGTATGTTTTAACAAATGTAGACCATTGAGGATAAATTCCATCCGCCAAATAGTAACCTTTTGTGTATGTTTTTTCATTTACTACAAAAGGAGCTTCCGGAGCTATATCGGCAAGAAGATCATCAAATAACGGTGAACCGTATAGAACATTGAGGTTGTTATTTGCCCCTGGAACACCAAAATAGGCATGCCAAATCCACAAATCTTGTGACGCGACAGCTTCAAGAATTAGAGTTAGGTATTTATGATCACGTCTTTTGAATTGCCCGTGTAAGCCCGCTGGACAATTTGTCCATTCCCAGTGCATACAATCAATGCTCCCAAGCATTCCCAGGAGTCCATGTTTTTCTTCATGCAATGCATATATATATATATATGTTGGATATCATTTAAATCGGGTTTTCTCAAAAACTCATTAAATTATAAAGTATATATGCATTTGGTGAAGTTGTGTAAGCATTCACGTGAACAACGTTCACCAATCTGCAAGTACTCGTCAAATGCATCGGGTGTTGTGCCGTATGCTAATTGGCGTATGGCCGATGTACATTTCATGATAGGACTAATACTTAAACGACCCACAACATCATATCGTTGTTTAAAAAAATGGAAGTATTCGGGAAGAGGGTTAACATTGTAATTGGTAATCTTTAACTATTTGTTTAAAAAGTTTTGAACTCATACGATACCTTCGCCTAAAGACCCTTTCCGGATATTTAGGTGGACTATATTCATCTCCAAAATAATCTTCCATTAGTCGTTCTTCCACTTCTTCTCGGTCACGGGGGATGTATCTCCTTGGTATAGGATCCGAACTCGAGGCTTATTGATCATTAAAAGCTTGAAATTGTTGATAATATTGAAAATTTTGAGTGTAGAGTTCCACATCGCCTTGAGAATAAAGATCATAAAGATCATATTCGTTGGTATCCATAGCATTTTCTTGAAGTTAAAAAGAAAAGTATTGTTGAGAAGTGTATTTTTAAGTGTGTGTAAAAATAATAAGATTGATGTAGTATTTGTAGGATTTCTAAATAAGATACACACTTATTACTCATCAACAACCAGTAAGACACACTTGTTACTCATTACTAACTTTATTTTACAGTTTCAATGTTTGCATTTACACACACTTATTACTCATCAACAACCACCAAGACACACTTATTCAATGTTTGCATATACATGACAATTTTACTGTTTGCATTTAATAAAATAAGATTTTCATTAATAAAAAAACATTAAAAAAAGTACATTAAATAAATAAATAAAAAAAGACATTAAAAAAAAACACACATTTCAATGAAAGTGCATAAACTAAACTAGTTTGGTCCAAAATGTTCGAGGCGGATTTGGTCTTTAAGGGACTCGATTATATCCGCGTCTGCCGGATTCATCCTGCTTGTGTCCATTTCAAGCAACTTGAAGTCCTCGTTTGGTTTTTGAGCGTTGAAAAGGTCAACTCTTTGATACGCTTACACAGCGCGTTCGGGGTCAAAGGAACTTCCTTTTCATCGAGCAAGTTTTTCAACACCCTAGGCAGTGAACCTAATCGTTGTAGTGTAGTATTAGGGTAAGCCACGGGAATTGATATCGTTCTCTAGGGGAATATGAATTGTTAGGATTTAGAAATTCCATATGTGAAGAGTCGGTCACCCAAAATATTATCTAGCATAAGTTAGCTCATAGACATATTGTTTGTTACGTTATTTAGTAGTTAGTTTGTAGCGTAGAATAGTTTAGTGTAACACCGTGGAGGAAGGTCGGGTCTTTACCCACTGTATCCCTGATCCACAGGCCGTCAGGAGGTCGTTTAGTTTGTAACCTATAAATACCCTCTACCTTTCTAGGTAGAGGGTTGGATGTTCATTTGGAATCTAACCTTCCATGAGTTTCTCTTACTAGAATATCCCACTTTCTCTCTTTAAAACCATAAACCTATACGCCTTATTTGTGATTGTTTGTGTGTTTGTAAAATCCAATATGTTACAAATGGTATCAAGAGCCATGGTTTGATCATCTCTCTTACATATTCTTGGATTTCTAGTGGTTTTTATTGGTTTTTGGGTTTGAAAAAGTTGAGTGGTTTTTGCATCATTTGGACAATTTCTTTTGTTAAAATTTGGATTTTGATAATACTTTTGTGTTTAGGATCATCATAAGTGTTTAGGTTGTGATTTGGAAGGCTTGAATCACTGTGGTTGGATTGTTTTTGGATTAAAAGGTGGCGTTTTGTTTGTGTTCTTTGAAGCGATTTGTCTCTCGGTAAACAATTTTAAGTGAGCGATTTGTCCTTGTTTTGGAAGCGATTTGTGTCAGTTTCGAATCACTTATTTAAGCGATTTGTCCGGTTAGTGGGTGTACTTGCGCGTTTTATTCGGAGTAGCGACTTGTCATTTTCAGCGACTTGCTTATCGAAGCGAGTTGTAAGCTTAAGCGATTTGTCTTGATCAAGCGACTTGTTGTGTTTTAAGCGATTTGATAGTATATGTGACTTGTCACTTCCGAGCGACTTATTGACTGTGCGATTTGAATTGATTTGAGCGATTTGTCCTAAAGTATGTTACTGTAAGCGATTTGAGACTAATCAAAACTTGTCATTTGCTTTCAAAACAATGACTTACTCGACTGACCCTTTAATCTCCAAAGTGCTCGAACTTTATGATACCTCACAGAACAAAGAAACTGTTTACAACCTTGAAAATTTAACCATGATTGATTCAATAAATTATGATCAAAACACTTCACATTCAGAGTCAATCAACAAAGAATCACACTTGTTAATGATACATGATGCAATGCAAATCAAATGCAACATTGAGCCCTTTCAACTACTTCATCAGCACCTCAAACAACTGTTATCCACAGCTATGGATCGTACATGCAGTGCTCTTCTTCGTCAGGATCTACCCACTTTAGAAAGGACCGTGCTAATGAACTTAGAGCAACTGAGCCTTCAAATTAACAAAAAGAAGGTATCAACCGATGATTCTAATGCAACTCTTCAAGTAATCTTCAATCAATTTCAACCATTTATCAAGGGGGAATATTCCTCAGATTTTGATCATGACTTGACCGGAATTTCATTCAAGAAACATACTGGAATGGAAATTCATGAGTTCATAAACACATTTATTCAACTTATGGGTAATATGGAAATATACATTAAGGAAGCTGCTCAAGAGAATGATAGTTTGAATGAGTTGAATGGGTGTGAATTTAAGTTAAGTGAAGGTTGTGATATGTGGGGCAATGAATCAGGTGAAAGAATGGATGATGCTGAATGCAGAATTTCAGTTGCAACCAAGGATGATGAAATCGACTGTACTGAACACAAAGGCTCAGAGTCATAAAAGCATGAAACAACTTACATGACCACTCCTGTTATGCATATGGTGAATTCTGATGACATATCTGCAAATGAACTGGTTTCATGCTACGAGGTACCCTTAACTGATCAACATAATGCATGTGTTAATGTACCTGATCAACTTATTCCTAACTCTGAACAGGATATTGTTAAATATGTCATGGTTGAACCTGAATCTAAAATTTTTAAAACTAATGACATGATTGAAAAAGGGGTTTATGATGAACTTTCAAAAAAATACTCAATTCTTGAAAAACATTGTATTTCCTTAGAAATTGCAATGAAACAAAAAGAAGAAAGTTTTCGTGCTGAAAAACCTTGCATTAATCAGGAATTCCCAGAATTTCGAGAATTTTTTGAAATTAACAACTTAAAAACCCAGATTCAGGATAAAGATTCAACCATATGCAATCTGAAATTACAACTCTCAGAGGTGCATAAGAATGATTATCATGGGATGAACAATCCTAATCATGAGACAAGTGGTACGCTTAAATCTAGGAATGATGAATTGGCTCTATGTGTGTCCAACCTAGTAAGGGAAAATGAGTCCTTAAGAAAGAACTTATTTGAGAAAAATTCCAAGTTGATTGATCAAACTAACTCCTTGTTGGCAGATATTGATGTCCTCAAAGCCCAAATTCAGGATAAGAACTTTACTATTGTTGCATTAAAAAATGAGCTTAGGAAATCTATTGGAAATAGGGTGAACACTAAGTTTGCAAAACCATCAACCTTGGGAAAGCCAATTGTTCAGAACAACTTAAAACATAATGTAGTTAGGCAGCCTAATGCGTTTAGAACTGAAAGATTTAAACCATCGAAATTTAAGCTAGTCTCCCAAGTTGATGCGAATACTGTTTTGTCAAAACCAGTCACTTCACTATCTCATTCCGATATGATGAATAAAAATCCCCAGCTTCATGTTCGAAGCCCTAAGATCATGAATATTAGGAGTTCATCTAGTTCTTATAAGAAGCATCAAATAACTGATCAATCCCCTAAGAAACAAACTGATTACAATAGGACCAATATTCAAAACAGAGAAGTGGTTTCATCCAAATCTACTAGCAGTTGTTTCAAATGGATTCCCACTAGTAGATTATTTAAGTTTACAGGATCCAAACGGGCTTACATACCTAGATCTTGCCTTAAGTGGATGCCCACTGGAAAACTCTTCATAAATATTGAACCTAAAGGGACTTCTATTAATGACACTCCTAGATCACACTGTGCAACATCCAATAGTGAGGCTACTCGTGTTACTAACTCATCTATTTGCAATAATACATGTGCTTCTAGTGCAAATTGTCCTCAGTCCTTTTCAGGTACAATGCTCAATTCAATCATGAATATCATGACTTGGTTTCCATCAGAAATGAAGATTGCTCACTCAGGAATTGTAGCTTGTCAGAATTGATGTGTCCCGTACTTTGACTCCTGTTCATCCTGAATCAGGACTCGCTCTCATGAATCAGTGTACAAATTAGTTCTCTTAAAAAAAATCAAAATGTTTTTTGTTTGTTTTGTTTTTGTTTTCACATCTCTAAATAAAAGATATATCTTGTGTTATCGATAATATCTACGGTCCTAGAAATGTCATTCAATAATGATACGGGTCCTTAGATGAAGTTCGAACATAAGATATACTCTATTTTTAAAACGGGTAATTGCAGTTCAATCAATGTTCAGATACCCTTAGATCGTGACATTGATTGAGAGGGAGGTATTGTTTGGGTCTCTGCATGGGTGATACATGTGTCCTGTTATCTATGGCCTGCTACATGTTAATTTATTTTAAAACAATATGTTTAAGTATTGCAACTTGTGCTTTCTGTAAGATAGGCGATTTGTGTTATAACTGTAATATGCGGTTTGTGATTTGGGTATGATAAGTTCAAGGACCAGTTTTGCAACTTCTCGTAAGTTAAAATAGGGATATTAAAACGAGCGGTTTGTTACTTTGTCAAAAGTTCTCAAAACTAACTAGTCAAACGCTATCATCCCCATTCTACCTTACGATTTGTGCCCTAACTGTTGTGTGGTATGTTTTAGATCTCGCTGGTCTCGTGTATCTCACTCATTTTATCATGTGTTAGACCTAACGTACATATTTACTTTGCAGATTCACTCCTCCCGTTCCTCGATTTTTAATATTTTATTAGGTTTGATTATTTATTTCTCGTTTGCTTGGTTTATGTTGCTTCTTTTAGATGGGTTAATTGTTGGTATGTTTTGTTTTTACTCTGTCACATGCTAGACTCGATTATGGTTGTTCTTCGTTCCCTGTCCTAAGCGTATTAATCATGAATTTGATGTATGTTGCTGATTATCATAGTAGGGATGTTGGGTGTAATGCATTATTAACTTGATTCGGTCTTGATAGTGGTTGAATCTCTATGGTAGTGGTTCTCGATGTGTTGGGTTAATTTTGGCTCTCATTATGTCTGGTAGCGATTTGCCTAAGATTTCATGCTAGCGACTTGTCTACAATCTATCCTGCATGTGATTTGTCGTTGCAATTAAGCCAAGCGATTTGTATATTAAAATTGATGCGATTTGTCGTTTCAATAAATTAAGCGACTTATCTCTATACACAATCTGTTTGCGATTTGCTCAGTTACTGTAGCATGCGATTTGATATAACCGATTTGTCTATTAAAAATTGATGCGATTTGTCGTTTCAATAAACTACGCGGCTTGTCTTTTTATATTCTCTTTGCGATTTATCTATTTCTCTGTTGCATGCGATTTGTGTTGAGCGATTTGCCACATGTGTTTTTACATGTGCGAATTGATGTCTCTTGCTGAGTTTTGCGAGATGTCTGTTTTGTTGTATTTCATGAGATTTGTTGTCAAAACATGCAATTTGTCATAACTTACATGCAACTTATACTTGTATGTGATTTGTATGGAACTGTTATGATGTATGACTATGTTTCTATATTAATCCTAACCATGTTTCTGGTCAATATTGTTGTCTTGGGTATATCTTACAGAATCACAATGGCAGATAATACTTCGTCTGATATCCCAGTGTCCAATACTCCACCAGTTGTGCTTACTGATGAGGAACTCCTTCCTCATAATGAATGGGTTGATATAGCTAAGAGCAACTGCTACTTGGATGTAAACAGACATCAACCAAACCCTATCTATCGAATCGCCATTGATATCCTTAAGAACACCAACTTCTTTGGTGCCCTAACCATGAGGTGCAATATCCCTACCGTTTATTTACAACAGTTCTGGAATACTGTTACATGTAACAAGATCACTGCAAAATACACCTGCAAGCTGGATGCCCATTGGTATGAGTTTGACACTAAAACCCTTAGGGAGACACTTGGAATCACACCTAGAGATCCCACTAATCGGTTTGTTCCACCCCCTAATAATGAAGACTTAATGAACTTTGTGGAAGAACTGGGTTACCCTACAAAGCTTACACGGGTATCGTCTGTAATTACCAATGACATGCATCAACCCTGGAGAGCCATTGCCACAGTCCTCAACTTATGCTTAACCGAGAAAACGTCAGGATTCGATAGAATAAGGGCTCCAATGTTACAAGTGTTGTGGGGAATTGTCAAGCAAAGAAACATTGACTTTTCCGAACGCATTTGGGAAGAACTCTCATTGGCCATGGATACATTCATCACCGACAGGGAAAACTTCTTATATCAAGTAAAAGGAAGGAAAGGCGATAACAAAAGGGTGATTCCTAGCATTCGGTTCTCAAAGCTAATCATCCAGCACTTGCAGCAGAAACATCAGTTCAATCCAAGAACTGAAGTAGTTGTACATGAGGCAAGCAGTGAATTTCTGCTTGGTAACTTGAAATATGTTGCCAAAGGTACGAATAAAGTGATCTTTGGCATGGAAATTCCTGAAGCTTTACTCACTGATCGAATCAAGAAAGCTGATCATTTCAAAAGATACTTAAAGATGACCTCTGCCACTTCCACTGAAGACATTTCCCAAACCACTTCATCTCAATCCAAACAATCTAAGGCCACCTACTCAAGTCTTCCCAAGAGGAAGAAGAGACTTGACACCTCTGTATCTGTTCAATCTCCACCCGATAAGAAAAAAATGAGAAGGAAAGATACCGAAAAGGGAAACGTTGAAGAAACCGAGATTCCAACAGGAGACAGGCGATTGATAGATGAAGATGATATTGCGTTACAACAGGGGATAAAACAAAGCTTGGACATCATGAATATGAGACCACCAGTTGGAGGTGTTGTGTTAAGAGAATCTGAGCCAATGCCACGTCAAACAACCTTAATCACACAAGACAAAGGGAAAGGAATTGTTGGTGCAGAAGCTGAACGAGCCGCTCACATGCTTCTGACCATCTCATCTTCACCATCAAGAACTACCAACCAATTTGAGTTGAAGAAAAGAAGCATTGAATCATCTTCAACTCAGAAACCATCTGGAACTGAAAAGGAGGTATCCAAAACACAGGAAGATACACCTGCATCAAGTGATACCCATTCAGTCAAGAATGATGAAGAAGAATTGCTAAAAGACTCACATGAGCACCTTGAGTCAAGATCTGATGATTACATGCACCTGGAAGAACCGAACATGTCTACTGGTTCTCTATCCTCATTGAAAAACCTAGATACAGACTTGTCTTTCGGTGACCAATTCTTAAATGACAAACCCACAGACACAGGGTCTCTTAAGCAAGGTGATGAGAAAGAAGAAGCTGAGTCCATGTATACAGTCGATATTCAACAAGACTCTTCAACCATTCATCCAATGTCTGCTCCAAAGGTCTCCACTGCTGCTACAACTCCATCAAACACTCATACACTCGAACCTGCTAAGACAACTGTACTTCCAACACCCGAACCCGCCAATGATCCTTTACAAGTTGTCTCCATCAGTGACACCGTCACTTCTCCTGCCTCACCACCTCCTACCTCACCTCCTCCTGTCAAAACGACTGAGCAATTGCTCGAAGAGGCTATGACACGTATTGCGACTATTGAGAAGCACTTTCCTATCGCCGTCAATAATCTTGATAGTCATGTCAAAAAGCTGGAGAATCTTAACCTCAATGAGATTGTAACAAAGGCAATAGAAGCTGATATTAAATATGCGGTTGAATGGGCAATGAAGGCTCCATTACTTTAGCGATTCAAAGACTTGCCGATCTCTGACATGAGATCAGTTCTCTCAGAAAGAATGTATGAAGCAGGAGAGCATCTGGATAATACGCATAAGAAATTATACGAAGCACTCGATGAATCGACGAGGCTCGACAATTATCAGCAATTTGTAGAGGATGTACGTGAAATAGAAGATAAGAAGAAAAGAAAGACTGTTCCGATGAAATCAAAGGATAAGTCTGGAGACCCCAAGCCACCACCACCTCCTTCACCTCCAACTGGAGGAGCTGGAATTTTTGGGGCTGGTGGATCTTCTAATACAAATTCTACACCTCCACCACAACCACCATCATCACCACCAAAACCTTCCAATCAATCTAGTCCATCCGGAGATCAGGGAACTCATAAGAAATCTGCAGCTTGGACAACAGTTGATTCAAGGTTTACACCCACATTCTCCACTATACCAGAAGACCAGGTGCTTCATGAAGAAGCGCATGTCATGGCAGAGTCAGAATAAGATAATGATGATGCATCCACCATATCCCCATGCCATCTGAAGATGATTGGTTGGATGCATACGTGTCAGGTGAACGCTCCAATACCACTAGAGTTGCACCTTCAAAAGACACAATTCAAAGCTGGCTCACCGAAGAGAGGCCTCAAACTCCAGAACCTTCATGGTCCATTCCAGAATCTGACACAATGGTTCCTGACAACAACTGGGCTACAACAATAACTACCAACTATGAAGCCCCAGCTGAAGATTCTCTTCACATTACAGGAGATATGGGCAACTTTATGAAGTGGTTTTGTGAACAGAAGGGAATCTCGTCTATCACTCCAAAGGATCTTGAAGGACCAACATTTGAAATCATCAAAGTCTTTCACTCAGATGCCAATCAGCTTCAATACCAAATGGAAGAATGTCATAAGATGCTGAGTGATCAAGTTAGTGAGCAGATCAACCGTTTTGATGTGAACAAGCCTCTCCCTCTCGGTGGTGAACCTGGACACATGACCATTCAATATGAATTTTTCTTCAACCACGACCTCGACTATCTGTGTGCTCGTACTTCTGAAAGAAGACCAGCTCTATCAATTTCGAAGATGAAAGCTGCTTCCTACTCTGATCTGGGTCTTGAACAGATGGTTCCGGATCAATTCTGGGCAGATAAAGAACAAGAGTATGACATCACTGCCTCATATGGCATTTCTCATTGGTGGTTCAAGAAGAAGAAGTTCTACATTGATAGACATAGTGCTAGAAAGAGTCGCAAAGCTGTCCGATCCAAGCTGGGAATTCTGAGTGTTATTGGTGTAGAGCTCTTCCCAACCTATGGCTATGATTATCTGAAGAAAATCGTTCTTAGAAGAGCAGACCAGAAAGATCATGTTATAGAAGAAAACGACTTCAAAAATATGATGCCAAGTGACTTTGAAGATCTCTATCTTCTGAACCTCCAAGGACATATAGACCATCTACCTGTTCGTGAGAAGAAAGCTCTCTCTGCTGCTGTCAATCTCTGGATCAGAGGCTTGGTCATTCGACAAAGAGTTGCGGACTTTCAGCTAGCAATGAAAAGCTACCAAACCCGCGTCAATCTAACAAGACCGCAATGGGAAGCCTCAGGACATGAATTTCATCACGAATATAAAGTAATTGACACCCCTAGAGCTATCATCTTTACCGACAGATATGGATCACGTATGCTGATGAGACTGTGCAAGCTTTACAAGTTCAGTGATGGAACTCTCAAGATGGTCGAAGAAGAATTGAACTCGAGAGTGAAGCATATCAAACTTGATCTGAAGCCGTGGAACAAAGTAAGATTCTGGACTGAACAGGACTTGAAGATGTGTGAAGATTTCATTGCTGCAATCAGACGAAGACTAAAGACTAGAATGATTTATCGCAGCCTTGAAAGTTTTGTGGGTGGTAGACTTCGTGAAGGTCATTACAAACTAGTTCAACGAACTGAATGAAGACATCTTCCGGAAGTAGTTTCTGTTTTGAATTTTTGATGTGTAAAATGTGGTGTATGTACTATGAACAACTATAATGTCTGTAATAGTGTTAGGTTATGTATTGTGGTTTCCCTTTTTATCTAAAAGGGAACCTCAGTGTTGTCCACTTCAGATCATATAAAACCGGACACATTTTTCTCCAACAAACGTTTTGTTTCATACATATTTAAATCATTTGAGATCCAAAATCTCAAAGGATTTGAAATTTTTGATCAGGGTAGAAAATGTGATATAAATATGAAAGATGATAAAAGATGACCATGGTTGTCTCAAAGTGCATACTGCTCTCCCATATATGTGCTAAACACTTTCGAATCTCGAAGCACATATTGAGGGGGAGCATTTCAAAAGAAAATAAACTATCAAGGTACAAAAGTTTCAATGTTTTATCATATGTACCTTGATTGAGTTTTAAAGGTTTTCTCTATGGCATAATATGATCGTGGAAGTACTTTAAAGATCTCCTGCCTCTATGTGATTAAAAGATTTCAAACAACCAACGCACATATTGAGGGGGAGAATTTACCAAAGAAAATCAAATGGCTTTTTCATAAGAAATTGTGATCAAAGAAATATTTCAAAGTTCTCTTGCCTCCATGTGCTAAACAATTTCAAAATCATATGCACATGTTGAGGGGGAGCATTTCTAAATGATCAAAACTATTAAGGTACAAAATGCTTTGATCTCGTATCATAAGTACCTTGATTGTTTTTTCCAAATGATTTTAATTGGTTTAGAGATGGAAATAACTGTACCAAAGGACCGACCCGTTTACTTTATGCATTTGAGTTATAAGGATGGTAAGGTTAGGTATTCATTCCCACAATCCGCCAGAACCGGAGGGATCTACCTAGGGACAATCCATTAGATAGTGTAAAGTCCTTAGGTATGATGAAAAAAGGAGAAAAGTGAAATATGGGAAGAGTGCGGACTGAGATAGAGCTAGAACTGGAATAAACCCAACAAGGTTCTAGTTATGAAGTCTCGGTAAGCACTGAAGGGGTTGAAGAATGAAAAAGAAATGAATGAGAAAAGGGTGAAAAGAAATAGCCCTCCAATATTTCAACCTTAGGGCAGAAAACGGGTTCAATTCATATGCTACTAGTGGTAACACTGGTATTGAAGACAAGACGTCATGGACCCAGTGACGCACTGCACTAAACTTCCCAAACTACTCAAGTTTCTCTTAAAAGGGCTTGTTTCATTCTCACGGGGAACCTACATAATCTATCGACTTTCTCTTAGATATTGTTGATATTGAAGAAGGAGACCATCTCCCTAGTCTCCGGCATAGGAACCAAATGTGCACTATTGAGTCTAGAGCCACGAGATCATCAAAATAAATCTCTTAAGGACACTGTCATTGAAGACTCTCTGTTTCACAAAATGTGGAAAGAAAGATTATGAGTCCTACGCATTATCCTTGTGGTATTTCCAGAACATCTGAGTGATATGTAAACATATTCACAATGAAGATGGAAAGCCTTCTGGAGCCAACATCATACAAGCTCCTGGTGGGTGGCATGTGAGATCTATTCAATAGATCAACCATGTGACAAGTGAACAAAAACAATGGGGCGAGTCATAATTATGATTTAATCCTGGTTCAGGTTATGGATTGACGGATACCTTTGAAAAACCGGTCGTTGTGCTTTAAAAAATATTTTCTTTAGCACATCGACTGTGTACTAATACTTCAAAATAAAAGGTGTTTATGATTGATAATTGATTTTCATTAAAACCTTCGTTGTATTGCAAAAACAATTTCTATTGAGCGGTACACGATTGTTTTTCCAATCTCTTTTCATCAATCAGTGAATCTTAATTCGCTGGTTCACTCACTCCGTGTTGTCTTCTTTGAGACGTTCCGGTTTGAGAACAGCTAGAGCAACTGCGAAACCCTGTCAAGGAAATTCTTCAGAATTATACCTGATCACAGGCAGTACTTGTACTGATCAACGGGGAACCGTGGGCCGTGTACCTCAATTCAACGAAAGTGATCAAAGACACTTTCATGCACTTTATTGCTAACTGTTGTATGCAGGTACGCCCGACGTTTTTAGATGATCAGAATGAAGCAGTCAATCCATAGCCGCATGCTCACACTACACATTCATCTCTAAAGAAATCATGATAAGTGCATCAACGACTCTGATATTTTCACTCCATGCTTCTGCTACGCTGCTGCAAATATCATGAATCAACTAAAGCTTCCGCTACTCTGATAAGAAGAAATCATGATCCAGAATGTGAGCATGTCGGTCGATAAAGTCACAACTTCACATGATGGCAACACAACAATGGGTGATGCTGAGATTAACTGTGGGTGATGATCTCTATTAAAGCTCAAAGGTCATCAATGTGGATCAGTTCTATAACCTCCACAAAATATACATTGTAGTTGTACAATGATGAAATCACCACGGAACTACGAGCTTAAGAACAAAGTCAAGAATAGAATGCTAGGATGCAAAATTTAAATCGTGGGGTGACCTCCCTTATGGGGAGATTGTTAGGAATTAGAAATTCCATATGTGAAGAGTCAGTCACCCCAAATATTATCTAGCATAAGTTAGCTCGTAGACATATTGTTTGTTACGTTATTTAGTAGTTAGTTTGTAGCGTAGAATAGTTTAGTGTAACACCGTGGAGGAAGGTCGGGTCTTTACCCACTGTATCCCGGATCCACAGGCCGTCAGGAGGTCGTTTAGTTTGTAACCTATAAATACCCTCTACCTTTCTAGGTATAGGGTTGGATGTTCATTTGGAATCTAACCTTCCGTGAGTTTCTCTTACTAGAATATCCCACTTTCTCTCTGTAAAATCATAAACCTATACGCCTTATTTGTGATTGTTTGTGTGTTTGTGAAATCCAATATGTTACAGGAATGCTAGTGAGAAGTTACTACGCTAAGGTTGGGGTTGAGGAAGATTATTTTTTTTTTATCTTTTTTTATGTTTTTTTAGGAAATGAAAAGGTACGAATCTCGGGGTTTGGATTTGGGGGTTGGTATTTCTACCGATTACTTCTACTTATCTAATTATCTAAACTAAGGTGTGGGTAGTCTATGTCTATTGTTGTGTGCTCGTATGATAGTTAAAAATGTATTTGCTTAGGACTTATTACTCCCTAGTTATCTCCTATTGGTGGTTGAATTGTCACGTCCTTATTCTTAATTGCGTTGTGTTTCTAAGGTCGTAGGGTATGCGTTTATCCCTAACCCTTTGAAGCTACCAAAGGTTAATGACTACAAAATCTCTAGGATTTATAAACTTTAACTGTTAGGATTTAGTAAATCCAGTTATTAAAGAGTCGGTCACCTCAAGTATATGTAATCATTAGAAAGCTCGTAGTCGTATATTATTACAAGTTAAGTAACACCGTGGAGGACGGACGAGTCTTTACCCACTGTATGCCTGATCCACATCCCGTAGGTGGCGTTTTATGTAAGTACTATAAATACTCTCTACCTTCCAAGGTAGAGAGTTGGAGCTCATAATAAGATTTTTCTTTCTCTCACTAAAGTTCCCAACCTCTAACTCTTTCTCTCTCTAAAACATCATCTTATATGCCTCTTTGTGTTTATGGTTTGATGTGTTTGTAAAATCCAATATGTTACAAATGGTATCAAGAGCCATGGTTTGATCATCTCTTACATATCCTTGGATTTCTAGTGGTTTTTAGATGGTTTTTGAGTTTGAAAAAGTTTAGTGGTTTTTGCATCATTTGGTTTATTTCTAGTGTTAAAGTTTGAATTTTTGGTGTACTTTTGTGTTTAGAATCATTGTAAGTGCTTGGGTGTTGATTTGGAAAGCTTGAATCACTGTGGTTGGACTTGTTTTGGATTGAAAAGTGTGTTTTTGAAGTTTTTCTTGGTAGCGACTTGGTTCTCGTAGTGAATTTCATCATAGCGACTTGCTTCAGAAAAAGGTAGCGAGTTGTAGTGCTTTTTGGTAGCGACTTGGTCCTAGCGACTTGTCTATTGAGACAAGCCGACAAATAGTACAAGTTAGTGGATTCTCCACTACGGCTAGCGACTTGGTGAGGTTAGCGACTTGCTTCAAAAATTGTTAGCGAGTTGTAGTGTAAATTGTTAACGACTTGATACTAGCGACTTGGATACTTAGCGAGTTGCTCTTTAGCGACTTGTGTTTAGCGACTTGGTTCATAGCGACTTGTTCTTAGCGACTTGGTGACTTAGCGACTTGTTCTCAAGGTTTATAGCGACTTGTCTCTAGCGACTTGTTGACTTTTCCCGACAAAACTTCAAACGGCTATAACTTTTGATCCTTAACTCCGTTTTCAGCGTTCTACCCATCAAAACGACCGTGAGAACGAGGAGAATGGCATGCCGAATGAACTAGGTCAACCCTCGAGGCCTAAATCCGCTCCAAACAGAAGTTATTGAGGTTTTTAAGTTTTTAGACCTAAATTTCTCCGTAAAATCGTGCATCAAACAACCCAAATCACAACCAAACAACATCTCTGCTAATCCTACATAAGTCCTAACACACAATTGTCTATCATTGTGTCTATCCATCAGTTATCTTAACACGTTCTATTGGAATTGCTTAACGGTTTGGTCTTGATTTTAGTAAAATCCCGCGAAAGATTCTATTTCTCGGTTTAAATCATAGACTTGTAAAATCCCGTGCACGTCAACATCATGCCTAACGATTCAGATTCAGTTGTATATAAGATACTCAGTTTATACGACGTGCTAAATTTGAGCTGACCACACGTGAGCAGAAAATGGATTGCCAAATGCATACATTAATCAGAAAAAGTAACTTAAGGGAAGAAACATTAAAACAAGAGTTAAATTCCTTACAAGAGAAACTTAATAAAACTGCTAAGCAATAACAAGAACTTCAAGAGAATGTAAAAGTGCTTAAGCAGGAGTTCAAACAAAAGGAATCAAAACTTTTAAATGATTTTTCCAACCTTAAAACTTTAAAGAACAAACTTGAAAACAAGTTGTATGTACAAGGCAACACCATTCAGACTGCTCACATGATCACTAAGCATAGAGTATTAAGCGATAAGCATAGTACTGACCTTGTAGAAGAACCCAATCCTGAGTGTGGTAAGAAAGCAAAAGCTGCTCAAAAAGTGATCTATGATGGTAATGAAATCCTTAAGCCTAGACAAATACCTACTTGTTTAGAATGCACTGAAGAAGATAAAGAGTTAGAAGATGCCTCTAGAGAGAAAATGGAAAAGAAACTATAAGATCCTTGGTGTATAGATCATAATATAACGTTCAAAACTCCAAATTACACTAAGGATAATTGGATTGCCTTAAACAAGTTTAGACCTCAAACTCAGTTAACCCCTGAACAAGTGTTCTGGAAATTAGATATGGAAAAGAAAAAGGCAGATGAACTTGTTGAAAATAATCCTCCCCTTAGGAAATTGCCTCCAGCCACTGCGTATCCTCCAAATAAACCAATGAATTTAGTGCCTAGATCTATTGCCACTAATAGCAAAACCTTAATCAGCCTTTATGTTGTTTACCAACTATTTGTTGATTTTGAGAAAACGTGTAAAAAGATAATCACACCTACTGGGATAACTGAAGGGGAAAGGGGTTTTGAGCAAACTAAAGAATGCTATTTAACTGAAGTCATGCCTTTCTTTAAGCAATTAAAAAGTCAATTTGAGAGTCTTAAAAAGGGGATATGTAGGATCGATAATATTATTGTGTTTGATGATTCGGGTGGTCTTGGATGATCAAAATACATGTTAAACATTTTAGTGAGAGAAAGTAGAGAGAGGGAGATTTCTTGGTAGAGACTTGGTTCACAAAAGTTGTAAGGTTAGATTAAGAAAAGCTCCACCCCTTCCATGGATGGAAGGGGTATTTATAGTTACAAACATAACGACCTCCTATCGGCCTGTGGATCAGGTATACAGTGGGTAAAGACCCGTCCTTCCTCCACGGTGTTACACTACGCTAAACTAAACTAATAACTAGCTAATAAACTGATAAATAACGTAAACAACTACAAGTCTACGAGCTAAAATATGCTGGACCATAATTGTGGTGACCGACACTTTAATATGGAATTTCCAATTCCTAAAAATCTCCCCCTAAGGGAGGTCACCCCATGAAATACATTTTGCATCCTAGCATTCTATCTTTGACTTTAGTTCCAAGCTCGAAGAATTCAATTCTTCAAAATTTGCATTCTTTGTGCTTGTGTTGCGTTTCTTCAAAGTCCGCATTGATTTGTACTTTAAGTGGAGGCCTTTAACTGATCCACGTCTTTGATGATCTTTGAGCTTTCATTGAGATCATCAGCCACATCAAATCTCTCTGGATCATCCATAGTTGTGTTGCCTTCATGTGATGTTGTGACTTTTAGACCGACATGCTCACACTTTTGAATCATGACATCTTTCCATCAGAGTAGCGGAAGCTTTTACTGGCTCATGATATTTGCAGCAGCGTAGCGGAAACATAGTATAAAAATATCAGAGCCAGGTTCTGTAGATATGCACCAGTCATGATTTCTTCAATTAAGTGTGGATGCTGTGAGCATGCGGCTTTGGATTGACTTCTCAATTCTGATCAGCTGCAACCGTCCAAATATACCTGCAAACAACAGTTAGCAATAAAACACACGAAAGTATCTTTGATCACTTTCGTTGAATTGAGGTACACGGCCCACGGTTCCCCGTTGATCAGTACAAGTACTGCCTGTGATCAGGTAGGATTCCTAAGAATCTCCTTGACAGGGTTTCGCAGCTGTTCTAGCTGTTCTCAAACCGGAACGTCTCAAAGAAGACAACACGGAGTGAGTGAACCAGCGTATTGAGATTCACTGATTGATGAAAAATGATTTGAAAACAATCGCGTATTGCTCGAAGAAAGAGTTTTGCAATACGACGAAGGTTTTATGAGAAAGATCAATTTTCAATCAAAATACTTTTTGTATTAGAAAAGAGTACACATTCGAAGTGCTAGAGAAAAGAAGATTTGCACATCGAACGGTTTTTCCAAAAGTATTTTTACAATCAGAGATACTTTTTGAGTTTGAAATATGAATACACATTCGATGTGCTAAAGAAAAGAAGGTTTGCACATCGAACGGTTTTTCCAAAAGTAATCGTCAATTCCAATCCTGGACCAAGGTTGATTCAAGAATGAATCTCCCCATCGTTTCTATCCAGTTGTCACAAGCTTGATCTTACGAGAAGATCCCACATGTCACCTACCAAGAGCTTGTATGATGTTGGCTTTAGAAGGATTTCCATCTTCATCGTGAATACTTTACATATCACTCGGATGTTCTGGCAATACCACAAGGATAATGCGTAGGACTCTCAATATATACTTACTTTCCACATTGTGTGAAACAGTAAGTCTTCATTAATTTTGTGTCCTAATGAGATATTGTGGATGATCTCTTGGCTCTAGACTCAATAGTGCACATTTGGTTCCTATGCCGGAGACTAGGGAGAGAGTCTCCTTTTTCAATATCAACAATCTCTAAGAGAAAGTCGATAGATTATGTAGGTTCCCCGTGAGAATGAAACAAGCCCTTTTAAGAGGAACTTGAGTAGCTTGGGAAGTTTAGTGCAGTGCGTCACTGGGTCCATGACGTCTTGTCTTCAATACCGGTGTTACCTTGGCAACCACCAATAGCATATGTATTGAACCCGGTTACTGCCCTAAGGTTGAATTATTGGAGGGCTATTTTTTTTCACCCTTTTTCACATTCAATTCTTTTTCATTCTTCAACCCCTTCAGTGCTTACCGAGACTTCATAACTAGAACCTTGTTGGGTTTATTCCAGTACTAGCTCAGTCTCAGTCCGCACTCTTCCCATATCTCACTTTTCTCCTTTTTTCAATATACCTAAGGACTTCTACACTAACTAGTGGATTGTCCCTGGGTAGATCCCTCCGGTTCTGGCGGATCGTGGGAACTAATACCTAACCTCACCATCCTTATAACTCCATGCATAAAGTAAAATGGTCGGTCTTTTGGTACAGTTCATTCTTCATTGAAACCAATTGAAAAATCATTTGGAAAAACAATCATGGTACTTGTGAGACGAGATCAAAGCATTTTGTACCTTAAAAGTTTTGATCATTTAGAAAACCTCCCCCTCAACATGTGCATATGATTTAGAAATTGTTTAGCACATGGAGGCAAGAGGACTTTGAAATATTTTCTTTGATCACAATTTTCATAGAAAAAGCCATTTGATTTTCTTTGGTAAATTCTCCCCCTCAATATGTGCATAGGATATTTGAAATCATTTTATCACATAGAGGCAAGAGTTCATTTGAAGCACATCCACGAATACAAAAGCCATTAAGAAACCATTTGCTCCCCCTCAATATGAGCATCGATAAACGAAAGAGTTTAGCACATATTAGAGAGAACTAGCACTTTTGAATCAAATCGATCATCCTTTATCAAGTTTCATTATTAAATCACAAATTCTCCCCCGATCAAAAATATCAAACCCTTTGGGATTTTGGATCCCAAGTGATTTAATACGGTTTAGAAAACATGGGAGAAAATGTGGCCAAGTTTAAATACTCATCTTGTTTTTGGATAAATGCTCCTCCTCAACATGTGCATTGTATATTTGAAATCGTTTGGCACATGGAGGCAGGAGTGCCTTTAAAGGACAAAAACATATTTGAGATTTAAATCACGATCTCTCCCCCGATCAAAAATTTCAAACCAATTGAGATTTTGGATCCCGATTGATTTAAATCATTTGGAAAATTTTAGAGGAAAGACGTGGCAAGATTTAATTTTGAAAAATGACAGATGAGGACCAATAACAGACATTAAAGATTGTTAGTGTCAGGTATGATAGTGTTTAGGAGATCTTTAAGTAAAATAAAATAATTTCACAATCAAACAAGAACAGAAAAAATTTCATTTTGAAAGATCTTGATTCTTAAATAAAAATCATACCATGACATAACATTAAATCTTTAGATCACCACTTATTTTGTACAATCCGGACTTTTATGAAGAAATATTGTTTGAAAATATTATATTTTAAATCACTCTCCCCCTCAATCGATGACCGAAGTCAATAATTGAGTGACATAAGTTTTGATAAAAAGAAGTCCGGTGATTTTCAAATTTTAGTCCAATTTATTTTCAAAACAATATTTTTCCATTCTCAAAAACAATATTATTCAAAGTTTTAGAAAAATGGTATCATTCACTACTTGTCCTGCACAAAGATACATTAGGTGTTTGAGAAGCTTCCGTTGTTGTGTAGGGCTTGGAAGAAAACCGTCTGCTGATGCAGTGAGACTTCTTCTTACGTTGCATTTTGAATGCCAACTGAGGTCAAATTAAGCTCCGTTTCTTCAATCACTTAGAAGAAAAACCATCTGCTGATGCAGTGAGACCTCTTACGTTGCATTTATGCCAACTCTCCATAGAAGTCCAATTAAGCTCCGTTTCTTCATTTGTCAACCCAAGATATAGTTACCCTTTCCTTTCAGCATCCAATCATCTTCATTTGTGGGATCCGGATCGGGAACATTCTTATATACCAATATACCTGCATACGTTAGTGAACACACATACAGATATATGGTGGTCGACAACACCCAAACAGCAATCGACTAATTAAAGTCAATTCAACATATCAATCAGATCATATAAGGCATGGGGTTTATGTGTTAAATCAAACTCTAATCATCTAATCCTAGCAATCATATCCTAGGCACCTAGTCCTTCAACATAGGTTAACATCATTTTTAATTACGCATATTAGGATAATTAGAAAAGCTCAATAGATGATATAAATTTGAAAACATTCTCCCCCTCAATCAATGACTCATTTTCTAAAGAGTTTAAAAGCGCTGAAGTCATTGATTGAGTTTTTAATTTTTTACGAAAAACTCTGAATCTGATTAATTTTCAAGCAACTCATTTACCACTATTTTGAAAACAACAAATATTTTTCTGAAGAATTTTAGACGGAAAAACATTTGTGTAGGAACAGCAGTCCTTCGACATACTTTCCTCATTTTGATTTTAGGATAAGTGCACGGATTTTGTGAAAATCGTTTAAGCGAAGCACTTTCCTTTCTTGAAAAATGGGTTGCTATCGGAAATAATAGCAAGCCATAGTTTAAGCCCGGGTTACAGTATGAACTAACTGTAAGCCATATTTTGAGACATGTTTAAAAAGAAATATTTACACCTCCTGCTCGAACTTCATCTATGGACCCGTGCCATTATTGAATGACATTTCTAAGACCGTAGATGTTATCGATACCAGAAGACATGTCTTGGAAAGCATATTTTTGGTATTTTTCAAATTTTTCTGATTTTTATGGGTTTTTGAAATTTTCTATTTTTCTATTTTCTTTTTGTTGGTTTTATATTTTTGTATTTGGTTTTCTGATAAGTATATACAAAGAGAGAGAAGATGATATAGTTAAAGAAGATGATGATACGAGTACCGAGATAAGGATATCGAGCAGCACGTCGTAGAAGATAGAAGTCATCAACTCTTAAACATTCACCACCAAAGCTTCCAGGGCTCTTGAATCGAAGAAAGAAATTGAACCATCTGAAAGTGAGACTTTGGCAGCTTCCCCCCAAACCGTAAATCCTTGTGATGAGCAGATTCGAAGCTCTATTTCAAACTTGCCTTAGCCAGGTGCACCGATAATCACACTATTATCATAAATCCCGCTGCTCCTTTTAAGAACGATAATCGAGGATCTCCATTCGGGGTTATATCATCAAGTAGAAGAACAACAACGTATCATCCCACATTTGAATACCTCTTCTCAAATTCCTTTTCCACTGAGGTCTGAAGCAATCCATTCCGAAAAGTGTCAAGAGACCACTTCCCCCACGTAGTTGAATTGATGCAGTCAGTCTCTTAGACTAGAGCTCACGAACCCGAATACACATACCCGAAGACAAAGAAACTTATACCATCGAAGTAGCAGATTAAGTCCAATAGACAAAGAATAACCCCGATGTATACTTTTCTCTCCTCCTGAAGACAGTGCATGAAGCTCAAGAACCCGAAGTACCCAAATGCCCAAAGAGAGAATAACCGATAACATTGAAGAAGCAGGCCGAATCACTAATTATCTCTGCGGAGGACTATCTCTGCGGATTTCAACTCCGGAATAACTGATTAAGCACTCAAGTGAAACAGCTGAGCGTCCCCAATGTACACAATCCTCTCTCCCCTGATGATTGCGATAACATCGAAATCATCACACACTTGTGTACCTCTTTTTATCATTAGAAACTAACTCTTACATCTCTTCCCCCACGTAGTTGGAATAAGAACACTAAACGCCTTGATGAGTAAACCTTGAGTTTCTCTGCGGTCATGACATATGTTTTCCCGGGATATCTTCAATCACTTAGAAGTATTAAGTTCATCAAGTTTACTCACCATGAGTCAAACCTTGAGTTTCTCTGCGGTAATAACATTTGTCTTCCCGAGATATCTTCAATTACTTAGAAGTATTAAGTTCATCAAGTTTACTCGCGTTTAGGTACGTGTCTCCTTCCCCCTTGCTGGTTTTGACACTTCAGAATCAGCAATCATATTATAAGCCCAAATACTTGAAATCTTTTGAGAAGAACACTTATAAGCTCAGATGTATCTGTGAGAATCAACTTACTGGAGAATAACGTGAGCAAATCTAATTGGGGATTATCATTGGCTTTTCACTCTCCCCTAATTAGTGCTCTCCCCTAAACCGACAATCTGTATGATAAGAGCCCAGATTAAGAAGAAGTCTTTAGATCGTTAAATGCAACTCATCTTTAGTCTTCTAATCATATAGCAGAGAATGTAGAACCGACTGTAGACTCGACCTTCTTCAAGATTGTCCAGTTGGGGAATAGATAGTTAACATCTTCATCTCACCAAATGCGTTCCAATTACCTTATATGTAGCAAATCTCCTTAACTAAAATCCCTCCCAATCAAACAAGAACAGAAAGATGTTCATTAAGAAAATCAGCCCAGCAACTAGAAGCACTTTGTCATTAATCAAATCAGCCCGTGTGAAGATGTTAACCAACGACTCTAAGTAGAAAACTCCATGTGAAGATGACCCGATAAGAAGAAGCTCGGTTCTTACATGAGTTTGGAGCCGTTTGACCATTTATTCTCAGAAATCAATCAACCATGCAGTAAGTTCACACTTCTTCTCCCCCTCAAGAATTGCATACGGAGTTGCCATTCTTGATTGAATAAGTGAATATCTTTACCAAATGTAGTCTGTTCACACTTCTCCCCCGCAAAATTAGCACATGATGTCCCCATCGACATTATAGTTGAGCAAGTGGAATAAGAAAACAATCAACAGTAGCCCGGTTCACATGATGACTGAAGCGCATGGAAAAAGTAAGAAGCATGTTGATGAGAATGGTCATAATAAGAAGATTTCTCTTCTTCAGAAGATAAAGAGAACTGACACGTACACTTTTCTTTTCTTTAGAGAACGAGGTTTGAACTGAAGTATTCAAACGTCATTAGAAGATTTCTCTTCTTTCGAAGATAAAGCGCACTGAAACGTACACTTTTCTTTTCTTTAGAGTACGAGGCATGAACTGTTGTGTTCATACGTCATAATCTCTCTCTTTTCAACTCTCTTAGAAAAACATGTAATCGTCCCCATTATCATTCAGTAGGCTCTTTGTCATGACAGCTGATGGAGAAAACCCAATATGATGAATTTGATCCTGAAGTAAACTAACCCGAACTCGTGACTTAAACTTGCACATATGAAACAAAGAGCGGTGCCGATTTCCATTAGCATCTCTAAGTACTCTCTATGTACTCTATACTCTTCAACCAACCAACCATCAAGTATAAGACGTACATTACCTCTTGAAAATCCACAATTGAATGTGACACTGAGCACTACAACGTAACTCCTTAAAGTGATAGTTATTTTGTGGTGGTAAGAGCCCAATTCCCCCAAGTGGTAAAAGAAAAGGTAAAAGACACCCAACAATAACTAGATTTCCAAGTCTTCGTTTTTGATAATAAGCTCGAACAAGGATCTTGAAGAATCTTCATCCAACCATCCCCGATACCTTCAGATACTAAGTACACTCGCCCGTGATAATTCACTTCAACCTCAAATAAATAATAGAGAATTAACTCCGTTGTCACACCTTCTGATTAAAAGCTCAAATCTAGCCTCCTTTGCCTTTTAAAGTGAACCATGATAATGGTTTCATCCTGACCATGGTTTCAAGCACAGAACCCCGTAAAACCAAGTAATAACCATACTGCCATGACAAATATCCAAACACACATCCAATTCATGAAGTACACCCTTTTATCCCATCTTCGAAGCAGAAATCGTAGCACCAGCATCAGAAAAGATCCCGAAATACACTTTCCTTTTCTCCAGGATGGTTCCATCAATACGGGATTTTACAATTCTATGGTTTAAACCGAAAAATCTTTCGCGGGATTTTACAAAACCAAGAATAAACCGTAGGATAGATCCGGAAATGCACTTTACTATTACCAGGATGTTTCCATTGTCACGGGATTTTACAAGTCTATAATTTAAACCGAGAAATAGATTCTTTCGCTGGATTTTACAAAATCAAGACAAAACCGTAAACAATGTCAATATCCAACATCAACATTATCGTCAACCATCCAATAAACACTTTGGTAAACACATTATTCACGCATTCTATCGGCAAATGTTGTGACCACCTGGTGAAGTAAACCCGATATACCAAACTTGATCATGAAGTAAAATTCCCCATATTTGTTACTTAAACTTGTACTAATCCTTGTGAAGAAGAAACGGTGTACCCAATGTACAAAACCTCTTGACGTATCCTCAACTGCGTGAGACACCGAAGTGATAGTTGCGTTGTGGGTAAAATGAGAAAGAATCACAATCGCAACTAAATAGCCAAGTCTTTATCACCCTCTATAAACGCCCAAACAAGTCATCTTCGCGGAAGGGAGACGAAAATAAGTAAATGCGTCCGGAAAACCTCACTTCAAATCCAAATAAGAAATACCGTCCAAACAATCCCGTAATCAATATTGTTCATCTTTCAGTTCGAGCCGAGACAAAATATTATTCGTGAAAATGTATACACCAAAGTACCATACAACATAACCCAACATATCTCAGCATCATACCAAATCTTGTCGTTAAATCACTTCAACAAAGCTCAACATCAAAACTCATCTAATCCTAAATCTCATCTTGTCCAAATCTCATAAACACGATCTAAATTTGCGAAGCCCATTAGTCCATCATCCAATTCATCATATAAATCATCGGCCCAATTCATCAAGAATAGCACCCGGTCCAAAAAATAAATTGTACATATCAATCCAAGCATATATCCGGGTTTACTCTATGACATGCCACACATGATATCAAAATGAATTTTTGTCAACATAAGGTACAATCTGATAATATCATGCTATCTCTTAAATAAGAATATATCCTGTGAATGTATTCCTCCATGAATTATTAATATCAAACATACCACGCATTATCAAATTATATCAAAAACTTAATATATTCGAGACAAAATTTCGGATAACCATTTATGATTGACCATGAGTTCCAATTACAACTATCACTCAAGTTACCCATGAATTTTTTGTAAGCGAGTTAGCATGTATACGGACAACCATTTGGCTCAAAGGTCCACGTGCCAAATCCAAAAGCCCAAAAAAAATGGAACATCCGAACCATTTAAACATGGGCCCAAATCCAGCTAGATAACAAATACCCGATCCATGTGCAATTGATAAAACCGGTTATATACATCACCCAAGATATTAGGTCATTACCTAAACACACAATTCACTTTACCCTAACCCTAAAATATTTGTGCGCCTCCTTTTAATTTTCCAGTACTCAGCACCCACAAAAAAAAACTCATCACTATTAACTCTTTTCTATAATCTCATCTTTAAGATCGAGTCTTCTCAAAGAATTTGCCACAGAGATGGCATGATCATGAGCAAGTTGAAACAGCCACAGGGATGGTTTAGATCATTATCGAAATATTCAAACAGCCACGAGGGTTCAAAGGTAGGTATAACTAATTCCATCTTGTTTTTGATTTTGATTTTGTCAAACCGAATGAGAGGAAAGATGAACTCGATGGGTTTGTTTTTCCACTTGATGTTCGAACATAAAACTGAAGTTAATCTTCAAAATATATATCAATGATGGAAAATCTCTTGAGGGTTTTGTTCAAAAACGAACTCATGTTAGATTTGAGAGAAAAATCCGAGATATATCTTTACTTATCAATTACGATTCAATTTTATTTCCCTTATAACGAATAGAAGATTTGTTTTAACACAATTGTTAAAAACACTTCTTTAATTTAGGAGATTAACAGCTTTTATTTTCACATCATTTTTCTTTCGGACATGTTATCTTGATCAATGATGATTTCCTTTGGGTTTTATATGAATCTGAGAATAGACTCTTTGAGAAGTCTTTAAATCATGAAAAAGGAAAAACTGAGATCTTGTTTAGAGTTGAGTCATGGTTATGTTTGACTGTTATTAGGCATATGTAGATTGATGATGGTTTAGATGACCTTGATGTTGGTATTTGGAATTGCTGATAACGTGTATAGACAAATGTTGGTTATGGTTTAGTTTGAGTCAATCTTTCATCTTCATCTCTTTCTGTTGCAAGTCGCTAGTATTTTGACACCAAGTCGCTAGCATTTTGACACCAAGTCGCTAATAACAGCTTTAATTTTTTAACACAACTCGCCACGACTTGTAAATACAAGTCGCTAGACAAATTTCTTAAACAACTCGCCACACCAAATCGCTACATATAAAGTACAATGTATTTGGACACTTTTTTTACAAGTCGCTAAGAAGAATGACCACAAGTCGCTAGCAAGATTTCTGAGTTTTTTCGGCGATATTCCGACCATATATCGTAAACCCAGAAAACTGTCATAAAAATACCATTTTTGACCCATTTGATTAACCAGTTTGACCATGAGACTTTACCAGTTTGACCACATGAAAGACCAGATAAACAAAGAGTAGGCATTTGGACAAAGCTTTACACAAACAGGTTCAAAGCATATTTGGACAAAAATACAGACTTGGACATGGACATGAGAAAAGACAGATTTTGAACACTTTGATGGACCATAAGATATTTAGACCAAACCAGACACATGAAAAACTGTTTAAAACTGATGTACCCAAATAACATAAAAACATTTTCCGAACCAAAAAAATGGTGTAAAACAGCTTAAACAATATTCAAGAACCACAATAAATCAACACAACACAAAACCTTGGCTCTGGTACCATTTGTAGGATCGATAATATTATTGTGTTTGATGATTCGGGTGGTCTTGGATGATCAAAATACATGTTAAACATTTTAGAGAGAGAAAGTAGAGAGAGGGAGATTTCTTGGTAGAGACTTGGTTCACAAAAGTTGTAAGGTTAGATTAAGAAAAGCTCCACCCCTTCTATGGATGGAAGGGGTATTTATAGTTACAAATATAACGACCTCATATCGGCCTGTGGATCAGGTATACAGTGGGTAAAGACCCGTCCTTCCTCCACGGTGTTACACTACGCTAAACTAAACTAATAACTAGCTAATAAACTGATAAATAACGTAAACAACTACAAGTCTACGAGCTAAAATATGCTGGACCATAATTGGGGTGACCGACACTTTAATATGGAATTTCCAATTCCTAACAAGATAAACTCAGATATTAAAGAAATGGAAAAGGAATTTAATGCAATGATAGTTGAGGTCAATGATTATGAACGGAAACTCAAATATAATGAAATTGAAAGGAAGAATTTGCATATCTTAAATGAGAACTTGATTTTGAGTTGTGTTGCTCAAGATGTATTCTACACCGTTACGAATTATTCCATTACTGCTTCTCAATTTCATGAAATGTCTGTTGCATTGAAAGTATCCCAGGATCGTGTCATTGAGCTTGAGACAAATAATTCAAAATTTCATGATAAAATCGAAAATGACGATCATGATAACTTGGTCAAACATTATTCTAAATTGGAAGTTGAACATCTTGCTTTGCAATTAAAATATCAACATCTGAAAGAAAATGTTAAAACCTCAAATACCAAGACATCTTCGGATGCTCCTGAGTTTGATGCAATTTTTGAAATCAACAAACGTGATGAACATATTCAAGCTCATTGTAACACGATCAAAAGGTTGAAAACCCAAATCTCACAACTAAAGGGAGAAAAGCATGATTTTACTGGTTCCCGAATGCTTCCACCTTTAGATTCTCAGAATTTCCAACTTCAAAACATTATTGATAACTTACAAAAGGAAAATGAGTGTTTTAAAGCTGAAATTTCAAAGGTTAATGATCAAAACAAAGAGTTATGTGATTCATTCAAAGTTAATCATGATAAACACATTGAAAAGATAACTTCTTTACTTAACGATATTGAGAATCTGAAGCGTGAGGTGAAAGGAAATTGCCAATCCCTAATTGCAAATATTCTGTTCCTAAGGTTTCTGCTTGTGATAAGTATGCTATCGATATGTTATATATTCCCCCGCCTATTAGGAATAATGAACTTGCACATAAAGCATATCTCTCATACCTTAAGGATAGTTTGAAGGGTCTCCGTGAGATGGTTGAAGATGAAAGAATTGAAAAACCATTTGATAGTACCATAGCCTATGCCTGCATGGATGCCAAAAGATCTCAGGAACTCTTAGAGTACATAATTGTCACAAGTCCGAAAGCGAGTAATAGGCGAGATAGAATAGTTGCACCCAGTTCTATGCCTAAGGATAAGAATGTGACTCTTAATGTGCCTCTGAAAGCCTCAGAACCCAGTACTTCTAGACCAGAAAATCAAATGGCAGTAAAACAAACTAAGGCTCCCGTCATCACTTCTATTGATGTTAATATTGACACTAAAGTTAGCAGGTCAAAACCTAGTAGCAATACAAAGAAGGACAAAATTTCGCTGACTAAAAGTGATCATGAGAAAAAAGTGAAAGAACACCATAGGGAAAATAAGTGTGACTTGAACAAAAAGAAGCTTGTTGGTTCTAGTATTAGCTCTAAGCTTACTGAAATTAATTCGAAGTCTTATGCTGTCTGCAAAACCTGTAAAGAATTTCTATTTTTTGGTAATCATGATAAATGTGTTGTGTTATTTCTGAGATCTAAGAATCATACCCCAGTTAAGAAAGTTTGGAAAGCGAAATAGATTAAGCAATCCTAGAAACCTACAGGGAAGGTTTTTACCAATGTAGGATTTCAGTGGAAGCCAGCAGGTCGAATATTCACGAATGGTAAACCTTGCCCCTTAACTAGATCCACTATGCCTAGAGTAGTGACTGTTAAGGTTTGGAAGACACCTGGTAGAATAATCCCATTAAGCACAAAATGTCCCTCGACTAAGTCTGATGCTTCTACTAGTTCAGCTCCTAGTGACAATGGCATTGCACCTAGGGTTTCTGCTGATTCAAAGATTGTTTGTGCTAACCAAAAGGACCCCATTAGCACGTGGGGATCCAATGTTTCCAATTCTCGGTCTTCGTCTGTTGTCCAAAGCAGGTCGTACAAGTCGTCCCTTGGTATTTGGATTCGGGCGGCTCTAAACATATAACTGGGCTCTAAACAATGACGTCTGTTCACATCAGTTCAGGCCTCATACTTCATCATTATGGCGTCTGCAGATAACACTTCAGGCCCCGTTCCTCAAAGAAAAGAAAGGTGTACACTTCAGTGCGCTTTATCTTCAAAAGAAGAGAAATCTTCATGTATATGACCATTCTTATCGACATTCTTCATCAACAAGCTTCATGTTTTTCCACGCTCTTTCTACTCTCAAGTGGATCTACGCTCATTGGTGTATATTCTTATTCACTTGTTCAAATCAAAAATGGCAACTTCGAATGCGATTTTTGAGGGGGAGAAGAGTGCATATACTACATGTTGATAGATGCTTGATTTATGGTCATATGACTCTCCTTCAATGCCTAATGCTTCACTTACTAAGGATAACTTGGGATTCATTGGTTCAAGATATGTTTGATGAGTACTTCCAACCTCCAACGAATGTTGATCATCTAGTTTCTGAAGCTCATGCTCCGGTTCCTACTGACTCAACTGGTTCACCATCTAAGAAGTACTTCTCGGAATTCTCAAGAAACCTTATCTCTAGTTACTTCACAAGGCGTTGATAATGACTATCATTATAGTTGCACTCATGAATAATGATCCGCTCTTTGGTATTCGTTTGCCAAATCTTCACGGATTATTGTTCATGAATAATGATCCGCTCTTTGGTATCCCTTTGCCAAATCTTCATGGATTATTGTGCACTATATAAATCAACCACATGAACATTAAGGAAAATGACTACCTCATCCGCTCAAAGATACTATTGGTGAGTCTTCCAGATCAGTCTCTACATGAATACTTTTAGGAAGAAGGCATTGATGTTGAGGAATCATTGGTTCTGGTTCATTCAGTGGATCAATATACATCCGATTGTATGTTTATTCACGTGTTGGACATTTGACATAAGTTGATTACTTCAGAGTTAATCATTTATCACCTATTTGAGATTGAAGTTGACTTTCACTAAGGCGTGTTCTTATTTGATAAACTTGCTCGGGCTTAAGAATTTGAGTTGAAGACTTGGTTTATCTAGTTACCAGCAGTCGGGATGTATTGAAGACCTGTTTGACTATCACTTTAAGGAGTTACGGTGTTTTACTCAGTGTCACACGCAGATGTCGTTGTGGATAATCGCAAGAGGTGTTAATGTCTCATAATTTGGTTGAGTATCGAGCACTTAGAGATTTTCTAGGTGCATAAATTCTCAACACCGTTCTTCCATCATTAAGTGCAAGCTTAAGATACAAGTGTGGGGAATTCGACTTTAGTTTCAAGTTTGGTATATCGGGTTTTTCTTCTTTAGTGGTCACTTCAAGTTGTCTACATATGGGTTGATAAAGATAGTCAGAGAGAGTTTCTGTAGCAGTTTATTCTCATAGGATCCAGTTGAGCTAATTGTTTTTTCTTCTCTATTTCAAGAGTTTTTGGCATGTATAATGTGTTGCTGATTCTGAGTTTATCAAAACCGGCAAGGGGGAAGGAGATATACATCTAAACACACAACGAGTACATGTGATGAACTTTATACTTCTTCTCTATTGAAGTAATCCCGGGAAAGACAAATGTCATAACCGCAGAGAAACTCAGTGTTTAACTCGTAGCCTTTGGTGTGTTATTCCAACTATTTGGGGGAAGGATGTATTATTCCAACCATTTGGGGGAAGGATTTTTTTTCCAACTGTTTGGGGGAAGGATGCATTATTCCAACCATTTGGGGGGAAGTGGTCTCTGGATACTTTTGTTATGTGTTAACTCAGCTTTCAGTAGGAAGAAATATGAGAAGAACATGTGAAGCGTGAGATGATATTGCTTATCGATATCTTCTATATGATTTATGGTAGTGCTTCCGGTTGTTGCTTCATGTACATAATGCAATGATGATTCCAATGAGATAGCAACAATCAGGGGAGAGATATGTGTACATCAGGGATGTACAACATGTTCACTTGATAGAGCTTAATCAGTTATTCCGGAATTGATATCTGCAGAAATGATCAGTGACTCAACATGTTACTTGGATGTCATCGTCTCTTCTCTTGTTGGGTACATGTGTACATTATGGGCTGATTGGTTATATGTAAGATAACTGGAATGCATCCGGTGAAATGAAGGTGTTGATATATTGTTCTCCCGAATAGACAACTGCTCAAACTCGAAGAGTAATGTGTACATCAGGGATGCACAACAGGTTTACGTGATCGAGATTAATCATGTATTCCGGGTTTGATAACTGCAGAGATGATTTGTGTTAACTTGTTACTTGATTGGCTCCTGACGGTCAGTCTTTTATCACACAAGTCAACCACTTGTGAATGGTCAACCGTAATAAAAGCCAAACAGTCTGAAACCAAAGCAATTAAGTCCAGGAGAGTTTAGTGTTTCCCCGGGTCGTTAAGTCCCAACGAGGTGTGAAAACTGTAATACAACGAATCTGTGATCGGGTGAATATTGAACATGAAAGGGATTATGATTGATTACACTAAGGAAATTAAATCTAATCAAGACTTTGAAGTCATTTTAATTCTATTTTTAAAAATCGATAGCGTTTAACGTTTAAAACCTAAAACGTACGCTTAAATTAAAAACTACGTAACGTACGAAATAAAACGTAAAAATAAAGAAGTAAAATACCTACGGATATGGAAAATATATTTTTACAATCCTAATGATGCAAGAAAATTATTGGAAAAATAAAATTATTTTTATGACTACTTATTTAATTATTATTAATTAAAAACTATTTTTAACTATTTAATAATACCCTAAAATATAAGAAAATATGAAATAAAGCTAGAAAAGTGAAATTATGACTTAGAAAAATCTAAAATATTATAAAAGTTATTTTAAAACTGAAAATATATTTTTTAGACTTTTTAAATAATTATTATTAATTAAAAACTAATTTAAACTAATTAAAATTAAGAAAAATAACAAATGAACAGTAAAAATTATGAGACTTTACAAGAAAATCTAAAATATTATTCTAAGCCTGGGAAAAATATAAAAAGTTAGATAAGCCCACTAATAAGCTGAATTGGGCAAATAAGCAGTTTGAATAAGCACTTGAAATAAGCTAAAAGCTAACTATAAGCTACCATAAGCTACTAAAGCCTAAATCTAACCTAAAATGAGCTAATGCAACTGATGGGAACCTAAAAAGCACAAGCTACAGAAAAAAAGCTCGAGACCAGATTTCAAGTCTCAACACGCCAAACGGCCCTTATAGCCCTACTTTAAGCACTAATTAAGCTAGCTAGAAAAATTCCTAAAAATAAACTAAAATGGCCATGATGTTCACAACCAACCAAAGATCTTGTATCCCAATTTTGAGCTCAAATGGACTTATAATGAATCCGTGAAAATTCCACAAAGTTTGGCAAAAATCATGTTGCAAAAACAATAACCAAAGGACAAAATGAGCTGCACAAAGCTTAAACTAAGTAAATCAATGGACAAATTAAGCTAATGACAATGATTAAATGCATACTAGAATCAGAAGAAGTAAACAAATTAAGCAGAAAAAGGATGATAAGCAATTTGGGATTAAAGCTAAACTAAAGGGACACTTAAGCTAGAAAAAGATAAAAGGCAATTGAAATTACTAGGTGAGCTACTAACAAGTACTTCTAGCCTACATAACCAAAAAAAGAAAACACTAAAAGATACTAAAATAAGCTGAAGCAAAACTCTAATAAGCTATAAGGGTGCCAACTTCTGTGATGCTGCACAGTGGACAGAAATGGCACAAAAGGATGCAAAAAGGTGGACTGTGTACTTGTAAATAAGCACTTGATAAAAATTGAATTTACTAACGCATGCATTGATGAACTAAGATAAGCTAAAAAAAACAAAAACAACCAAGGTAAGACAGATGAATCTAATTACACTAGGGGGAGAAACAGTTGGCCATAAAATCTACACTAGGAAATGCCTAAGCTAAATGAAAGGAAATGAGCACTAAATAGGCACCTAATAAGCTATAAATAAGCTAACCTTAAACTACTCATGCTAAAAGGAACCAAAGGAAGTTCAAGCAAACTGAAAATCATCAATGAAAAGCACAAGAAAACGGGGACTGCAGCTGCTATATTGCTGTTGCTGTAACAGTTCACAAACAGCCCACTTGGGCTGTTTGAAGGCCAAAAATAAGCAAGGAAATAAGCTCTAAAGTGAAGAGTAAGCTAACACTAATTAAGCCCTTACACCTAACTACTGATTTCCACTACCACTAATCCTACTCTAACCTTAAACGACCTAACTCGCGGCTAAAAAGAAGGGAAAAGGCTGCTGTTGACAGTTGCTGAAATGGCTAAATGCAGAAATGTAAATGCAAATTGAACTAAGCTAAAGCTATTCTAATTGCAAATAAGCTAAACATGTGTTGAGTAGGATAGGTGAGGACTTAAGAAAAATAATTTGGAAAGGGTTTTAACAAGAAATAGGCTATAAAAAACTTGGTAAAACAGCAGCGCAAGCTGCTGTTACAGCAATCAGTTAAATTTTTTTTTTTTTTTTCTTTTGCCTTTCCAACCAAAGCTTGTTAAACCATGTTACTTCTTTTAAAACTACTTTAAAAACCTTAAAGCAACTTTGACCTATGAAGTCAAAGTGGGTGAAAATGGGTTTTGACCCAAGTTTGAGCCAAAACCAAACACCCCTTAACAGGGTAGACAACACTTTGGAAATTGATTTTTAGAAACTAAACTTGGATTTTTACTTGAAAGACTTACTTAACACTTAAATTAGCTTATAAATAAGTAGTAATGACAATAAGATAAGCACTTTTTGGACAGAACTAGCATAAAACAGAAAAATAAAAAAAACTTTTTCATTAAACAAAAACTGAATTACAATACTGAAATTAGAAAACTAGAAAACTATTTTTAAAACTAAGACCTACTGCCTTTAAAAGGCTACAAGTTACTTCTATTTATACTAAAGGGAGAGGTCTTCCAATGCTTGAGGTGTGCTTGTTTTTGTCAGACTCTTTTTCTTCATTTTCAGTCCACAGGGGATGGGATGAGGGAGATGATGGGGAAATGGTTTGTCAGGGGAAAGGATGGGATAGTTGAGTGTTTCAGTGAATGAAGAAAAAGGATAGCTGGGTTTTATTTTGGAGGGAAAAGGGAGTAATAAGGTGGGCGGGTTTGTGTTGGGTTTTATGTGTGGGTTTGGGTTATGTTTGGATCCGGTTTGGATTTGGTATTTAAGTAACACAAGGACCAAAGGTGTCTATTCTGAAAATCCAGGGACCACTCATGTATTTCTAAAAATGTCTTCCAAGGACCAATCTTGTCATCTTTGAAAATTCCAAGGACCATATTTGTAATTCACCAATTCTTGAGGGACCAAAAATGTAATTTTACAAAGATTATTATAAGGACCATAAATGACAAACTTTATTAACCAAGGGCCATAAATAATATTTTCCATTTTTGAAAATCTCGGGGACTTGTTTTGCCATTTTTGAAAGTTGGGGGACTGAAACTGCCAATTATGCAAACTTTGTTCGTTTTTCATTTGTTTTAAATAATTTTGCATCTGAAACATATAAAACGCAATTTTGGGATATTTTCAGTATTTTGATGCATTTCTTAGTGTTTTTAAATGTTTTGCAGTTCAGATTTGACCAAAAATGATGAGTATTTACACTCTCATCATTACTTCGTTGTTATCATGTTCTTTGGGTTGTTGAGCTTCATTCAATGAGACTGTTTTTCTTCACATTCTACTTCTTGGGGGAAATGGTCTTAATTCGTAGATTGTCGGTTTTGGGGGAAGCTACCAAAGATTCTTATTTAGAAGGCTCATGTTCAGACGACGATTTTCTTAGAAGCCTCGAATGCTTTGGTGGTTAAAGTTTAAGAGATGTTGATTTCTTTCTTCTACAACGTGCTGAATGATATCCTTATCTCGGTACTCATTTCATCATCCTCTTAAACTAATTTATCTTCTTGTAAATAGTTATTCGAAAAACAAAATACAAAATTTCAAAACCTTCAAAAAGCAAATAGAAAAATATAAAACTTTTAAAAATCCATAAAAATTGAAAAATCTTGAAAATTTTCAAAAATATTGTCTCTTTGTCAAATTCGATAATATCTACGGTCTTTGTGATGTCATTCAAAGAATGACACGGGACTTTAGATGTTGTTCGAATGTTAAAAAAAAAGAAGTATGATAATTCTGCATGGTTGATTGATTTCTGAGAATAAATGGTCAAACGGCTCCAAACTCATGTAAGAACCGAGCTTCTTCTTATCGGGTCATCTTCACATGAAGTTTTCTACTAAGAGTCGTTGGTTAACATCTTCACACGGGCTGATTTGATTAATGACAAAGTGCTTCTAGTTGCTGGGCTGATTTTCTTAATGAACATCTTTCTGTTCTTGTTTGATTGGGAGGGATTTGAGTTAAGGGGATTTGCTACTTTCAAAGTTAACGGGAATGCATTTGGTAAGTTGAAGATGTTGACTTTCCATTCCCCAACTGGACAATCTTGAAGAAGGTCGAGTCTACAGTCTGTCCTACATTTTCTGCTACGTGTTAGAAGGCTAAAGACGAGTTGCATTTAACAATCTAAAGACTTCTTCTTAATCTGGGTTGTTATCAAAAAGATTATCGGTTTAGGGGAGAGCACTAATTGGGGGAGAGTGAAATGCCATATTTAATCCCCAATTAGACTTGCTCATTCTGTTCTTCAGCAAGTTGATTCTCACAAAGACTTCAAGCGATCTTCTCAACAGATTTCAAGTATTTGGGCTGATAATATGTTGCTGATTCTGAAGTATCAAAACCAGCAAGGGGGAAGGAGACACACATCTAAACGCGAGTAAACATTGATGAGCTTAATACTTCTAAGTGACTGAAGATATCCCGGGAAGACTAATGTGTCATTACCGCTGAGAAACTCAAGGTTTGACTCATGGCGTTTAGTGTTCTTATTCCAACTATGTGGGGGAAGAGATGGAAGAGTTAGTTTCTGAAGATGAAAGATGTACACAAGTGTGTGATGATTTTGATGTTATCGCAATCATCAGGGGAGAGAGAATTGTGTACATTGGGGGCGCTCAACTGCTTCACTTGAGGGCTTAATCAGTGATTCAGAGATATAATCACTTATTCCGGTGTTGACATCCGCAGAGATTGTCACCCGCAGAGATAATCAGTGATTTGGCATGCTTCTTCAATGTTATTGGTTATTCTCTCTTTGGGCATTCGGGTACTTCGGGTTCTTGAGCTTCATACACTTTCTTCAGGGGGAGAGAAAAGTATACATCGGGGTTATTCTTTGGCTATTGGACTTAATCTGCTTCTTCGATGGTATAAGTTTCTTTGTCTTCGAGTATGTGTATTCGGGTTCGTGAGCTCTAGTCTAAGAGACTGACTGCATCTATTCATCTACTTGGGGGAAGTGGTCTCTTGACAACTCGTTGGGGATGCATAGCTTCAGACTTTAGTGGTTATGAAATTTGAGAAGATTGTTTATGAGTGGGATGATACGTTGTTGTTCTTCTTGATGATATAACCCGAAACGGAGACTTACAATGATCCTTCTTATATGGAGCAGCAAGATCGATGATATGGTGTGCGTCTTTGTGCATCTGGCTAAGGCAAGCTTGAAAGAAAGCTTAGAATCTGCTCAATAAGAAGATATACGGTTTGGGGGGAAGCTACCAAAGTCTCACTTTCAAGTGGCTCAATTTCTCTCTTCGATTCAAGAGCCTTGGAAGCTTTGGTGGTGAATGTTTAAGAGATGATGACTTCTATCTTCTACAACGGGGCTGCTCGATATCCTTATCTCGGTACTCGTATCATCATCTTCTTTTACTATATCATCTAAACTATCTTTGTAAATATTTATCAAAAATCAAAAAATATTTTTGGGAGAAAGTGAAAAAAAAATGGTTTATTGTCATTTCAGGCAATAACCCGCTTTTCAAAGAAAGAACAGAGCCATGCTATCTTGTTTTTCAAAACTCATGCTCTGATTCTATAAACTATTACTTACTATATAATGAAAACTAATTGCTTTGAAAAATAACTCGGACTCTACTTTTGAAAATCATCTGGACTTAACATTGGTCAAAAACATCTATCTCTCAATCAACAACTTATGTCATTGATTGAGGGGGAGAATGATTTCAATTAAATCAAAAAGGTTATTTGTCATACAATTGTTTGTCAAAAGATAATCATGCATGTTTAATCAATGGAGTTTAAAGTCTAAAAATCCGATCCGTATCAGTTAAAACATTTTCATAATCAAGTCACAATTCTCCTTAAAAGCTTTCAAAATCAATTTAAATCTACAGAGATCACAAATCTCAAATGATTTGATAATTGTGATCGGGGGAGAATTTGTGATTTAAATTGGATTTAATCTGATAATTCGGTAAATGGTTTTATAAGGATGTACAAGCTCTCCTTCCCACATGTGCCAAACTATTTCAAATTTCCATGCACATGTTGAGGGGGAGCATCTATCTTAAACCACTAAGATTTGAAACGTGATCAATTTATTTCAATGTTCAGTCTTTTCCTAATATGTGCAAAACATCTTCAAATTTCCATGCACATATTAAGGGGGAGCAACTATTTTGAAAACCACATTCTTCATATAACTACTCTTAGATGCAAGCCAATCCCTCAAAGATGAAAATTATTTCCATTACAAAATGATGCGTGATGCACATGTTGAGGGGGAGCTCTGCTTCAAAAATTATCAAAAACAATTCAGGTACAAAATGCTTTGATAATATATCACAAGTATCTGAATTGATTTTTCAAATGGTTTTCAATTGGTTCCAATGGCAGATGAACAATACCAAATAGACCGACCAAATTTACTTTATGTATGGTGATATAAGGTTGATAAGGTTAGGTATTTGTTCCCATGATCCGCCAGAACCGGAGGGATCTACCCAGGGACAATCCACTAGATAGTGTAGAAGTCTTTAGGTATGATGAAAATAGGAGAAAAATGAGATATGGGAAGAGTGCGGACTGAGATAGAGCTAGAACTGGAATAAACCCAACAAGGTTCTAGTAATGAAGTCTCGGTAAGCACTGAAGGGGTTGAAGAATGAAAAAGAAATGAATATGAAAAGGGTGAAAATAAATAGCCCTCCAAAAATTCAACCGTAGGGCAGAAACCGGGTTCAATTCATATACTACTGGTGGTTACCAAGGTAACATCGGTATTGAAGACAAGACGTCATGGACCCAGTGACGCATCGCACTTCAACTTTCCAAACCACTCAAGTTCCCCTTAAAAGGACTTGTTTCATTCTCACGGGGAACCGACATAATCTATCGACTTTTTCTTAGAGATAGTTGGTATTGAAGAAGGAGACCCTCTCCCTAGTCTCCGGCATAGGAACCAAATATGCACAATTGAGTCTAGAGCCACGAGATCATCAATAAATCTCATTAGGACACTTTCAATGAAGACTCTCTGTTTCACACAATGTGGAAAGAGAGATTATATCTTATGAGTCCTACGCATTATCCTTGTGGTATTGCCAGAACATCTGAGGGATATGCATACATATTCACAATGAAGATGGAAAGCCTTCTGGAGCCAACATCAAACAAGCTCCTGGTGGGTGGCATGTAAGATCTATCCAATAGATCAACCATGTGACAACTGAACAGAAACAATGGGGCGATTCAATCTTTTGAATCAATCCTGGTTCAGGTTATGGATTGACGGATACCTTTGAAAAACCGATCGTTGTGCTTAAAAACTCTTTTCTTTAGCACATCGACTGTGTACAAATATTTCAAAATAAAAGGTGTTTATGATTGATAATTGATTTTCATTAAAACCTTCGTTTTATTGCAAAAATAATTTCTATTGAGCGATACACGATTGTTTTTCAAATCTCTTTTTATCAATCAGTGAATCTCAATTCGCTGGTTCACTCACTCCGTGTTGTCTTCTTTGAGACGTTCCGGTTTGAGAATAGCTAGAGCAGCTGCGAAACCCTGTCAAGAAAATTCTTCGGAATTTTACCTGATCACAGGCAGTACTTGTACTGATTAACGGGGAACCGTGGGCCGTGTACCTCAATTCAACGAAAGTGATCAAAGACACTTTCATGCACTTTATTGCTAACTGTTGTATGCAGGTACGCCCGACGTTTGCAGCTGATCAGAATGAAGCGGTCAATCCATAGCCGCATGCTCACACATCACATTCATATCAAAAGAAATCATGATTAGTGCATCAATGACTCTGATATTCTCACTCCATGCTTCTGCTACGCTGCTGCCTATATCATGAATCAACGAAAGCTTCCGCTACTCTGATGAGAAGATATCATGATCCAAAATGTGAGCATGTCGGTCCAAAAGTCACAACATCACATAATACCAACACCACAATGGATGAGTCAGAGATTTATGTTTGCTGATGATCTCAAAGCTGGCTCAAAACTCAGTATCACGTGGATCAGTTAAAGACCTCCACTTGGATTAATCAAACATGCAATAATGAAGAATCGATGACTACAAGCTTCAGAGCAAAGTCCTAAATCAAGAATGCAAGAACAATTTATAATGTAATATCTGTTTGTATTCAATGTAATTTTTAATGTGTTTTGAGGTGACCTCCCTTAGGGGGAGATTGTTAGGATTTAGTAAATCCAGTTATTAAAGAGTCGGTCACCTCAAGTATATGTAATCATTAGAAAGCTCGTAGTCGTAGATTATTACAAGTTAAGTAGTATTTAGTTAAGTAACACCGTGGAGGACGGACGGGTCTTTACCCACTGTATGCCTGATCCACAGCCCGTAGGTGGCGTTTTATGTAAGTACTATAAATACTCTCTACCTTCCAAGGTAGAGAGTTGGAGCTCATAATAAGATTTTTCTTTCTCTCACTAAAGTTCCCAACCTCTAACTCTTTCTCTCTCTAAAACATCATCTTATACGCCTCTTTGTGTTTATGGTTTGATGTGTTTGTGAAATCTAATATGTTACATTAACTCTAAGGTATTCTTTGGATGTATAACCTACAATTACTCTAGGTGATTATAAACTAAGGTTCAACAAAGATTAATCAAGCATTATTAGCACAACGAATGACCTATCGCAATACTAGATCAATCACAATTAAGATAAGAGACAACCAATCAATATTCAATAACTAAGTTTCATATTACCTAAGCAAACATACAAATAAATTAGCTGGACATGGGGAACATGTAAGCATACATACAATCAAAGGAAGACATAATTAAATTAATGAAGTAAAACACTTATCTTGATGTAAGATAGGGTATGGAACCCTAAAATACTGTACAAGACAACCTTGGTTCGATTTAGGTTTTGACTCCAAAAGACTACACACTGAAAACTAAAAAATTCGGATTCTATATATAAGATTACACATGCGACGGCGTCACCCTTTAATTTGTGACACCGTCGGGTAGCCGTTATTAGGGTTTCGTCTTGGCCACTTTAGTCTTGCGATGGCGTCACCTTATGCTTGTGACGCCGTCCCCTTCAGTCTCAGACGTCGTCTGGATCAAATCTAGGCCGTCTGAGCTGCGACGCCCTACTCTTTTAAAACCTGAAGCCGTCACTTGTAAATGAGCAATTTGGCTATTGAGTCGTCACAAAACTTGTCCGACGGCGTCTCTAATTGTACCTGACGCCGTCACTTGTAGAACCTGACGCCGTCCCCTTTAGTTCCAGCAGCCTGAGTGTCTCGATTCTTGACTTTGGCCATTTTCTTCGTATATTCATGCCTTTTCGTCCGAATAAGTGTCATTCCAGCAATTTGCCTTCAAGATACCTAAAAAGTGAAAAGGAACGATATTAAGTAATAACGGATACAAAAGTGATCAAATAAGGGCTTAAACGACCCCTAAAAAGGTACATTTTAAAACCTTATCAAATATCCCTACACTTGGTATTTGCTTGTCCTGAAGCAAATGTGCTTTTAGCCAATTGATTTATAAGCCAGGGGTCATGAAGCATTAGTTTAGAACGATTCACAACACATATAAGCCCCGCAAAAGTCATAACAAGCACGGAAATTACATACTAGCACCTCACATGGGGTGTTTGGATACTCACATCTCTCGGGTGTATATGAAATATAACAAGTTGGAAATGGAAGATAAACACTCATTAACCGGTCCTAGTACATAGATTACCATAGGATTGAGACTAGATCAAGCCTCCATCGCTTTGGCGTAAGCACCTAGGAAAGACTATCCAATAGGTCTTTTAAAATGTTGTAATGTTAGGCTTACGGTAGGGAAACAAAGGGTTTGGTGGGATAGGCGATTTAGTGGTGGCAAGTCAAAAATCTTTATGTTACAAGCATGCGAAGAATGGCGTTGCTAAGCCAAGACTCGACACTCTAAACTCTAGATAACTGAAATAAACAAACATAAATTGAAAGATAGATGTAGGATGGAAGATATATATATATATATATATATATATATATATATATTTTCATACACTTTTACTCTACCATCCTCTACGATAACATCAAAATGATAGGGATTTATAAGCACATCCCTACACTTGAGTTTTTATTATTCTAACACTAATTTGACCCGAATTGAAAAGATCAAAACACTTGGAGTACATTATTACGTAAATAAATGGAATTTGAATTTAACATTCCCTTCCCGTCATCTAATAAAATTTAACTTTTTCCATGAGTCCCAATCGTCCCAAAACAGTGTACAAAGGATATGACTCGACTTAGCAACTTATCCAAGCAACAAGATAATTGAACTAAGGGTTAAGTGTGATAACAATAATGCACTAAAAGTGAGTGCATACAAGGTAGGCTAAGGCGATTTGGGTGTACATTTGGGGGTGGATTGTAAACAATGCTCTTCATTGATATTCCAGAAAACCGAAACATCACGAGAACCGTGAAAAGGATAGGCTCTGAGGGGTTAACTAGGGGTATCGTGTACTAAAGATGAGTACAACGCAAGGGTGTGGGGGAATTACTCAACCGATGTGGAAGAAGTAATTATATTACGGGTAACAAACAAGGGTTATCCTAATGCCTCTTATCATTTAGTTATTCCTAACTACACAAGTGTAGTCTTACTAGCGATCTCGGGATGCATCACAAAACAAGTTCTAGAATCTATTATACTACCGGTTCACACTCTAAGCATTAAAGATGAATGCTTTAATTCCTACAAATCTAAGGGCGATCCTCACATTTTGGGTGGAATTTAAGTGGTAAAGGGTTTTTGTGCTAGTCATATAACTTTCTATCCATGAGACGCTTTATTAAGACTAATGGCCCACTCCTATATGTCATAAAAAAATTTAAATTTGGTGCCAAAATTACCCTAACCGATATTTCTCATGGTTTATTACACAAATGCAATTGGACAAAGCAAATAATCAAGGATAAGCATAGTTTCAAAGTTTCCGTTTTATTTTCCCTCCCTACACTTAAACTGAACATTGTCCCCAATGTTCCCCGAAAGTATCAAAGTTATGATAACAGAAGGTAATAAAAGACGAAAAAAACTAATACTCCCCTGATTAGCTCGGTAGGATCCGTGTAAAGTGGTGGTTACTATTGGGGGATTCCATGTTGTAAAAGTGCCCTATGATGCACCTTTCTAAGAGGTTGTCCTCTCCCCACTCGATTTTATATTCCGGTCCTAAGTTCAAGCAATCCTTATAGAAACTGAAAATCTTGGCCATAACATAATCTACTCCTTTCTCCTTATCCTCCTCATTCCTATAGTAGACCGATAGTTTAAGTTCCTTTTCATCATTGGAGAGTGATGAAAACATCTGAATCTTAAACGGCATTTGGTAAGCTACATCATCGGTCTCATCCTTGAATCGCACTATTCCTAATAAGGGATCATAAGTCATCCCGGTGCTTTCTATGAAAGGCTTCCCTAGAATAACGTGGGATAAGCTAGGATCTATGGTCGTACTAATGTCATCCACTATTATGAAATCCGTAGGAAACATGAAAATACCTACATACACGGGCAATTCCTTAACTCTACCAAGAAAATTGCAACTAACCCTAGGATTATCGGGATCTTGCCTAGTTGGGATAGGCTTCTTCATTACCCAATTATAGTAGGTCTTAGTCATTATGTTTATTGGGGACTTGCGGTCAATGTAGGCATTTGCCACGAAAAGGTGTCCTATGCAACATGGTATGTTAAGATTCCAAGGGTTCCCAAACTTGATCCTAGGGCTTCTCCTAACATACATGTGACGGAGGTCACGCACTAAGTGAGGGTGGCGAGATAGTTCTTCTTCCGTAGGAAACTTATTGAAATAGTCATTGTCTACTTCACCTACTTCCTCGGTTGTTTCATTCCTAGGTGTTTCACTAACCTCAAGTATCGTTTCATGGTTCACTTTGTCATTTTTTCTATTAGGTTTCACTAAGGTGATGGTATTGACGAATTGAACGTGCTTAGCTAGCTTACTTGGGTCCTTAATCTCTACACCGGAAGTTTCATGAGTTGAGATAGCATTAACCTTCCTATCACTATTGGTCATGGCTTTCAAGAGGTTATCTATCTTCCTATCCATCTCGGCTTGTTGTTGGTTAAAACGGTCTGAGAGCTTAGCTATTTGAGCTTCTTGGGATGCGACTAGGTGTTGCAATATCCCCTCAATGTTTTGTTGGTTAGGGCTGAGAGATGGGGGCCATGAGAAATCATTGGATGTGAATTCTTTGGTTTGTCCCCAATAAAAGTCAGGCTTGCCCTTCCATGCTTCTCGGGCGTCATTAAAAGTCCTAGGTCCGGGTGTTGTAGGGAATCTTCTTCCCGTTCCATTAGTACGCGAGGATGCGTAGTCAACGGAAGCTTGTTCGGGGAATCTTGTGCAAGTGCGTGTGTTATGAGGACCACTACACGGCTCACACGAGGAAGAAACTTTGTTCACTTGGCGTGAAGACTTAGGATTTTCGTAGGAGCTCATTAGGAATTTAACTTGATCTTCAAGCTCGAGCATCCTACGGTCGAAAGATTGTGAGTCAATGGGAGGCAAGGAGATTGCCTTAATGGTTTTGGGCAACTCACGGGGGTCATTCCAACTTTCGTTGTCATAGAGAGAAAGATCCTCTATTATACCCCATGATTCTTCCGCGGTGAGATCACTAAGTTTTCCACCGGCCGCTTGGTCAATGGATCGCTTGGTGGGGAAGTTGACATGATCATAGAAGAGTTAGACTTGAAGCCAAAGATCAATGCCATGATGCGGGACTTTATGGAGTAAGTCCTTGAATCGAGTCCATACTTCGTAGAGAGATTCACCTTGACGTTGTTGGAACATCAAGATATCATTCATAAGCTTAGTGGTTCTCCCTGGTGGGAAAAATTGAGCAAGGAAACGAGAGGTGAGATCATCCCAACTTGAGATGGAGCCGGCGGGAAGTCGCTCAAGCCAATTACTAGCTTGGTCCCGTAGAGAGAATTGGAAGAGATGCAGACGCGTGGTCTCCCGAGTAGTAGCATCGAGGTCGATGGAATCGACAATTTTAAGGAAATCCTTAAGATGCTGATTAGGATCTTCGGAACGAAGTCCATGGAATGCACATCCGTTTTGCACCAACCGGATGGTGTCGGATCGCATGGCCGTAGTTTGGGCTTGGTCGGGAAGCTCAATGGTGTTCCTATAGCCTAGGTGGCTTGGTCTCGAGTATTCACCAAGAGTACGGCCTCTTGGCGGGTCATTTGGTGGTAGGTTGATGAATGGTGGTTGATTATCACCTTCCATGATGAAAAGTGATGGGATTACTAACAAAGGTCACGAAGAAGGGGGATAGACTACAAGGAAGCTAAAATGGGGAAAAAACTTACTTGATAGGAATCAAGCAAGGAAACCTAAATGAGGTGGACTCCTAACTAGCTATTCTATTCCCCGGCAGCGGCGCCAAAAACTTGATACGCTTACACAGCGCGTTCGGGGTCAAGGGAACTTCCTTTTCGTCGAGCAAGTTTTCAACACCCTAGGCAGTGAACCTAATCGTTGTAGTGTAGTATTAGGGTAAGCCACGGGAATTGATATCGTTCTCTAGGGGAATAGGAATGCTAGTGAGAAGTTACTACGCTAAGGTTGGGGTTGAGGAAGATTATTTTTTTATCTTTTTTTATGTTTTTTTAGGAAATGGAAAGGTACGAATCTCGGGGTTTGGATTTGGAGGTTGGTATTTCTACCGATTACTTCTACTTATCTAATTATCTAAACTAAGGTGAGGGTAGTCTATGTCTATTGTTGTGTGCCCGTATGATAGTTAAAAATGTATTTTCTTAGGCTTTATTACTCGCTAGTTATCTCCTATTGGTGGTTGAATTGTCACGTCCTTATTCTTAATTGCGTTGTATTTCTAAGGTCGTAGGGTATGCGTTTATCCCTAACCCTTTGAAGCTACCAAAGGTTAATGACTACAAAATCTCTAGGATTTATAAACTTTAACTCTAAGGTATTCTTTGGATGTATAGCCTAAAATTACTCTAGGTGATTATAAACTAAGGTTCAACAAAGATTAATCAAGCATTATTAGCACAACGAATGACCTATCGCAATACTAGATCAATTACAATTAAGATAAGAGACAACCAGTCATATTACCTAAGCAAACACACAAATAAATTAGCCGTACATGGGGAACATGCAAGCATACATACAATCAAAGGAAGACATAATTAAATTAATGAAGTAAAACACTTATCTTGATGTAAGATAGGGTATGCAACTCTAAAATACTGTACAAGACAGCCTTGGTTCGGTTTAGGTTTTTACTCCAAAAGACTACACACTGAAAACTGAAAAATTTGGATTCTATATATAAGATTACACATGCGACGGCGTCACCCTTTAATTTGTGACGCCGCCGGGTAGCCGTTATTAGGGTTTTGTCTTGGCCACGTTAGTCTTACGACGGCGTCACCTTATGCTTGTGACGCCGTCCCCTTCAGTCTCAGACGTCGTCTGGATCAAATCTAGGCCGTCTGAGCTGCGACGCCCTACTCTTTTAAAACCTGAAGCCGTCACTTGTAAATGAGCAATTTGGTTACTGAGTCATCACAAAACTTGTCCGACGGCGTCTCTAATTGTACCTAACGCTGTCACTTGTAGAACCTGACTCCGTCCCCTTTAGTTCCAGCAGCCTGAGTGTCTCAATTCTTGACTTTGGCCATTTTCTTCGTATATTCATGCCTTTTCGATTGAATAAGTGTCAGTCCAGCAATTTGCCTTCAAGATACCTAAAAAGTGAAAAGGAACGATATTAAGTAATAACGGATACAAAAGTGATCAAATAAGGGCTTAAACGACCCTTCAAAAAGGTACATTTTAAAACCTTATCACTCTTGCTTGTGTCTCACGATCCAAGCGCTTTTGTGAGCAAAATCTCTCCCGCCGTCATCTTTATACAAAATGTGAACTCGGGTCATCAAATCTTCATCATTTTCGCCGCTAAGCCTCGCGGTTTGTTCGAAAACCGAGTTAAACTTCCCAACTTCTCAGTTCATCGGAGTCCACTTTCTCGTCAACATGTTCTTGTTACGCTCTTTCAAACCTTTACGCTTGGCTTGCTCATTGTATTCGTCGAGAACTTTGTACCAAAACGTGTCATTTTGTTGGTTGTTCCCGACAATCGGATCCTCGGATATTTGTATGTAACAATCTGCCAAAATTAACTCCTCGTCTTGGGTCCAAAGCGAACGGTCTGTTTTCTTTTCTCGGGGTTTCTTGGCTTGGGTCTTGCAACGGTATCGCTTCGGTTTTGGATCCGATGGGCCCTCGTCGGATTGTTGAGGTGGTGGGGATTGTTGGGTAAATTCGGGTTATTCGGATTCAGATTGTTGTTGGGAAAATTGGGGTTGTGTAAATAAGGCTCGGTATAGTGTTTGTTGTTGAGATTGTTGTTGGGAAATTTGGGTTTGGGATAGTTTTTATTGAAGTTGCAATTGTTGCCATAGGACGAAATTCGGGTCGGGTGTAAAGTTGGCGAATGGGTTATTAAAAGTGATGAATTGGTTTATGAATGAAGGAAGTTGGTGGGTGTTTGAGGTAATGGAATTTTCGAATGATGGTGTGTTTGGGTTAGAGGAAGATGACGAATTTGGCATTTGAAGAGACGGTATTTGATTTTGCGGATCGTTGAGCATATTGTTGACCCATTGATTGAGATTCATTTTTGTAAGCTAAATAAGAAAAGATAGAGAAGTATAGAGATAGTGATGCGCTCCAGAACAGTCAAGTTTTATCACTCAAGTCTGCCACTTGTGAATGGCAGACCGTAACAAACTTAAAACGGTTCAGGAACGAACTCAATGAGGATCTGGGGAGTATAGTGTTTCCCCGGGTCGTTATGTCCCAGCGAGCTATGCAATGGATCACCTAACGTATAGTGATCGAGAGATTTGAACCGAAAAAGGGATTTGAATGATATTATAACTACAGGAAAAAGCCAACAAATTACAACGGCTTAAATGCAAATTAAAGGAAATTAAAAAGATAAAATATATTAAATAAATGCTATCACTATTATTAAAATGATGTTTTTGTTCTTTTTGTTTTTATAAAACTGAATTAAAAACTACGTGACGTACAAGTGAAAAAGTGAAACTTATACAATATAAATCCTAAAAATATGAAAAATACATTTTTACAATCCTAATGATAAAAGAAAATTTTTAGAAAAAGAAAATTATTTTTATAACTAATTATCTAATTATTATTAATTAAAAACTATTTTTAACTATTTAATAATAACCTAAAAGACAAGAAAATAGGAAATAAAGCTAGAAAAATAAAATTTTGACTTAGAAAAATCTAAAATAACAAAATAGAATTTTCAAAACTATTTTTATATTTTTCTAATTATTTTTCTATTTTCTATGAATTTAAAACTATTTTAATCTAATTTAAATTGTGAAAAATACCAAATTAAAGTAAAAAAATAAGGAAAAATATTTTTTATGCTTTTTATATTTATCTTAATCTATTAAAATTGAAAAATTATTTTTTGGAACTTTTTCTCAATTAATTGCAATTAAAGCTATTTAAAAATGATTAAAAACCAGAGCCACTATGGCTTGCCACCATGGCTTGCCACCATTGAAACCACTTACAAAGGTCCCTAGCCACTATGGCTTGCCACCATTGAAACCAGAGCCACTATCCTATATAAACCAATCCAATAAACTATAAATCACCCCCTTTCCATGTCTGCATCACCATTTACCCTTTCTGCATCACTTTTGCTCCCAGTTTGACTTATTTTGACCAAAGTCCAAAGTTGCATGAAATTTAAGTTTAAGCTTACACAAAGCTATAATAAGCTTCTATAAGCTTGTTTGAGTGGAACAATAAGCTGTTGGAAGCTTTTACATAAGAACCTGAGTTTTAATTTTTCAACAGTGAACCTTGAAACAAGAATTCTTAACATAAGCTAGAATTGATACTTAAAAAAGGTTGCAATACATTAAAACACTTGAGTTTGATACAAAGAAGTTTTAAAATACAAATGAAAACTGATTAAGACATGATAAGCTAAAAGTCGACATACATTGTGAAAAAAAATACTAACTACTGCTTCTTTGTTGCTCCCTCTTGGTCTTTTTATACTCCCATCTGTTTCTCTCACCTCTTTCTTCAAATCCCAGCATGAATATTGGCCTTTAGATTGCTAGAATGGATATTGGCCATTGGATGGCTTTTTGGCGCCAAATCCTGTTTATACCAGCTGGAGGTTGAGTGTTTGGGTAGAAGTGCATTAAATGCACTTTGGCTTTGAGTGTGAGGTGGAGGGTAGGATAGGGAGATGATGGTGGAGGAGGGGGAGGCGTTGCAGGCATGCGTGCACAGGGTGATGATGGGAGGTGGGTAACCCGTGAGTTTTGGAGGGAAGGGAGGAGTCAAAGTAGTTTGACTGGCTTTTTAATAATAGAGGGGGTTCAAATGGCAATTGGCAGGGGTCATATGGGTTAGTGGCAGGGTCATAATTGGTTTTGACAAGTCCAAAGTATATAAAAGGTTAATAATCATAAGGACCAATTGTGTCAATTCTGAAAACTGAGGGACCTAATCTGCCAAATTGCAAAGTTGATCCAAGGGCTGAAATTGACAAGTATCAATAGTTCAAGGACCAAAGCTGACATTTTCACATTTTCCAGGGACCATTTTTGCCAATTTTGAAACTTGGGGGACTGAAACTGCCAATTATGCAAACTTTGCTCATTTTTCATCTGATTTTAAACATTTTGCATCTGAAACATATAAAATGCAATTTTGGAATATTTTCAGTATTTTGATGCATTTCTGAGCATTTTTAAACGTTTTGCAGTTCAGATTGACCCAAAAATGATGAGTATTTACACACTCATCAATCCCCCACACTAAACTATTGCTAGTCCCTAGCAATCTTTTGAGAAAAACTTAATGGATTTGAATCTCTTTACCAAAAGCCATTACTTCTGGAGTAGCCAAATGTTTCAGTTCAAGTAAGAACCATGGTACACCGATAACCATGTGATTTTGAGCAAACCACCAGCTTTCAACGGATTTGATTTGTCTTTACCAGAAGCCGTTTGCTCTGGACTAGCCAACTCTTAGATAAATTATCAATATTTTCTTTGGTGAGTCGATTACCAATTATGGTTTTTCCACTGCCTTTACCACAAGCCATAAACTTGCGGGCTAGCCAACTCTTCACTTTTAAGGATATGGTGAGCTGAATACAATACAATTTTGGGCAAATTGCAAGCCGTCAACGGATTTGAGATATCTTTACCAAGAGCCGTTTTCTCCTGGATTAGCCAATCCTTTTGTTTTTTAGACAAGGCGGACTGATAACCAATTGAGTAAGTGTAAAACACTTACTCCAAAAAAAATTTTGGCCAAAAACGGGGGAATTAGGCGGTATAATTACATGATAAAATTCGTGAGAATTCCCCCCCACACTTAGAAATGAATATTGCCCTCAATATTCAAAGTACCGGCGTTTATGCCGAAACTGAGAACGTAAAAGGGAAATACTACGGCCATTATTTAGAAAGAAGATTTTTTTTTTTTTTTTTTTTTTTTTTTTTTTTTTTTTTTTTTGAATAAGACTTATATACAAAACATGTGGGGCAACCCCCCCACACTAGGGTGGTACACACGGGTGAAAACCCATGTTCAGCTACTGTTTTTGATTACCGAGTCGCTAGCTTGACTCGACCCCGAATTAATTGGTTCATGGGGAAGCAAAGTGGAAGAAACAATCTCCATCGGACTTTCATTCAATGATGTTTGGACAAACATCTGAAGCACGTGAAAGTTCCACACTGATGAGATATACATAGAACCGGCTCACAAATGGTACATGAAAATGCCGGGATCAAAGATAATGTCTTCATTCCCGAAGGAGTGAAGAACAGGAGAAGCCACGGGATAGGTGAAGAAGAGATAGAAAATCATGATAAACATCATGATTAACTCATCATCATCAGAAGGAGAATTCATAATAGCATGAATCTCATCATTTAAGCTCAATTGGTCTAGACATATCCCGGGTGTGTCTAGATCAAAGTAGAAGTTATCATACTCCGGCGGAGATATGATATGAGTGAGTTCATCTGAGAACTCCATGAAGGTGAATGAATCATATTCAGAGTTGATATGAGTGGGTTCACTGGCGAACTCCTCAAAAGTAAATGATTCATGATCGAGGAGAGAATTATGAGAATGAGAAGTGGTACTGCCACTAATCTTCTCTCCCATATTATCAAAACAGGAGGCTTTCATTTCCGGATTAGAATCATCGGAAAGAATGTCACTACCCTTAATGGGGATAGGAGATGAAATTGGTTTGAAAGCCTCGATTTTAGAAATGAGAAGACTGACATTCAGTAATGTTGCACGAAGTGCTTCATCTTTGATTTCAGTGTCAGTAACTTCATCATTCTCTTTTTCTAAGCTAACAAGCTCAGAAGGTAAATCTTCCACATAAATGATGTCTCCACAAGATAACGAATCATCATCATCAGAATCGGAGAACATCTCAACATGATCTGTTGGGAAGACAAGAGGGGTAGGGATATCACACAAATGCTCGAGAATTCCCTGTGACTCTCTTGGGATTGGGACAAGGTCCTCAACACTAGACTTTATGAATTCGTCCGATTCCTTTTCAGGAACAGTGTCGAGATGCTCGTCCCCCATGCTCAGAGAGTGAGTGGGAGCCTCGGGTGTGATAGCAGTTGTTTGAGATGGAATCTCAACTGCTGGGATATCAATTGACTGAGGGAGTTGAGAAATATTATCTTTAAAAGGATAAAAACTCTCCTCGTCATCATCATATAGAGCGGCCTTAAGAAATTTGGAACGCCTTAGAGCTGCTTGCTCTAGGATTAATAATTCTTCCCTAGATTTGAGAGCTTCTCGTTCTTCTCGTTCTTCGGCCAGCAATTCTCCTATGGTCTTTTCACCACTCACTTGATTCTTAAAGTTACTAATCATATCATCAAGTGTTTTCATTGTGGTTTCAAAATCTTGGGAGATTTCTTGAGACAACGGCTCAGGTGAAGCTTGAACCGTATGGTGCTGTGGAGGTTGGAAATTATCAAACATGTGAGAGTCATGATTGTTACAAGGAACTGGGTTCCCTATTTGACAATCAGAGCTGAAATGGGGACCTCCACAGTACTCACAACAGTAAAACTGTTGAGTCTGGACAAGTGAATCATATGGATTTTGGTCATAACCAAAATTCTGAGCATCACTGGAAAACTGTTCATAGACAAACGTGTTTCCGGATTGACACTCAAATCCTTGGTGAGGACCTCCACAATATTCACAGCAGTAGTGTTGATTATATGAAGATAGGTCGGGCTGTGGTGGGTAATTGGAAAAATTTGAGGAGTCGTTAAATGAGTTCTGATTGGGATCATAATCAAATGAATTCCTCGAACCACAAAACAAACAACTCCCGTTATGGATATCATTACCACATTGTACACACGTACACCAACGACAGGGTGAACCAAAAAGAGGCTCACCACAACCGACACAAGGAATAAACGATTGCATTTGAGAGTCATGAGAAGGAATCAGTTTATTCAAAGAATCAACAAAACCAACATGGTGATCCGAATGACTATCAAGTTTCGAAGAACATTTTGAAAAATCAGGAGGTGGGACAAGTGGTGTGCTCTGAGAGCTAGCAATTTCAACCACTTCCGTTATGGTCTCTGGTTCTTGAACGGGTTCATCGAGTTGTGGCGGATGGTCGGAAAAACTTGGAGAATCATCGAGAGAGTTATCAGATAATTCGCACCAATAACAATATTTGCTTGCACCCATCCTTCCACATCGCTTGCATAAACAATCCGGATTCTGACAACGGAGCTGATCCTCTTCCATACGGCTTTTGCAGTGGAAACAACGAGGATAATCGAACGTCGCCATGAGAATTAAACATGTAGAGGGTTAAAGAAATAGAATTAAACGGTTTTGAGGTTAAAGAAGAGTAGAATCAAACGGTACGAGGGGGTAAGAGAAATAGAATCATACGGATAAGAGGAATGAGAAGAGTATTTTTGTATTTTTATAAGAAAATATAAATACATACAGATGGATGGTATGAACAAAGAGTGAGTATTCAAACAACTAATCTGCTAAACGAAAGATAATCAGCACAGCTCCCCGGCAGCGGCGCCAAAAATTTGATGCGCTCCAGAACAGTCAAGTTTTATCACTCAAGTCTGCCACTTGTGAATGGCAGACCGTAACAAACTTAAAACGGTTCAGGAACGAACTCAATGAGGATTTGGGGAGTATAGTGTTTCCCCGGGTTGTTATGTCCCAGCGAGCTATGCAATGGATCACCTAACGTATAGTGATCGAGAGATTTGAACCGAAAAAGGGATTTGAATGATATTATAACTACAGGAAAAAGCCAACAAATTACAACGGCTTAAATGCAAATTAAAGGAAATTAAAAAGATAAAATATATTAAATAAATGCTATCACTATTATTAAAATTATGTTTTTTTTCTTTTTGCTTTTATAAAACTGAATTAAAAACTACGTGACGTACAAGTGAAAAAGTGAAACTTATACAATATAAATCCTAAAAATATGAAAAATACATTTTTACAATCCTAATGATAAAAGAAAATTTTTAGAAAAAGAAAATTATTTTTATAACTAATTATCTAATTATTATTAATTAAAAACTATTTTTAACTATTTAATAATAACCTAAAAGACAAGAAAATAGGAAATAAAGCTAGAAAAATAAAATTTTGACTTAGAAAAATCTAAAATAACAAAATAGAATTTTCAAAACTATTTTTATATTTTTCTAATTATTTTTCTATTTTCTATGAATTTAAAACTATTTTAATCTAATTTAAATTGTGAAAAATACCAAATTAAAGTAAAAAAATAAGGAAAAATATTTTTTATGCTTTTTATATTTATCTTAATCTATTAAAATTGAAAAATTATTTTTTGGAACTTTTTCTCAATTAATTGCAATTAAAGCTATTTAAAAATGATTAAAAACTATTTTAAATTAAGAAAAATAGTAAACAGTAGCTAAAAATTATGAAAAATTCAGGGAAATTATAAAATGATATTCTAAAGCTATGAAAAATAGAAAAACAAGGGCTTATGTGGATGAAATAAGGGCTGCAGTGTAACTGATGTAAAAATAAGCACTTGACAATAAGCAAATAAGCACTATATTGCACCAAACTACTACAGAGGCTACTTTATACTATAACTACTCTAAAGCAACTTAATGAAACTACTCCTAACTTCTTAAATGCAATCTACCAATAAATTAGCTAACTGCCATTTAAGCAAAACAGTGAATATGGCCCTCACTTTAAGCAGTTGCACCAGCTTATTCAATAAGCTAAAGAGCAAACCAAAAGTGGATATCAGTAAACCACCTAGCAAAATGCAAATGTGCCAAATATTAGACCCTAGTTACTTGAAATGAACACTGTACAGAGGTTGCAATACCTGCACAAAACTGTTTTTGACACAGGGCAGTTAGGGCCTAAAAGAGAAGCAGTTTTGAGGCTTCTAAAAAAATTGCAAAAATCTAATAAAATGGTGATAAGAAAGAAGACCAGTTGAAGTTTTTAAAATGCCAAGTTTCACTTTATGTGGCTCAAAAATGAGCTCATGAAAATTCTTTGCAGTTGGGCTCAAAACAAGTTTTTCAAGTTTTGACTTTGGAAAGCAGTTGAGACATTTTGACTTTTGTGAACTTTGCAACTGATTTGTAAGATGATATTGATATAATGTGATGAAATGAACTTACTGCAAGCAATGTCTAACAATCCTAAACACAAATCAAGAGATTGCTTATCAAAAATTTCAACAGAGAAACAGTGAGACAGATTTGATGAGATGTTTGACTTTCAGTGGTTGCAAGCTCAATTTAATGACTCAAATGAGTTAGTATGGACCTAAAAAGCATGAACCAACAGATATTGATCACTGAATAGACCCTTAGGACAGTTATGACAGTAAATCCAAACACCCTTGATTAACTGTTTTGCAAACAAAAACTAAACTAAAGATTGAACAAGCATAAATCATTGATCAAACTAAACTTATTTAACTTAAACACAACTATTAAAACAGGTTTTAACAGATTATGACTACAAATACATTATATGCAAGAACTTTTGAAAATCACTTACAAAGGTCCCTAGCCACTATGGCTTGCCACCATTGAAACCAGAGCCACTATCCTATATAAACCAATCCAATAAACTATAAATCACCCCCTTTCCATGTCTGCATCACCATTTACCCTTTCTGCATCACTTTTGCTCCCAGTTTGACTTATTTTGACCAAAGTCCAAAGTTGCATGAAATTTAAGTTTAAGCTTACACAAAGCTATAATAAGCTTCTATAAGCTTGTTTGAGTGGAACAATAAGCTGTTGGAAGCTTTTACATAAGAACCTGAGTTTTAATTTTTCAACAGTGAACCTTGAAACAAGAATTCTTAACATAAGCTAGAATTGATACTTAAAAAAGGTTGCAATACATTAAAACACTTGAGTTTGATACAAAGAAGTTTTAAAATACAAATGAAAACTGATTAAGACATGATAAGCTAAAAGTCGACATACATTGTGAAAAAAAATACTAACTACTGCTTCTTTGTTGCTCCCTCTTGGTCTTTTTATACTCCCATCTGTTTCTCTCACCTCTTTCTTCAAATCCCAGCATGAATATTGGCCTTTAGATTGCTAGAATGGATATTGGCCATTGGATGGCTTTTTGGCGCCAAATCCTGTTTATACCAGCTGGAGGTTGAGTGTTTGGGTAGAAGTGCATTAAATGCACTTTGGCTTTGAGTGTGAGGTGGAGGGTAGGATAGGGAGATGATGGTGGAGGAGGGGGGAGGCGTTGCAGGCATGCGTGCACAGGGTGATGATGGGAGGTGGGTAACCCGTGAGTTTTGGAGGGAAGGGAGGAGTCAAAGTAGTTTGACTGGCTTTTTAATAATAGAGGGGGTTCAAATGGCAATTGGCAGGGGTCATATGGGTTAGTGGCAGGGTCATAATTGGTTTTGACAAGTCCAAAGTATATAAAAGGTTAATAATCATAAGGACCAATTGTGTCAATTCTGAAAACTGAGGGACCTAATCTGCCAAATTGCAAAGTTGATCCAAGGGCTGAAATTGACAAGTATCAATAGTTCAAGGACCAAAGCTGACATTTTCACATTTTCCAGGGACCATTTTTGCCAAATTTGAAACTTGGGGGACTGAAACTGCCAATTATGCAAACTTTGCTCATTTTTCATCTGATTTTAAACATTTTGCATCTGAAACATATAAAATGCAATTTTGGAATATTTTCAGTATTTTGATGCATTTCTGAGCATTTTTAAACGTTTTGCAGTTCAGATTGACCCAAAAATGATGAGTATTTACACACTCATCAGATAGAAGTGAAGATGAAAGTGTGTGTAAAAATTGATTGAGTTATAGGGTATTTATAAGAACTTTAAAAGGTAAAAATGAGAAGAAAAAAAAGTGGGTAAAAAAAAGCTGATAAGGGGTTTTTATTATTTTGACCGTTCAACATTCCACATACAAACTAATTTATTACCCACCAAACTTTATTTATACACTACATAACTATCACCTACCATTCAACATAAATTTAATAATAAAAATATATACCCTATCATCTATCTACCTACCTAATTTAATCTACTTTTATTTACACATATCACCTAATTTACACCTATCACTTATCATCTACTATCATCACCATTAATGTTATCATTATTCTCTTCTCTTCATCTCATCTTATACGCATCAAAATAAATTCATCCATTTTCTTTCATCACTCTTCATTAAATCCATACACAACCACAACAAACAAATTCATACAAAATGGAAAAAACGGGATAACACCTAAAGAAAAAGGGAAAACGCTAGCCTCGGTATCTTGCTTGCGCCGTCACGTCACATTTCCCGAGAGCATTTGAGCTGGTTGAGACGGCTCAGGACACGAAAACACAAGCCACGGTGTGGAGCTCGCGTTGTTCGGTCGCGTCTTGCCGGAAAACACAAACGTTGGCGCAGGGTACCCGATGCTCTTATGAGTGATAGGGTACTTTGAAGTGTGAGTGTTGAAATGAGGTATCATCCGGTGGGGTCCAAATGAGGAGCCTTGGCTCTTCATCATAACTTTTGCTCTAAGATACTCCGACAGGCATTAACTGCATGTATCTTCAATAATAATTGACTACCTCAGGAATTTAATCTCTTCCGACCGAATCTAGCATCCACAATGGGTAAAACTATCAAAAGCTTTTTACTATTCTATCAAGTATTTGTAAAAGCTTTTTTGCATTGTACTATAAGATTTTACAATAGTTTTTTAAGAATTTTTTTGCATTATTATAAGGCTAACCTCAAGCTATTGCAAAAACTATATGTCATTAAATGAGTTTTACATTCAAATTCTTTCAAAAATTTTGGAACATCATTGGTCAAGATTTTTGTGTTGTAGTCGAATGGTTTTTTCAGCATAGCTCGTTCTCTAAAGGATGTAACTCTTGGTTTATCACATTAATCCCGAAAACTAATGATCCTAGGTTTGTAAGTGATTATCGGCCTATTAGTTTGATTGGGAGTCTCTACAAGGTGGTTACTAAAGTGCTTGCTACTCGCTTGTCGTTGGTTATTTCAGATCTTATTTAAGATGTTCAAACAACATTTCTCCCAAATAGGCAAATCCTCTATTGTCCTTTTATTATTAATGAGCTTCTCTCTTGGTGTAATCATAAAAAGCAGCATGCCATGTTGTTTAAAGTTGATTTCGCTAAAGCTTATGACTCTGTAAGGTGGGATTATCTTGATGATGTTCTTAGATCTTTCGGGTTTGGTTCAAAATGGCGATCTTGGATATCTGGCAGCTTGTTATTGGGTATGGCTTCTATGACATCCGGATTCCAATTTCATTTTGGGTTGAAACTAGGTGATCCATTGGCCCCTTATCTCTTTATTCTCATTATGGAATCTCTCCACTTGTCTTTCTCAAGAGTAGTCAATGCGAGTTTGTTCAAGGGCATTCGGATTGATCCTTCCCTTACGATCTCTCATCTTTTCTATGGGGATGATGCGGTTTTCATTGGGGAGTGGTCAGATAACAATCTTACGCATATCATTCATATCCTACACTGTTTCACACTTTCATCCGTGTTAATACAAATAAGCCGTAAAAACGTTTATTTATATTTTACGATCTTCTGATGTTTTGTCGATAACAAACATAAAATCATTTTAATGAAACAAATAAAATACGTAAATAGTTTGAGCCAATAGTTTTCTAACAAACTTACGTTTTCACATAAAACACTAAAACAAGTATAAGTGATTTTATGATTTAGTAATACATATGTACAACAACTAGTGTTTACATATTGGGCAAATATATACATAACTAGTATGTATTATAATGGGTAAAAACTACAACCCATAGAACATATCCATAACCCATGGTATTGACCCATACCCATTTGACTAGATGCATTGTACCCATTAGGTACATTGTATCTAAATGAAATACCCATGGATCAACCCATAACCCATAACCCATGACCCATTACCCATAACCAAAATACCCATGGGCAAAGAGGAGCGTCCCACGGATCCCTAACATTACACTAGACGGATCCCTTGAGGGTGGGATCTGTGGAACAGTAGTTGTTTCTCCTCTATAAATAGTGAGCCATTTCTTCCTTTTGGGTTGCCACTCCCACACATACTTTCCCCAAGTATTGTAACTCTCTAACCACTGATCCTAAGGAATCTTTCTATGTAGTTTGTCTTTTGTTTTTGTGTGATTCTCTAGGTTCCTCTTAAAGGCGAGATCACCACTTCTTGAAGTCGAGCAAGCTCAAGTCCATGAGTTGCCATGCTTCGTCATCATCAAGACTACTGAGGTTCTCTTGTTAATAGTTCTTTCTTCCTCCATAGAAGTGTTGTGTCGAAGGCATTAGTGAAGAATGCCAAAAGAGTCAAGACGAAAGCATTAGTGAAAGGTGCTTAACGTCTGTGTCAAAAGCATTAGTGAAGAATGCTAAATGTGTCAAGACGAAGGCATTAGTGAAAGGTGCCAAGCATTTGTGTCAAGGGCATTGGTGAAAGATGTCTAGGAATCAAATCAAGTGGCATTAGTGAAGAATGCCAAGGTCGTATAATCGCTGAGGTGCATCGTTATACAAGTAGTGATAGCTTGTTTCCAAGGATGTTGATATCCTTGATGGTGTTGTAATAAGGAGTGGGTCTCCTTTGGGATTAGGTGTTGTGTAGTGTTGGGTAGTAGTTCCTACATTGTAATGGAACTCGGTACTTAGCCTAGTACCGGATAAAGGGTAGGCGACGTTGTGGTAGGTGTGGTTCACCTTGGTGAAAGAACCCGATGGTTAGCCTAGTACCGGAAAAAGAGTAGGCGACGTTGTGAAGGATTCTTCGTCATAAGGAGTTGGTGTCGTGTAGTGATTACGAACTCTCGAGTATGTGACTCGGGGAGTGGAGTAAGGCAAGGAATGTGTCCTTGTAGCCGAACCACTATAAATACTCGTGTCGTGGTTATGTGCTTCTTACTCTTTATCTTTCATTACACTTTACATATCTATCTATCAACGTCCAACATACACATATAAATAGATTGACATAAGTTGGTCTAAATATTTTAAAACGAAGTTTTAATTGGTAAAACTATTCAACCCCTCCTTCTAGTTTTCCACAATCCGGACTGAAGATTAATATAAAAAAAATTCACCTTCTAGGCTTGGGTGTACCTCGTGAGGATATTAATACCGCGACTATGACCCTTGGATGTTCAGTTATGACGACTCCTTTCGAGTATTTAGGAGTAATGGTAGGTGGTAATATGTTGTTGGTTAAGGCTTGGGACGAAATAATTGGTAAGCTTAACTCTCGGTTATCGAAGTGGAAACTCTCTTCTCTCTCAATTGGGGGGCGACTTACTTTACTTAAATCGGTTCTTGGCTCCACTCCAATATATAACATGTCCTTATACAAGGTTCCTAAGTCTGTTTTACATACGATGGAAGCTATTCGTTGGAAGTTCTTTTATGGTATTCATGGTGATGACAAGAAGATCTCATGGGTGAGTTGGTCTAAGGTGCGTGCGGCTAAGAAGCATGGCGGGTTAGGTGTTTCTAGTTATTACGCTTTAAATCGGGCTCTTCTTTTCAAGTGGGTATGGCTATTTATTTCCCAAGATAACTCTCTTTGGTTTCGTGTTATTTCTTGCATTCATGGTGCTCACATTTCACATCTGTCTTCTTTTCGTTCATCGCTGTGGAATAATATTATTCGGGAAGTTCAAGATCTTAAGTCTCAAGGAGTCGACCTGATCTCTCATTATCGGATACGTGTGGGGAATGGTAATCGAACGAGGTTCTGGAGTGACAAATGGATAGGTGATAACCAACTTCATCATCTTTTCCCGCGTGTGTATCCGTTGGAGACTAACAAAGAATTTTTTGTGGCTGAGAAGATCAATGGATCTGTTTCCGAATCTTTTCATCGTCCTGCTAGAGGTGGGATTGAAGATCATCAACTTGCTCAACTTCGTCTCCTTATTGAACCGTCTATTCTTTCTAATTCAGAAGATAGATAGGTGTAGGATTTAAATGGTGATGGAGTTTTCCATGTTAAGGATGTTCGGAGTTGTTTGGACGAGTTCTTTCTCCCAAAGGATAATGCTGCTACTCGTTGGAATAAGTATGTCCCGATAAAAATTAATGTGTTCGCTTGGAAGGTTTTTTTAGATCGACTTCCTACTCGTACGAATTTACTTCGAAGAAATGTCTCGGTGCCTTCTCTGCTTTGTCCGATATGTATTGGTTCGTCTGAAGATAATTCCCACTTGTTTTTTAAATGTGCTTTGGCTATCGATGTTTTTCGTCTCGTTTGCCGCTGGTGAGATTTGGCATGGACTCCCCTAGATTCGTATTCATAGTGGCTTGTTTGGTTCAAGTCTATTCGTTTGAATTATAAGATTAAAGGCTCGTTGGAAGGTGTTTTTTTACGTTTCATGGTGGATCATATGGAACTTCAGGAATAATCCATTGTTCGCGACTCAAACTCCTCGGAAAGATGTAATTTTTGATGATATTGTCATTCGTTCTTTTACGTGGTGTCACTCTAGATGTAATAGTTCTTTTAGTTGGGCTAGTTGGCTTCAACACCCTCATTTGGTCTCTTTGTAATTTCTCTAGCTCCTTGCTAGTGGTTTTCTAATAAAAGTTGTCGTTCAAAAAGAAATTATACATGCTTTTGGTTTTACTAGACGAGTACCCGTGCATAGCAGCGAGATTTTATATTGACATATATTTGTAATAATATTTTAGTTAAGTGTTTTGTATTATGAGTCACTTTATTTTGCTTACCCATAAATCGATGCTTACTAGGGGTGAGCATCGGGACGAATCCCGACCCGTCCTAACTAATCCCGATACCGAGAATGGGGAAAAACCCAAACCGACTCCCGACCCGATAATGGTCCCGACTCGTCCCGAAATCCGATAATGGTCCCGAATCGTCCTGAATCTTGATTTTGGCTGCGTTTTCTCGGGACCGTCCCGACTCCCGACCCGTCCCGAATCCCGATTACCAGGAAAACGCATCTCGACTCCCGACCCGATTACAGTCGGATCGGTATCGGGAAGGGTGTCGGGAGTCGGGTGTCGGTCGGGATTGCTCACCCCTAATGCTTACTAAGAGACAAATCCTCACTATCAATCTACTTTGATCTAATTGTAGAGATTAACCTAAGATTTAAATATAAACAAAAGTCCATGTTTTTTCTTGTCTTTTTGTCTATTTTTTTATTTACATTTTTTTTGTCTTTTTTTATTCACGTTTTTTTTTTAATTCGCGTTTTTTTTAATTCACGCTTTTTTTTCAATTCGCGTTTTTTTTCTTCGCTTTCATACGTTTTCGTCCGTTTTCATCTATTTTCGTACGTTTTCATACGTTTTCGTCCGTTTTCTTACGTTTTCATACGTTTTGTCCGTTTTCATCCGTTTTCGTTCGTTCTCATACGTTTTCATCATTTTTCTTTTGTTTTCGTCCATTTTCATCCGTTTTCCGACTTGTTTTTACTCTTTCATACGTTTTCGTCCGTTTTCATACGTATTCGTCCGTTTTCTTAAGTTTTCGTCCATTTTCATCCGTTTTCATACGTTTCTGAATATCACAAGTGATTTTATGTGATATTCAGAATATCACTTGTGATTATCTGAATATCACTTTGTGATATTCTGAATATCACAAAGTGATATTCAAAAAATCACAAGTGATATTTTGTTAACATCACTTTGTGATATTCTGAATATCACTCTGTGATATTACGAATATCACTTGTGATTTTCTGGATATCACTGTGTGATATTCTGAATATCACGTGTGGTTTTCATGTTACAAAACTTTGTTGTTATGTCAATTGCTAAATTATAATATATACTAAAAACCATCCCCCCCCCCCCCCGGCACTGTAGCTACAGTACCGACACAATTTTCATGTTAGACCCTGAGGTTAGTGATCAATTGCAAAGTTAGTCCTTAACGTCCGTTACCTAACAGTCATGGATTAAATTTACAACAGAGCAATAACTTTATGGGCTATTAAGCAGAAACAACCCCTGAGGTTAACTTTTATTTTCAGTGTTAGTCCCTAAGGACTAACTTTGTAACAAACCGCCACTTTCAGGGACTGAAAAGGAAAATAGTGTTGCTACAGTACCAAATAGTGCAAAACAATGCTGCTACAGTGGGGAATAGTGCAATATTGTTCCTCAGCAATTTACGAAAATGGTCCCACAGGTTGGCTGTAAATCGCACCGTTAGTCCCCCGTTATCGATCTTTTGCAAATTTAGTCCTTAAAAAAAAAAAAAAAAATCTTGTGCAAATTTAGTCCCGTAAATAAAATAATAGAGGCCAACGCACTCCCTCTGCAACGAGCGAATTAACCCGCTCGTTTTATACTAATTACCATATGTTCGATAATTGCCACTACTTTGTTGTTTTGTCAATTGCTGAATTTTATACTAAATTACCATATGTTCAATAATTGCCATAGATAGTGTATTAGTGTATTAAGTTTCTCTCACATTTAACTATTTTCAACTTTCAATACTTCATATATATATATATATATATATATATATATATAGACGAGTACCCGCGCCTAGCGGCAGCGATGTCTAGTTTTTTGCAAAGTTCCGATGACTCATAAGTTTCTTTCAACAAACTGTATTTGTAGCATTAGAGAATCGTTTTCGAATAACTACAATTCTGATGCGTGGTTGCATAGCAGCATAAATATATAGTTTTTAAAAAAATTATGTGGAGTCGATCTAAGTGTGTGAGTATATTTTCTAATAGGATTGTTTTAAGCTATTAAGATTTTCAGAAATAATAGATTCAAGCATTACAAAAAGCAACGGTATTATGTAGTTGGCAATATTATATTGTAGTTTAGAGGTATAGCCAACATGTGTGACCGCTTTTTCTTGTTTTGTCAGTAATTTAGGCAGTGATAACTATTTTTTTTTTACATGTGTAGCGTTTATCATTTGGTGTGGCTTTTAAAATTGTAACTTTGCAAATTGGATATCACCATATAAGATTATTTTGTACTATCAATTTGTATAGATATTTATGCATTGTTCAAAGCTATTTGTTTGAGGTACAAATAATTATCGCCAAAGATAACAATACTGTTTATTTTTTGTGATTTTAATAAACTTACATAACATTATTGATACACTGGATAAAGGGCTATACAATATATATTAACTTTTAAACGACGATTCATATATCCTAGTCCCTTAAATGGTGCAAGAGCAACATTTTTTAAAATAAATTATGTGTGTCAAAGCAAAATAAACCAAAAACTACAATTACTTGGTCTCTCCTTTAAAAATAATTGTCATGGGTTCCACAACTACTTCATCATTTCTCATATAATTTTGTCAAATTTGAAACCCGATTTCACCCGGGTGGTTCAACTGGTTGAACCGTTCTGATAAAAAAACAGGTCGATTTAAACCGAGTCAAACCGATAGGTTGGGTCAAAAAAATGTCAAATTAAACCGGGTCAGCCCGCCGGGTTTGAAGCGTCCCGGGTCAACCCGGTATCGGTTTCAACGGGTCAACCCGATATCGGTTTCAATTGATTGTTTTTAATTTGGTAGTTGTGCTTTTAATTGGGTGTACAATGTGAATAAATTATTGTACTTTTAAGTAATGGGGTGTTTTAATAAGAGTATTAATTATATTATTTATTTCTCTCTCCATTGACCATGTTTTCAACATTCAACTTTCAACATTTTTCACTTTTTACACTTTGACCATTTTTCCATTTTATATAGTATAGATAGATAGTATAGATATATAACTCTAAAGACTATTTTTAGCAAAACTCATAATTTAAGAGAAATGATATGCATGCTTAAAAACATGAGAGATGTCCTCTCAAGTTGTAAACATAACTTGACTCAAGTTAAGGAATTATTAGTTATTGGATTTAATCCAATGGCTCAAATCAAAATACGGCTCAAATCAAAAGAACTTCTTTTGATTTGAACCATTGGATCAAATCTAATGGCTCACAATTGGCTAACTTGAGTCAAGTTGTGTCATACAACTTGAGAGGATCCCTCTCCTTAAAAACATGTCTAATGATATGCCAAAAACTATGTGCCAAGAGTTTATTGGTTTGTGAAAAAGTAGGTCCGACCGCCGCTACAACCAATAAACTCTTAACACACACTTTTAGAGATATCATTAGACATCATGCCTATCATTTCTCTATGATTTATTACGAATTTGATATTTTAAAATCCAAACCTTGATAAATCAAATAAGAACAAGAAACAAGCCAAACTCCGAAAAGCCAAACCGTGATAAAACCGAAAACGAAGATGATTACTTGAAAGTGATATATTACTTCATTCGTTTTCCTATTTGTGAAGAGTTTATTGGTTTTAGTGGTTGGACTCACTTTTTTACAAATCAATAAACTATTGTCAAATAGTTTTAGGTATATTATTAGACATGTTTTTAGGCATGCTTACCATTTCTTTTAAATTATAGGTTTTGCTAAAAATAGTCTTTAGAATTAAATATTTATACTACATATAAAATGAAAATGATCAAATGTAAAATATTGAAAGTTGAAAATAGTCAAAAGTGTGTGTCAAAAGTTTATTAGTTGTAAAAGCCCGACCCACTTTTTCACAAACCAATAAACTCTTGTCACATAATTTTAAGTATATAATTAGGCATGTTTTTAGACATGCCTGTCATTTCTCTAAATCATAATGTATCACTTTCAAGTTTTCAGAATAAAGAAACACATTAATGACGATAAGTAACTAACGAAGTAACGAGTATTAAAAAAAATCCTAAATTATGTCTCATAAAATTACACGATAACAAGAATAAAAAGATTAATGACCGCCAAATATCTTTGGAAGATATTTGTTTATATATTTTCTTTTATTTGAACGGCAATTGTCCTCTAGCTCAGAAGGCGTAGTGAGCTCACACAACCAGGTTGGTCTAGTTCAGAAGGCAATGATACCCTTCCCTTTATTGTCGATATCGTCGGGAGATCTAAGGCTGGAACATTCATTTCGTCGGGATCCTAGAGGTGGTATCGAACAGGCGCAGTTTTCTGCTTTGTCAGACTTGGTTTCTAATGTTAATTTATTGCCGATATCGGACAAGTGGTCGTGGACTTTAAATGGTTCAGGGGAGTTCTCTGTTGCATCTATCCGCAGGGAGATTGACAACAAAAGGTTAGCTGTTGTGTCTTCTAAAACTCAGTGGATCAAATCTGTTCCTATTAAGGTTAACATCATCGCTTGGAAAGTGAAGCTTGATGCTCTCCCTACGCGGCTCAACATCTCTCGTCGAGGTATCGCCATTAACTCCATTCTCTGTCCTATTTGTGATAGTGGAGTAGAATCCTCCAATCACTTGTTTTTCATGTGTAATTTGGCGCTTCAACTTTATCGTAAGATCTCTCATTGGTGGGACATTCCGCCTTTCGAGGGCAATTCGTATGACGCTTGGTGTGCTTGGTTACTGTCCTTGCGGCTCCGGTCAAAGTTTAAAGTTATTCTCGAGGGCATCTTCTACGTTATGTGGTGGCATGTTTGGACGTTCAGGAATAAACTTATTTTTGAGGCCACGAACCATGCGAAGGCGATTATATTTGATGATATTGTTTCTAGATCTTTTTATTGGTGTAAGTACCGCTGTAAAGCCTCGTTTAGTTGGAACGATTGGCTTAAATCTCCTTACCTTGTAACTCTTTAACTCTAGCACCTTGCTAGTTTTTGCCTTAATAAATTTGCCGTTCAAAAAAAATGATACCCTTCCCTTTACGCACGCGGAAAGAAACCCCTATCGTCCTAGAAAAGACTCGAACTTAAGACCTTGTCTAAAAGGGTAAAACCTCCATACCGCTGGACTAAAAGCCCGTTGATGATCTGTTTATGAATTATAAATGACATTTTTAAGAAATAACTGAACAAGAGTATATTTTACTTGACATTGATAAACAAATACAGATGAAAAATTGATATGTCTTATCTTAATATCATGTAAACCAAAGGTTTGAATAATGTTTGAGGTTTGGTTTAATGTTATGATTTAAGATCATTTGAAGACAAAAGATTTTTTACATGTTAAAAGATCAATTATATTTTTTATTTTTATTTGATTTAATAGATGAGATTAATTTCAACAATTAAAAAAATTCATTTTCATCATTTTTTTTCAAATATTAATATCTTTCAAATCATTAATCGTTAAGCAAAAAAATATATATTATTGCGACGAGCATTTAATTATCTTTCTATAGAAAGACACTTTGATATACTTTCGATAAAAAAAATGTTCTTACTTTTCACGTTTTTATTTTAAGTTTTTTCGTTTTTTTACGTTACTGAAATTTGTATTAAAAAACCATATATGATTAAACACTAATTTGAATATCACATGTGATATTAGTGTTAAATCATATATGATATGTAATATCACATGTGATATTCATATTAGTGTTTAATCATATATGATTTTTTCATGCAAATTTTTGTAACGTAAAAAAAACAAAAAAAAAACGAAAAAACGTGAAAAACCGATTTTTTTTTTCTTTTTTCGAAAGTATATCAAAGTGCCCGTCTATACAAAGATAATTAAATGCTCGTCGCGACGGTGTAAATATTTTCGCTTAACGATTAACGGTTTAAAAAATATTTAAATTATAAAAAATAGGTAAATAATAAAATGCTTTTAATTTTAGCCATTTATTTCTTTTTAGATGGATGGTGAAGATGAGTCATTTAATATGTGAGAAAAGTTTGATATATAAAATAACTCTCCTCTAATGTTATAGATTATAGACTAAAATATACCGTTGGTCCCTAAACTTGTTCATGCGCATCGTAGTGGGACAAACCTTGCCCTTTTCATCGCTGGAGGTCCAAAACTTGGGTTTTTAATGTCAAAGAAGTCCATTGACCACTAATGCCAAAGTCAATGTCTTGATTTTTGTTTTGTAGTCGAGGGTATTTTAGTCCATACACATTTATACTTTGATAACACATTTATATTTTAGTCCTTCATCTTTATTTGTCGTCATCAACATCATCCTCGTTATCATCTCCCAAGATAACATCTCTTGCAGGTTTTGATTCAGGTCAAGTTTGAGTTTTGATGACTCACCTAAGTCATCAACAGCACCATCAGGTGGTCTAATCTCCATACGACTTGGGAATAACATGGAAAGCAACAGTGTTCAACAAATTGCCAATCCTCCAAAGTATGTTATTATGTACAAACTTTATCATTCTAAGTTCTATGCAAGTGTAATATACAAGCCAATACCGTGAATTAAAAAAGAACAGGAAAAAAAGAACTACAATCCATAATATGTGCTAATGTGCTATCTTGTATAAATTGTGGAATTTTGATTGCAAATAGATCATCTTAGTATCTTAGTCGACATTTTATCCAAGATTGTTCATTCTTGCAACATGTAGTTATTATTTTTTTTCCACACATTTCGCATGTACAGTGGTTAAAAAGTTAATCACCTGCTAATCAAATGCATAGGTTCTATTAAAATTTGGAATTGGACCAGTTGACATTTTTCTGTGGGTCTTAGTTATACGGTCTGAAGAAATTTTTAGGTCTGAAAGAATGGTATATATAATTTATCTTTTGTGCTTTGATTATTCCTATCTGCACATGAACACACATGCTTCTTATTTTCACCTCAGGAAACTAATGCAGCAGAAAATATATCACGCCACTTCTAGCATTGTGGAACAAAATTCTGACTCTGATTCAAAAACCTCGGTTGAATGAGCAAGTTAGACATCTGGCTACACAGGTGCATTATCTTTTAGGCCAAATCTCTGTACACACCGAGTCTTTAGTTTTTGCTGTACATAATTAGACTGATTCGAATTTGTAGAACACCAATCTTGTTGTTAATTGGCTCAGCATGTCAGACATTTTTCTCAGAAGTAGTCCATCTTTATTACAAAATCAGCATATTGCAACAAGGAACCTTTCTTTATTTTCTGCTAATTTAGAATAGTGTACAAGCGCAACCCATATGACAAATTGTTTTTCATTAAGATCCATAAAAACTGAATACTTTACGCAGTATGATAATGTACAGATGTAGGATTTGAACTTTGATCATTTGGGCTATGCAAATGATAGCACAAGCTCTCGTGTTGTTGATGGACTTGATCGGTTAGAGTTTGCTCCAGGAGATACATGTCTTCATCTCTATGGCATATTCCTGTTGAACTGAAAAGAGATGTTATCTTGGGGAGATGATGACGAGGATGATGTTGAAGACGACAAATAAAGATGAAGGACTAAAATATAAATGTGTTATCAAAGTATAAATGTGTATGGACTAAAATACCCTCGACTACAAAACAAAAATCAGATATTGACTTTGGCATCAGTGGTCAAGGGACTTCTTTGGCATTAAAAACCCAAGTTTTAGACCTCCAGCGATGAAAAGGGCAAGGTTTGTCCCACTGCGATGCGCAGGAACAAATTTAGGGACCAAAGGTGTATTTTAGTCTAGATTATATGTATTTCGCAGGTTTGACTGTTTTTTATTTGTTTTTATGCTAAACTCAGTTGAGCCATTCAACTTCGGTTTGTCCAAACAACAAAACCAAACCATCATATTTCGGCGTTTAATTTTAGTTTTTTAGTTTTTTCAATTTAGGTTTGGTTTCCTTTTATAAAACAGAACGGATAGGACTTAAAAGAATATAATGCTAATTGTAATTTACATGAACTTTGTCTAAAAACAATGTAAAGTTGTTAAACCAGAGCCGACTAAAGGGTGCGAGCAGTGTCGTTGCATCTTGCTTCCATTCAAAAAGGGGCACATTTATTTAGTCTTATATGTACGTACATTAGATATTAAACATATATGAGACATATAATTCTTACAACTTGCTTTTTAGTTTATGAATGCAATAGAGCAACTTGTCGTTATCACACAGGGTCACCGAAAACCAGGCCGTATGTTAAAAACACAATTTTTATTTGTTTGTGTACATTTTATAAATTTTAAAAATTTGCTACAATAGCAATGAATGTTAAAAGAAATTAACCAAGCAAATTAGGTTGAGCTCAAACCTAAAATGAACCATGAAGTGAGACGTGCATTAATTCTTGCTTCTTGTAAATAAATATTTTGAGGCCACCTACAACCATGATCTCTAACACTGTGTTCTTAAGTTTTAATTTTGGGTGAAAGTGAAAGAAAGTGATGGAAACAAAAGTTAAATCCACTTTTGCTTCATATTTGAAGAATGGATCACAAAAACTCATCTTCAACCATCCTTCATATTTAGAGAAATTTTTAACGGATTACTCAATCCTTCATATTTTGAGGATCATTATTCATCCTTCAACCAAATAATAGGTAATATATACATAAGGTAGTGTGAATAAAACTAGTTATAAGTCAAGTTACTATACATAGGTTTGAAGTATAAGTATGAAATATGTGGTAGGGGATAAAATTGTTTTGAAGGATGAATTTAAATGAAAGATGCTATTTCTTATTCATATTTGAAAGATATAATTGGAGACGGCCTAAGATACTACATCTGTTGCAAACTGAAAACTTTTGAAAATATTATTTTGTATAAATACATAAGGCTCAGTGGTGGTGAAGACGGTGTGCAAGTGGGGTTGTTGCACAGGGCCTCGGAATCTAAAAGGCCTCACAATCTTTCTAGCCCAGTAACATTTATAGCTACGTTTGTGTACTTATGCTATATATCCGAAAGCCTTTTCTTTGTAAATCTTATTAGTTAAATCAACACATCTTGCAACAATAAATAAAACGTCATTAAGGGGCCTCATTATAAGAAATTGTTATAAATGAACACCTTTTTATGCACACTTTTAAGTTTTTTCTTTTTAGTTTTGATATGGCCTTTTTAAAATTTTCGTCCGGGCCTCCAAATTCATTAGCTGGCACTGATAAAACTAATACTGACATGAACTTCCTAGATAGATTAAGGTTTAAGGTCGGAAGCCAAGTCGCCAAAGCAATAGCCGTCAGCATGCATAACCATTAAAGCACTTTGTCCAAACAGAGCGGTACAACAAATATTACTGCAAGTTAACGCAACATCCACATAAAGTAACCCTCAGTTAGGCTAAAGGACATGGGCGTGACTCCTCACTAAGAGAGGTGCACTTAGGTACCACGGAGTGGCTCTCGGGTTGGGGGGCGAGCTCGTGAACCCGCTCGGCTACACCATTCCGTGTAGTGCGGGTATCACAATCGGGTAACGAATTCGAGCTCCGAGCTCGCAACACTACCCGTGTGTTGTGTTTGTATTTTTTTTTTCTTTCTTTTGTCTCTTGCGTTGCAGGTACAAGAATTGGGAGGAAGAAGAGTTGCAGGTAGGTGATGGTGGTTTTGCAGAGGAAGAAGAAGACATGTAAAGATATATTGCTTTATTTAAAAAAAAAAAAAAAAAAAAAAAAAAAAAAAAAAAATCGGGTACTAGGGTACCACTCCGTCCACTTAGGATAGTGTTAGGGTAGTATTGGGGTAGTTTTGAGTTGGAAGGTTTTTATTGGATAGATATGACGTAGCACCCTCAGGGTATTAGGGTAGTAAACTTCCACTCCTCCCTCCCTTATGGTGAGCTCTTCATGTCTATTACTAACTGACATGCAAAAAAGCAATGAACTTATGATGAGCTATCACCTTAATTACAACCGAATGAAGTGGGGCCTTTTTTGTTATTTTATTTTGTGAGTGAGTATGGGGTATTTAGAGCATACGTAATGAAAGTGTTTACAAAGTTTTTTTACTATTTTATAAAGCTTGTAGATAACTTTTTAACATTGCTAGAGCGGTTGAAGCATAGACTTTGCAATTAATGCTTCACTATGTTAGCCTTATTTTAGCGTACCTATTTTTTTGAAAAAGCTTTTGTAGAAACTTTGGCATTTGAGCAATAGGTTGATGAACTAATACATTTACTAAAAATATGATGAGGCAAAAACTAAAAGCTTTTCATAAGTTCACCAATGTAGATGGTCTTAGTGGAACAGGTTTGTGTAAAGTTGGCATTTTAATAAAAGGTGAAGGTAAGGTGATCATGCTATGTGAAAGGTGAGAGGGAGCAAGGGTGGAGCCAAAAATGTTTGGTCGAGGGGCACACTTTGATAAACTTTAGAAACTGCACTATAAATTATGAAAGGGTTTTGGTCGTAAAATAGCAACGTACTTTTTCAAATGTACCGAGTTAGTACGTGTACTATTTTTTGTTCCACTTAATGTAACGTACTCTCATGTTTTGTTCCAATCTAGTACGTGGTGATGACGTGTCACGTTATAAATGGTGACACATGTCAGACTTTTAGGTATGTCACGTCATCATCACGTACTAGATTGGAAGAAAACATAAAAGTACGTTACATTAAGTAAAACAAAAAATAGTACACGTACTAACTAGATACATTTGAAAAAGTACGTTGCTATTTTACGACCCAAACCCTTTTGAAAATTTATATTATAATTTTTTTTGTTAGGGGGGTACTTGCCCCTTGTACCCTCTCTTTATCTCTGCTCATGAGGAGTGAAGAAAAATGAAAGAAGAAAGAATGATATGATCACGCTGATGTGGAAGATGAATGCATAGGCGTATAATCTTAAGTCAAAGCATGACACGGCTTACAAGCTAGGCTGAGCCTCTGGCTTTTGCTGACTTAAACCACAACCCCTATTTCACACTTTCACATATGTATTCAAAATTTTGTATGAGATTTAATTGTTCGTATTGTAGTAAACTATATGTTCGACAAACATAAAGCATACTACAAATTTAAATATGTATAATTAGAGTATGTTCGAAAAAATAGTCATGAGCTAAATTTGACATTGGCCTATTTAGAGTATCGTCTGTCTTTAACAAAAGAGTTGAAAATTTAGATGTAACGAAAGACAAATATTTTACATTTTGTTTCATGGGTGTGAATTATATCTGAGAGTGAGAGCTTTCGGATAAATGTTTTTAACTAGTATCAACCAGATTTTCTAGATTTGGTTCTCGAATTGGATTCTAGATAGCGAGTCATTTTGTCATGATGCTGATGTCAAAAACGTGTTTGGTGTAGATTTGAAGTCTGTAAACACACATGTGCTAGTGCTAGAGAGATAATATGTTTAGAACTCTAACACAACCCTTCTATGTTCACATGTAACATGACCCTAAAGGTTAAAATCACACAGGTCTCTATTTAGAGCAAAGGGTACCATGGCTAACCGTTGTGCAATCTGTTGTGTCATTTTAGCATCACGTCAGCTTTTCACTTTTCACATTCACACACCAAAAACATCCCTCCTTCGTCACTAGCCAAACCCAAGCCATTGTGCTTTTTTTTTTTTTTTTTTTTTTTTTTTTTTCTTTCAAATAAGTTACATTTAAATACAATATCAAAAATAACACACACAGAATAGATGTCATAATATCAAAAGCATGAAAATTTTCAGTCTGAATTTGTGAAATTTAAAGGTGGGTAATGGGGGTTTTATAGTTGCAGCCCAAGTTTAAGAGCTCATGTCCAACATCATACATTCAACCCTAAGCATGCCACACCTACCACTTTTCTTCTTCTTCTTCAATCAACACACACAAAACACAACACAGACACAAGACAAACCAAAAAAAGAAAAAAGAAAAAAAGAAAGAAACCAACTTTGGCACAACACAGACATCGTGCGTTACGGTACCCTTCGCTCTTAAAATCGTCTTGCCTAAAAAACTCTACAAGTACAATTCAGATAAAAATATGGCCCAACTGTTTTGTTACCATCTCACTTTCAATATGGATTCACAACTAAAAGTTTGAAACTTTGAATACATTTGCAATAGAAAATTTCCAATTTTAATTATGATTCTCCATTTTGGGAAAAAAATGTTTTTCAAATTTAGTTTTATGCAACTAGTAGATAGAGGCGACTCAATGAAAATGTTGACAAGTGCAAAAGTTGGTAAGGTTTTTTTGCTATACTGAAGTGACATTTTGTGTCACCAAAATTATGTTTTTGCTAGATCAGTTTGTCTTATTCAAAAGATCAACCGTGGGTCCCTCTTTTTATTCATTAATGCATTTTTCAAATAAAAAAACGATGGTCACGGTTGACTTTTTAAATAAAACAAACTGTCTAGCAAAAACATAACTTAACTTTGGTCGCACAAAATGTCACTTCGGTCTAAAAAAAACCTTACCAGCTTTTGAACACTTGTCAGTAAAGTCACATAGTCTAGCGGTCGCACAAGACTAAATTTAAAAACAAGTTTTTTTACTAGAAAATGGACAAACTAAGTTCGTTCTGAAAAAGCTTTGCCGAATTCATCACATGTATCAAACTTTCAATCATACAATGCACAACTGTGAGTCTGTGAGTCATTAGTAGCAGCACAAAATAGACGGCTTTTATTAGCAAAATTAGCTCATGTTAATATGTTGTTCCTGGATGCTATACACTCGAATTTTACAAATCTTAAAACTTTTACACAATGGCAAGTACCTATAACGCACTAATAGACTCGTATTTAATACTGAATGCCTTGGTTTGACATGTCTACTTCAGCTAAAAAAGACCTAGCAAAGTGGCCGCCATGAAACCATATGATATGATGCATCTTGGATACAAAAAACTGTATATGGTAAAAGAGAATTTGGATACATTAAAAAATTGTATATGGTAACATAAAATTAAATCATTAATTTATAAACAAGTTAGCATAAGAAATAAAGCTACTAACACTACATCTTTAACTTAAGACCCTAAATGCAACATATTCTTCTCAAGGTTGTAGGAGAGCTACAGTTTAAATCTTTCTTCCTCACTTCAACCTAACATATGAAAAAGAAAAAAAACGACAACAGTTATTTTGGAACAACAAAAAATAAAAGGAATACATGTTGCAGCAGAACCCGAGCTTGTTTCGTGGCTTTTCTGAACCATTTCTGGCATTGAAGCCTCTATTGAGCTGCTTAGGGAAAGGTGCCATCCATCGAGTCGGCAAGTAATATTTGTTACTTTGTAGGTGTGGAGTCGTCGTTTTCAGGCATAATACATGTACAAGCTGTTTGCAGCAGCACAGGCTATAGAGTTTTCGCTTGGATGCCATGCCAAGTGGAGTAGCTTAGTTGTGAAATCAAATGAATTTCCGTTTGCATCAACCCCTGGAGTATCTCCTCCTATACAAACATATTTTCATTCTGATTTAGAACTAACCAAATTTACTAATCACGACAGTCAGTAACTTATGCTTGTATAAGGTAAAGATAAGGGGGGTCGGGCTGACTGGCTTAACCAATTCGGGTTTCAATGTCATTTTTAGGACGGTTCAGATCAGATTGGATTGAACCAAAAAACACTAAAAAAACTGATAATAAATGTGTTGACTATGATTACAAACGTAGGTCTTATGCATCCAAATTAAACACCAACAGGACTAATGCTCCCCTAGTAGCTATTCTATCTACACCAGTTTCAGATGAAACACAACCCAAATCGACCAACCCCGTGTAAATGGGTCTGAGGTTGTCACCACTAAAATATGTTAATAAAGAAAAGAGGAGAGCTGACCTCGTCTAACTGCACGGGTTATGCTGCTTAGGGATCTGGAAGGCCTTGACGGGGTCTGCACTTGTCTCCTGCAGTTTTATTTTGACAAAATTCCTCTTGTTAAAATCAAGTTTATGGAAATTAACAAATCATTGAGAAAACAATAATTGAATTACCTCATTGGGTTTTTGCTAGCTTCAAGGGTAGTCGCTTCAGTACTGCCAGAGCCGCAGCCAAACACACGGAATAAATTGCTGAAAAAATAATCATCAATGACACAAGTTATTCAACAGCCAAATGAACAAGAACAAGAAAAGCAATAAGAAATATATGTTACCTGTAAGAACCAGTTGCAACTCGCTGGCTATCACCACTTAAACAGCACTCGAATTTATCAAAGATTGAATCATTTTCATAAAGATCGCATAGCTGAACAATGCACCAATTCAACAATATCAATGATCACGATGAAAAGAAGAAAATCAGGGCCTATAAGTTGGTTAGAGGAGTGGTATACGGGAGTATACCTTGGGTCTTAAATGTTCATGCACCTGGAATGTTGAAACTGGACCAGAGTCCATGTTAATGTCCCATAGCTACATAAAACACACCATTTTCAGAAAACATAGATATGCAAAATCACCCAATGAACCCAAAGTCAATGGATCAGTGACTTATAAATGATCAACATATTAAATATGTAATCTAATGTTTGGAGTAAAGCAATTAAGATTTTCTAAAGCATTTATATCCGTCATGGATAACTTTTTACCTATTTGATCAATATTATTTCTAGAAAAAGAATTCAAGTTTTACAAATAGTTGAGGATAAATATAGACCAGGTCAACTAGCAATAAAGTCAACACTTCCAAATTGCACCTCTATCAGTTACCAGAAGCTAATAGGAAATTCCTACTCTAAATATTGAATCAAAAACTGTAGGACAAGCTATTTCCTTTCCTTTTCTTAGTAGACATAAAGCTATATTATATAAAGGTCCAGACTCAAAAGAGCAATTAATAAAAAAAATCCAAATGCAAAGGCGTTAGAACATAGATGAACGGAGATATCACAAACCTTAAGGGTCATGTAATCACGACTAAGTATATATCGCCCGTCCCTTCCAAACTTTATATCAGATATAGATGCAATTATCTCAGTGAAGAATGATCTTGAACCAGGTGCTTCATGTTCCTCAAACCTATAAAAAAAAAAGAAATTAGTGCTTTTTATTAATACACATGCCGTAATAATGTGTTCTATAACTATTTCAGAATACCCCAAATCATATTATCTACATTAATGAAAGCAACAGAAGCAACAAAAGCAGAACTTAATTATAGAATTGACAAAAAAAACACTTACAATTTAGAGTGTTTGTCACATAATGCAGACTGGCGCAAATCAATGAGGCGAATGGATCCTTTTGAACTACTATATGCTAGTGTGCTACAGTTAGTAGGATGAAACTCGGCCGATGTAATCACCTCTGCAGTAGAAGTACATTTACAGTCAAGATAGTAACATCAAACCAGCAAACTAAGAAATATAAAAATATCATAGATCAATGCATAATAACAATAACCAAATATCAATAACTGCTTCAAATACTCTACAAGATGATGTTTTCTACTTAATTCAGTTTATCAAATGCCAGTTGCCAGATGGCACAATAAAAGATTTTGTTTATAACTACAAAATATATAGCTCTAATTCGGTTATGAACCCATGCATTGCATATCTTCCCAATAATGTATAGAGCATGCATTAAGTTATGTGTAACTCAGATGACTACGAAAAAGCTGTACCAGTAAGATCCTCCATGTTTGCAGGCTTGACATCCACAATGTTGAAACTCTGATTGCTAATTTCTAAATTCCAAAGGTTTATACGAAGATCATCAGCCGAGATGAATGTTTCGCCGTCACTGAAACGAGCACATAAGATTATGAAAGCCGTGATACATAACTATATAAGCTCATATGAATATGTATCCAGGATTCCAGCAACCCGATGAAACGATGATTCCAGTTATTTGTAAAAGGTACTTACAAAGGACAACAAAAATTTCTGATGAAATAAGCATTGTGTCACAAAAGAAAGCAACAGGTATAACGATCTGACTCTTGACTAGGAAAACGATGTTCAAAACCCAAAACACCACAAAAGAAAAAGAACAATGTTAACCTATCTACAAGTAAATAAAGAAAAAACTAAAGCGATAAATTCTACTTTCGGTCCAACTCAAGATCATGAAGAGAAAAAAAATACCCTTAATTCTTCTTCTTTTCTTTTCGTTCCAAACTAGATAACACGGTGTAAGAAACAGTGTGTGATCAATACTCTTTTTAGTTGTAAAGCACTAAAGCCGGGCATAAGAATTGGACCACTAAGGTAATAATCTTTACCATACAAAATGGAGGTAAAAACAAATAGCAAGTTAGCAACCGGTTGCATCTCTTTAAGATGCATAAAAACAAATTGCAAGATGAGGTTTAAACTTTGAACAGTCAAGACTCAAGAGCATACAAGTTTCTACAAGCATAGTTTTAACTGTAACATTTGCAAGAGCTAAATATCCAAACCTGTTATTTGAGATCGAGTTGATATGGTAGTCATGTGCGTGAGCATACACTCTTCTACATCTGGCAACAAGGCTGGTCTCATTACTAGTCACCTGAAAAAAAAGGTAAACTTTAAGTACACGAGTGATGAGAACTAATCAAATGTACAGAGAAAAAAAAAATAGAAGGCTCGTAAGTCAACCTATAGAGACCGTCAAAGTTACCACCAAACTCGCCGTTTTTTCCTTTCTTAAAGAACGAGAATGTGACTAAGACGATAAACATGTGCCTCAAGTCGTTGTATACTTCTATAATAACAATTGTGGTGAATCTGGTGATATTTCATGGAAGTTATATACTTTCCCAAAAAAGCTAAGAACAAGTTTTCAGAAGCACATGCATACCCTATAGAAACTAGGCTCCTAACCTTAAATCATAGAACCGGGGATTATTTTCAAGAATCCAAAGTTGGCGTGGGAAAAAAAAGTGGCTTTTGCGCATTGTTACTTACGGTATTTCTGTCTTCTCAATTTGCTTGGATAATAATGATAAAATTCCATCCCCTTAGTCCCTTACACCCCTTAACGCTGAGCTAACTAGCATTCTAACCCACGTGGGAATCCACTCCAATTGAAAACTAAGGGAGTAACCCATCAAGCTTATATGTAGGCCTTTATTATTCTCTTTGTTAACAAGGTATGCAAACATATACAGCATGAGTCTAGTAAAATTACCACGGGTAGACGCAGTGATGGGATGCCTCCTGGAGGAAACTTGTATTCATTGACCACATTAGTGGAAGATTTATCGTTGAATCCCCCATTTACAAGTAAAGAATTAGTACTGGAAGAAACACTTGAACTGCCAGTATTGCTCTTTCCAGCAACTTTAGAAAGGTCCAGATTCATGGTTGCAATTTTCTTCACTTTCTTCTCTTGAACCTGTATAGTACCCCAAGTATTGAGATATTGTCAGTACCTTAAAAAGACGGAATGCCAGATCCAAACGAAACTTGGATGTTAAGTAATAAAATAATAACAATAATAGACAAAGAATGAAAGAAAGGTAAGAAAAGCAGAAAGCAAAGCTAGACTTGACTCACATAAGATCTAGCCCATAAAAGTAACTACACATTTTTCTCGAGGATTATGTTGACTACCCTTGACTAAAAGCATAGATTGTCAGCCTTTATACCAAATAGTTGTTTGATGATCAGTTCACATGGTCAGAAATGTCCCTCAATATAGTATCATTTTGAACTTAAAATATTTTGATAGTAGAGAGATATGTAAATGGAAAACGGAGGGCTTGAACCTAACTGATATCAAATAAAACAAAATAACGATATCCTAAGAGATTAACCATTATAAGTAGAACAAAGGATAGATTGACATCACTTGATGTAACCATCTCCAAAGCAAAAACTAACTTTAGAATTTACACTTCTGAATACAGATGAAATACCAATAAAGCACAATGAACAATATGCATATTCTAAATTCCAGAAGAGTTATGATTAATCTATAAATTCCATTATGATCTAAGTCGTTAAATACTTAAATGACAAATGATCATCTTCAAACCTGAATATCATCCCTTCAAATGAACCATCAGGGATTCAGAATTAAGATAAAACCTTAAATAAAGTGTATGCATAATGAAAATTTCATTTATCCCACTTGAAGACTGTGATTTGCATTCAATTAACACGGTACAGGATTTAATTTAGTCCAACCCAGTTAAGTTACAAAATTTACCCACAATAAGTGGCATATATGTGAAGAAAATCTTACGACTGTAATGGGCTGTAGTTGTAAGAATCTTAATGTGCTCTCAAGCAAATGTCTACATATGAACCTGTTACAAGGACTGAAACTAAGACGAAAAAAGAGTGGTTACCTTCCAGTACTTAATGGTTTTATCGTTAGTCGACAGAAGAAAGAGTGCGCCATTTGCTGTTTGGCACCATCTAATTTTGTTAATTTTCTCCTCGATCTCCAAACTCTTTAAATAATCAAACTGAAAACAAAAGTTGGAGATGTAGTATGAAAAACTTGCCCATGTACCAAAATATTAACATGAAAGAAATGGCAAATGAAAAATTCATTGAAACCTCAGGTTCATGGCTCTGGAACTCGGTTTTATAACGGAACTCCGGATGCCTACTTGGTACATAATCAGTCTTCTCTAAATCCCTTCTACTTTCACCATGCTGCAGAATGCAGCGAATACAAAATATGCAAATTAACATAACAAACTTATGGCAACATAGAAACCAGATGTGCAAAATGAGAAATCACTTATATTCGAAAGAAAATCTCAGCAAAAAATGAGTACAGTATACTATGGCTTACTGACCTCCTTCGTATCTGTTCTCTCAAATAATACGACCCTGCCCCCACGATCACCAGTTGCAAGATGATCACCACTTTTATCAAACTCGATTGCTGAGATGATGTCAACTGTGACAAAAAAAGAAAAGAAAAGAAGAAGCACTTGATCAGATAAGGCAGCCACAATCACAGAATTCTGAGTACTATCCTATGAAACAGTGAGAGAAGTGGAATATGGCTGTAATGTGCATACAAATCGTTTGCAACTTATGGGTTTGGCAGACAAAAATATATACAGAGAGTGACAAACAGTTGCCACCTAAACAAAAATATACAATTCAGGTTACACAACTACCTGTCATTCCAAAACCCAACAATTATATACAATAACTTCTATTATAACCCAGTTTCCTTTACATTTTTTTTAGACTTGCAGATCCTGGAGACTGCAAAAACGAAGTAACTTGTGCACTCACTCAAAAGGTCAATATCCTAGACTCCTAGTCATCTAAAAAACCATATAAAAAGAATTCTGGCAACAGAACGAAAGAACCAATAAGGCGAATAATTCATATGAGGACCCTACAGTAACATCAAAAACATATCCATAAGCACCACACTGACAACAAAACAGCAAGTAAGAGCAGTGTTCTTCCAGGTGATTAGCAACCATAAGAATCAGTCACCAAGCACAACTTATCCATCACCAATGGTTAGTTTACATGCTAGATACTAAAAAAATTAACAAACTTTCGCATATAAACTCGTAATACCAAAAACAGATCTCTCCAAATTGAGGATATCCATAGCTTTATTAAAAAAAACATATCTATTAGGAATCTCACTGATTTAAAACTTTGCTTGATAGAAACCTTTGACTATAAGAAACCAGTGTTATTAAAATATACAGAGGAAGCTTGTGCGGTTGATTTTAACGAACAACGTAAACTGAAAATATCTATAATAGAGCAACAGCTAATGTGATTCATCCTCTCTGTTCTAAGTGATGATCCATGTCTCTGAATGGTCAACTATATACAATAGCCGTTTAAAACTGCCCTTCCACACTTCATATAACGTCAACCTCTTCTGAATATTTACATGCCAACTGAGGTCTGAATGTCTGACCTTCAGCCCCAAAATCAATAAATAATCTAAGAAAGATCAAGCGACTTTCAGTATCTAAATGAGCCATCAAGTACTAAATTTGTTCATAATCGTATTTTGATTAACACGCTATGCCTCAATATGATAATTACCGACGAACTAGAAGGTGGCTCCTTATGAAAATTACAGGTGACATTAATGTTCTGTATCAGTTCCCAAATCCCAGTTACTTATCGCATTTTGTTCTATGTCTGCAAGGCCTTATCCACCAAATTCTTATTAGGTGACTAAATACCACAAAACTAAAAGTAGTGCTAGATTACAAAAATACTTTTCATTATATGCAGTTAAACACAAAAATAACATATTCAATAAAGGTAGGAAATGATTATGCACATTAATACTATCAACTAGGGCTGAGCATCGGGTCGGATCCCGACCCGACTCGACTAAACCGAATCCCGAATAATCTCAATAAGTAAACCGAGTCCCGACCCGTTTGATACTCGGTCGGGTTCGGTTCATAATCGGGCTTGTCGGTCGGTATTCGGGCTAATCGGTCCTCGCCCGAGTTAACAATCTTAATGGATATTCACTACAAACGGGCCTAGCCCAGCCCAGTCACCATTAAAGAAAAAGAAAAAAAAAACACGACAAACCCTTTCATTTCCAAATCTGTGCTAAATTGCTATTAGCTCCAAGCCTCCAAATACAAAAAGTGCTACACTGCTACTTGACAAATATCTCCATTTGTTCCCTTGATTTAGACAGAAGTATGAGGGTGAAGTCCTTCTTGATGTTGAAGTCAGCAAGGGTGCAGCTATCATCGAGAACCATGTCATTGAAGACAAGCGCCATATAATTATTCGAGGGTGAAGTCCTTCTTGATGTTGAAGTCAGCGAGGGTGAAGTCCTTCTTGATGTTGATTGATTTGGTTCTTGTATGTGTGTAAGTCTTTCTGAGAAATGATAATAGAATGAAAAAGAGAGTGTGGGGGCGCACAATTTGTACTAAACCTAATAATTATTCGGGCCATCGGGTAAAACGGGTTTCAGTCGGGTTTTCTCCCCGACCCGACCCGATACCGATAATATGTGATTTATCCAACCGACTCCCGACCCGTTTGATAGTCGGTCGGGTTCGGGGGCTTGTCGGGTCGGTCGGTTTGTCGGGCTAATCGGGTTTCGGTCGGTTTTGCTCACCCCTACTATCAACTACTTACTTCAAAAGATATTAACGTATGAAAGGGTGAAAAAGGCACTACATAACCACGAAAGTTGACCCCAAAGAAGGGTGAGGGCCTAATAGGTAAAATATAGAAAAGTGCAGGAATGGAAAAAAAAAAAAAAGAATCCAAAATTTTGAAGATTCGATTATACATTGAGCTAGAAAATATAGTAAAATCTTATTACTATAGAGGAAGAACACTTGCATCAACATTGTTCTCATCTGACAAGACAACATTACAACGAATTGCCATATATATGTGTTATGCATTTGCTGACACTAACATCTTGGAAAGCTATAATACAAAGATACACTATTGTCTAACACATCATCATACTAAACATAGAAACCAAGTATGCAGATACTAACTATTATGTAAAAGTAAAACCTGTGATGGCCCACAATACAGGGGTATATCCAAGTAACAGCCTCCCACGTGTGATCTAATATAAGTATATACGAGAAATTTGTTCTCTCACGTGAAACACAAGGCCATTGCTAATTCTCTTTAGATGATTTTATTACAAGTCAACTTGCTTTTAAAGCCAAACACATTACAAGAATGTTCCAATTCGAAGCCACATGTAAAGTAGAAAGCAATTTAATTTCAACACATACTAATTCTAGGCTCCGAACTTCCATAACAAACGTCATCATACATATGTCAACCCCCAACACATCATTGCATCAAACACAGAATGAACTTACGTAACTATGATGTGTTCCTGGAACCGAAAAACATATATTTATATAGAAGCACACGTAACCTAATTCACCTTCTATATATAAACACTAGGACTAAACAGCAAAACCGTCATAGAGAAGTGCAGTTGACAAAAACCATTTCCCTTAACAATAGTATGTTTGGTAATTTTTAGCTGAAACTGAACTTGTAAGGGTATGTTTGGTAAAAGTAACTGTTGCTGAAACCGAAGATAGGGCTGTAGATGGAGATGGAGAGGAAGATTATAAAAAGAGATTATTTTTATAAGCTACACGAAGTAGCATTTGTTTTTCCGAGATTACGAAAGATTATTTTTCTATTATGAGATTCTGAACGCCAAACAAAGCTTATATTTAAAGTAAACAAGCATAATCTCTGAATAATCTTTTGCGCCAAACATAACCTAAGTTACTCGATGTAGCATTTGTGCTTACAGAAAATAATATATCTAACTCGAATCTCGCAATAATTTAGATATCCTAAACAGGCATTACAATAATTATATTCCACTAAATCAAGTAGAGCAGCTATATAAACTCAGATCAAAAGTAATAAACAATTATTTATACCTTCCTGAACTTCTTCACCAGCGGTACGCTCACCGAACACCTGCGAAAACTTCCACTCCAGCGCCGTTACATCTCCACCGTTCATCTCCTCCCAACTTTTTTTTTTTTTTTTATATAAATATCTAATCTAATCTAATATAATCTAACCTTTATTCTTTTATATAATTATAATTAAAACAACTAATCAATCTACAGATCAATGAATCAATCAAATCACACCGGATCGGATCGGTTAAATACTATTTCTTGTTCAATCATGATTTGATTTGTTGATGATTGTTGTAAATGTAAAAATGTGGGTTAGATTAAAAGGAGTAATTAGGAATTGAGATGAAATGAAATGATGTTTGATTGATGAGATTTGATTTTTATTTTTCTTCGCCAACAGAGCAGAGATGTGTTTTGCTTTTTTCTTTTTTTTTTGTTTGGAGTTTGGGAAGGATAAAATTGGAATAGTGAAAGTGACTATAGGTTTTTCTTTTTCTTTTTTTTTTTTTCTTTTTAGAATGTCTTGTAGTGTTTTGTTTAAGCATTTTAGATTAGATGGAATGTTTTGCTTCATTTTTGAATTTATTGAATTTAAGTTAAATGTACTATTTATCATTATTGTATAAAGTGTTACTAAGGCTGCGGGTATCTTGTAATTAAATTTTTTCTGCTAATAATTTATTTTATTTATACCTTTTTTTGCCAATAGCTTTATTGATTGGTTTGTTCGTTTAGGGACTGTAGGATCGATGTAATGGTTGATATTGTGATTCGGGAGGTCGAAAAAGATAGAAGTATAGAACACTCATAGTTAGAGAGAGAGAGAGTAAAGAGAGAAAGTAAAAGTGTGTGTTTTATTGATAATAGAAATGATAAGTTTACAAAGTAATGTTCACCTTACTAGTAAAGTTTATGAGAGCTTATATAGGGCAACATACACATCACTTTACAATAATGACGGTTAAGTACATGTGTATGTGCCTTACATCATAACTAATGTAATCTCATAAATGTCGTTACATTTACGTGTTAGAAGTGATCCCAACAATCTTCTCCCAATGGGACGACATAAGGGATTACTTATAACATTTCTTAGAAGTACAAATATAAGTAAAGTCAAGTCTTTATAAGCTCTCCAGATGCTGAGGATGACTGTAGTTGACGCTCTTTGTCTTCATCTTATACCTCTCCTTGAGAACTTTTCTTCACTTGTAGGCAAATGATGTAATATGTATAAACTGGATTAACTTCCTCCCAATTTATATTGCATGTCTTTAAGAGCTTCTCCGTACACTTTTTTTTGGCGAAGTTTATAAATCAGCTTCCCCCCAAACTAACAACCTTCGAAACTTTGATGTAGTTAACATGTCTTCTAACTTTTGAAGTTTTAAGTGCGCAGCGGAATTTGTATACAAGACAGTAAATCACACCAAACAAATTTGACTATTCACTTAATCACAATCATACTCAATGCGGAAACTGCGTTCGGGGGTAACATGCAAGAAATCAGCAAGATCTCCTCACGTATTCACACAAAACAACCCACGAAAGTTGAAACGTTAACACCAAAGTCACAAAACTGAACCACTGATCATCTTTGCGGACGTCTCTCCAGTAGTCATAACATGTTAAGCTCGATCACGTGAGCCTGTTGTGCGTCCCGATGTGCACATCTTCCCTCTGATTGCATATACTAATGGAGAAAGATTGTTTTTGCAAAGAAATCAAAAAAAGCTAAAGAACATCCACTTCTCTTCCTCCACCATATTTTTGGGTGTATCGGTAGCATATTGATTGTGCTTACGATGCATCCAGAAGCAGCATAACCGCGTATGTCCAATTAATCGAACAAGTGTGAAGTACCATAAATCTCCGTTAAGCTTAAAAATATCCCATGAGAATGAACTGCTGATAACATCTCTACTCTTTTATACTCCTCTCAGTTAACTCTTTACCAACCCTATTATCATTCTGTCGGCTCTTTATAGCGACCAATGATGTAGAAAACCCAATATGACAAACTTGAGACTGAAGTAAAATAACCAGAACTTGTGACTTAAACTTGCACTAATGTCTAACTAAGAACCAATACTGAGAATTTCAATAAAGGTAGAATCATATACCCATCCAACTATCTTTAACTGTATATGAACTTCTCTTGAATTATCCATAACTTTTTGTGACACTTGCGCACTACAATGTAACTCTTTTAAAAGTAATAGTTATACATTGTGAGCACAACAACGTAACTCCTTACATCATGTATAAAAGCTCGAAAAAGGATCTCGAAGAATCATGCATCCAACCAACCCCGATATCTTCATATGCTAAGTACACACGCCCGTGAAATTCCACTTCAACCTCAAATAAATAATAGTGAATCAACTCCGTAGTCATCTCTTGCAGTTAAATACCCAAAAACTAGCCTTTGATACTTGGTTAAGTGTATCATTATAATGTTTTTCCCCGATCTTGTCAAAAATGTAAACCCCGTGAAAATTTGTAATAACCAAAATACCACTCTTTTTTGCTAAAAATTATACCAAAATTAACTCAATGTATTTAAATACATTTGAATAATCACATTTAGCCCATGTTATTTGATATAATGAGTTCCATCCAATTCACATTATTATTTTAGCCCAACAAAAAATTTGTTGCAGTTCAACTCATTTAAATATTTCAGCTCAAAATAACAATTTCGGATTCATGTCTTTAAGCCCAGTCCATTAACGAGAGAAACATCATTTCAACCCATAGATTCAGATAAAAAAAGGCCCAATCCAAAAGAAATGTTATACTCGGTCCACCTTTTGTACCCTATCCATTAACCAAATCCAACACCCGGTTTATACACGTATATAAAAGTAAACTGTTAATACAAATAAATCATAAAAACGTTTATTTATATTTTACGATCTTCTAATGTTTTGTCGATAACAAACGTAAAATTATTTTAACGAAATAAATAAAATACGTAAAAGCTTTGAGTCAATAGTTTACTAACACACTTTTACTAAACATATCAAAACATGTTTAGTAAATAAGTTATATAAAACCAAAGACATTTTTATAAAACATTTGCAAGTAATATTGTTTACTAACATCTTATAAAAATGTATATGTACTTTGTATATGTTGTAATGGGTAAGTAATGGGTAAAAACCAAAGTCCATAACCCATGACCCAAGACCCATGATCCAAGACCCATGATCCATTGACTAGGTACAATAAATCTTGTTGGGTAAGAACCAAAGTCCATAACCCATACCCATGGAGCATGATCCATAACCCATGACTCATTGCAAAACATCATGCATGAAGTCATGTTGGATAATATCCATGATCCATGACCCAAAGTCCATGACCCATGACCCAAGATCCATAACCCATTGACTAGGTACGTTGCATCTTGTTGGGTATCCATGATCCAAAGTCCATGACCCATGGTCCATAACCCATAACCTATAACCCGGTTTGCAACCCAAAATCCGGACTAAACTGACCCAGTAGCCGGATCCCAGGAATTGCACTAGCCAGATCCTTTTGGTGAGGGATCCGCCGAAACCGTGGGACAATAGGCTTGTTTTACCTATAAATAGTGAGCCATTTCTCTCTTGTTCACTACCACTCTTAGATATACTTTCTCTCGATATTCTAACTTCTCTAACCACATATCTAAAGGATCATTCTATGTAGTTTTATCTTTGTGTGATTCTCTAGGTTCCTCTTAAAGGCGAGATCACCACCTCTTGAAGACATGCAAGCTCAAGGTCATGAGTTGCTAAGCTTCGTCATCATCAAGACCACTGAAGTGCATCTTGTTGATAGTTCTTTCTTCCCTCCATAGAGTGTCGTGCTGAAGCATTAGTGAATGGTGACGAAGGTGTATATTCGATATGGTGCGTCGATGTACAAGTTGTGTAGTTTGGGTTAAAGGATATTGATATCCTTTATAGTATTGTAAAAAGGAGTGTGTCTCTTTTGGGTAGTTGTTTTGGGTTGTTGTGTTGGGTAGTATTTCCTCCTTTGTAATGGAATTCGGTATCTAGCCTTGTACCAGATATAAATGTAGGCGATGTTGTGACAGGTTTGGTTCTACCTCGTGGAAGAACTTGGTGTCTAGCCTTGTACCAGATAAAGAGTAGGCGACGTTGTGAAGGCTTCTCCGCCACATTAAGGAGCTTGTGTTGTGTAGTGCTTAGAAACTATCGAGTTGGGTACTCGGGGAGTGGAGTAGGGCAAGGAAGGTGTCCTTGTAGCTGAACCACTATAAATACTCTTGTCGTGGTTTTGTATTCCTTTACTCTTTACTTCTTACATTACTTATTTATATGTCAATCTATCAATATCCAACACACGATCTAAATGGATTGACATAAGTCGATCTAAATACTTTAAAACGAAGTTTTAATCGGTAAAACTATTCACCCCCCCCCTTATAGTTTTCCACAATTGGCATCAGAGCTTCGTTACCAAGTTTCTTAGAGTATATTGTACTTTAAAAACTTGATACGATCCGTGTATGTTTGAAAACTACAAAGAAGGAAATTTCTTAAAACAAAAAATTCATGTATTAGAAATTTTTATATTTTAACAAATGTTGGATAGTGATAGATCATTCTAACATTTTCTTTTGAGAAATCTCCATGATAGGATTCTTCCAATGACTTTGTTCTATCCAAAGAAAAATGAAGTCAACACCCAAAGAAGAACCCAAAGTAATCACAACTTACTTTTACAAAGTACGATTAAGTACTTTAAAAGTTCATGAAGTATTTCGCGTTTATGGTTTCTAAAACCCATAAAAAGGGAATATAGCAAAGGTATGTTCTCTTAACTACAACTAGTTGATCTATAAATGTAGTAATCGAATGTGGATAAAATGATAGTATATGCTTTTCTCTCACAATAAGCATCTTTATAAAAACTCTGCATATATGTAATACTATGTGTATGTATGCATGGATTAAGCATTTGACATCAAAGTCACAAGTTTCTAAAAAGTCTCTCTTCACTAATTTCCATCTTAACACATCATTGGGAATAGTATTCCTCCTTGATTCTCCTAAAAACTTGTAAGTTCGTCAAATCTACGCCTTCATCACAAAATAAAATATTGATAGTTAAAGTCTTGATCTACCATCATTCGCTCCGTTTTCGATAAACAATTATTTCCTAAAACATCTTAGCTAAACGTCTACTCAAATAGGACTATAACCAAAATCTCATTCTACAAGTTCTTCTAAAAAATAAGTTATTGTATAACTTATTACAAGTGAAAGAATAATCCAAATCACTCCAAAAATTGTCTGCAGTGCCAATTCCTTCAAGTTGTACTAGCCGGATCCCTCAAACAAGGGAACCGGCGAAACCGTGAAAATAGGAGACTCATTTTTTAAAAACCCAAACCACTCCATTTTCCCTCTCCCTAAAAATCTAGAACGACCAAAACTCAGTTCCTATCATCCCAGGGTTTCATACTCTCAAGCATCTCAATCCTAAACATCATTGTAAGTAATTACACTCATATTTCCTATTCCCCATTATCACCATCCTAGGGTTTATGGTTATAAACTTTTCAATTGGTTTCAATTTCTCATATCATCAATTGGCAAATTGTTTATTGCAAAATTGTTTTTCATACAAAAAAGTTCTATATATAATTAAGGTTTTTTAAAACTTCATTGTTAATACAAAATAAGCTCATAAACCCATCTTGACAAATTTTACCTAATTGAAATATTATTTTTCTTCTAGGATCAAACATGCCTAAATCCACCCAACAAGACCATCATGACACCGTCCACTACATTCCTAAATATTATCGCAAAGAAGGGTTATCAAATAGTGATCGCAAAACCTTCAAAATGCTTAAAAAATGACTCATCCACGAATGTCGTGTAATTGAGGAATGTTTCCTTGAAAACACCGACATTCCTCAAGTCTTTTCCGCAATCAACTTTGATTGCCTCCTCAAACTTGATGAACAAATTTGTTTGGTCTTCATCTTCGAATTCTACAAGAGCGTCCGGATTATCCGAAACAAAGATGAAAGTATTTCAATCGCTTTCGTCATAAACAACCAAAGCATCACCTCACCTCTCACCACATTCGCGCAAATCCTTCGCATACCATGTGAAGGAATTTGTATGTATTCCAAAGATTGGTCAATTGCTTGTCAATTCTTCGATTAGACTCTAAACCTATCTATCACACTCCACTTGATAACCCCATTGTTGTTCGAGATACCATCTTCACAAAGAGAGTCGACCAATCTCGTTATAACCGCAACAAAGAACTGATTTATCGTGATCCCTTTCAAATGGAACTCTTTGAAATGATTCCCATTTACAAAAAGTTGGAAGAAATTCTTAGAGAGAATGTCATTTGTTTGGTTGGAAACAAAGACCATCCCAATGCTTGTCTTGTCCAAATGATCTATTGTCTCATCCACCAAAATCCTTTCAATCTCGCCTATTACATTGCCAAAAGAATGGTAGGTGTTTTCAAAACCGACAAAATGGTTCTTCCTTATGGTATGCTTCTAACACGTCTCCTTGAGTATGTTAGTGTAATGCAACCTACACCTATTACCGCTCACCATTTTCTCACAAACCATGTTATGGTACCTGATAACATCAAATAGTCCTGAATATTAAGTGTCAATTCCCCCCGATAATGCTCGTATTTTACATCATTTTACGCTTGTTTTCCTCTATATTTCACTTTCAGGTAAATTACGAGCATTGGAGCTAAAGAGACACGGATCTGGAAAGTTTATTAAAGATATATCATAGTATGCTCATTTTGAAGATGTTACGGCGTAACTCCCCTCTCACATTACGCCGTAACAGAAGCGTGGCTCAGAAAACCAACTCAACTGAAGATTACGGCGTAACTCCCTCCAAAGATTACGACGTAACTAACTAGGTCAAATGAGGCTCCGCGCCGCTACAAGCTACGCCGTAACTATTGTCTCAATTACGGCGTAACAAGGATTTATTGAAGATACGACGTAACTCCTTCCAGATGTTACGCCGTAACCAGCATTTTTAGTGCAAATTACGAACATAATGGTGTTATGGCGTAACTATTAACTTAAGTTACGCCGTAACCATATCTGGCCTATAAATACCACTCGATTTCCAGCATTTCTAATCATCCCATTTTCACACACAACATCAGTGAACGTGAGTAGAAGGTTGAAGGCAAATCTTAGGGAGCATACGGAGCCATCTCCAAGGGAGAAATCACTCCCTTATGATAAGCATTAGCGTTTTATCTTTTCTTTACTTTCAATTCATGTATTTCGTAATGTTAAACATTGAATCGATTTTTTTAGTTAATATGAGCGGCTAAGCACCTCTGGTGCTAGCCTAGTTATGATTCTTTAATTGCTTTGTTTATGTTTACATTGCTTCCGTATAATTATTTCTAGTGTATGCTTGCATAGTTTGTTGGTAGTTACCCTTGTTTCGGTAGTTTTGAATGGCGGTAGTGGCTAGTTACTTAAGAGACATGACCAACTGACCCTAAGTAGGTAGACTGAGTGGGAAGATATGACCAACTGACGACCCTTCTTCGCTTGTGCGATTTGACCAACTGATCACCTACCGTTTGGATGAACTTAAGAAGCCATGGATGGGTGTTTAAGATGCTAGCGCCCGGGCACTCATTATTACAAATCTTGCATGTAGCGGTACTTAATGACTTAGCTTAGGGGACTAAGAACAACTGGACTTTCGACGGGTCACCTGACATCTCCAGTGGAACCCTTTGTTGATAGGTTAGGACGAACTGACCAAATGTTGTCCTAGCGACTTTGACCCCACTTGAAGTAATTGGAAGTAATTAAACATGAACTTAGCTTGATAGGATGAATAACTAGGTTAGCACACTTCTCCCCTATTGATCACAACCCTCGCCTTTATTTGCTTTCTTTATTTTCTTGTCTTAGTAGTTAATTAATTATTTCAACCCTTAATCCTATTAAAATCTATGACACCTAGACTTAGTTTAAATCCGCACACATAGCTCTTGGGACGACCTCAGTTTTACCGAATACTACACTATACACGACCGGGTACACTGCCCGTTAGTGCAGTATGGTAGACCATAGGTATAACGAGAACTTATAAATATTAAAACCTGGTTAGTAAAACCTGCATCAAGTTTTTGGCGCCGCTGCCGGGGAGTTATATTTGGATTTTTATTAAGTCTTTCATTCTTTTGTTTTAAAAATTTTCTCAATTTCTCACGATCTCTTTTCAAGTTTCAGGTACCATGGAAGTTGTTAACATTGATGACCTCACTCTTGAGGGATATTTGGCGTTGACAAGAGAAGAACAAGGGCCGGGGCTTGTAAGACCGGCGATTGGAGCTAATGTCCATTTCGAGATTAAAGATCAATTTATGAGGGAGCTTCGTGCTAACCCTTTTTTCAGGAAACAGGGACGCAGATGCGTATGAGTACGTTGAAAATGTCTTGTACATCGCAAGCCTTTTCAATATTCCCGGTGTGTCTCATGACGCCGTTATGCTACGTGTGTTCCCCATGACTCTTACTGGGGCTGCAAGAAGATGGATCGAAAGATTGTCCACCGGGGCAGTTGATACATGGGCTCTTCTAAAAAAGCATTTCATCCAAAGATATTGTCCTCCGTCAAAGATATCTAATCAGCTCATGGAGATTCATAATTTCAAGCAAGATGACGATGAAACGTTGTATCAAGCCTGGGATAGATACAACGATCTCATCTACAAGTGTCCTACACATGATCTAAACAACCAGCAAAAGGTCAACATCTTTTATAAAGAAATCAACGTGACTACAAGATAGATGCTGGACTACCAAGGACCAATTTCGAGCATGACTATTACTCTCGCAATTGAAGCCATCCAAAAAATGGCTGATCATTCCCAAAAATGGCACGATGGAGGAAGAAAAAGGAACCAAGGCGGAAATATTGATGGAATTACCGCCATAACTAACAAAACTGAAAATATTGGTTGAGATATGCTCAAGCTGAGAGAAAGTGTTCATGCCATCCAAGTAGGTTGCGAAAGCTGTGGAGGAGGACATCTCATCAAAAATTGTCCTCACATTAACGAAGAGAGCACAATCGAAGAAGCTAAATATGGAGAAAATCGACCATTTTATGGGGAAAATCGAATAGTAATGGCTATCGTGGAGGACCTGCTGGAAATTACAACCGCGGGCCTTATGGAGAGAAAAGGCCCAATATTGAAGAGACCGTCAACAAATTTCTGGAAACCTCAGCCCAAAGACAAAAGGTTCAAGATGAATGGCTAAAAGAATTCTAGGAAAACACTGATAGAAGTCTCTCAAATCACGACTGATAACGCTACACGCGTCGTTCGGGGTCAAAGAAACTTCCTTTTCGTCGAGCAAGTTTTTCAACACCCTAGGCAGTGAACCTAATCGTTGTAGTGTAGTATTAGGGTAAGCCACGGGAATTGATATCGTTCTCTAGGGGAATAGGAATGCTAGTGAGAAGTTACTACGCTAAGGTTGGGGTTGAGGAAGATTATTTTTTTATCTTTTTATGTTTTTAGGAAATGGAAAGGTACGAATCTCGGGGTTTGGATTGGGGGGGGGGGTTTGGTATTTCTACCAATTACTTCTATTATCTAATTATCTAATCTAGTGGTGAGGGTAGTCTATGTCTAATTATTGTGTGCTCGTATGATGGTTTAAAGATGTGTTTACTTAGGTTTTATTACTCCTTAATTATCTCCTATTGATGGTTGAATTGTCACGTCCTTATTCTTAATCGCGTTGTGTGTCTAAGGTCGTAGGGTATGCGTTTATCCCTAACTCTTTGAAATCACCTTTAAGTGTAGTAAACGAAATCCACCAAGTCATTCATAAACTAACTTTGAGGTTATCTTTGGGTTTAGTAAACGAAATCCACTAAGTCATTCATAAACTATCAAAGATTTATCAAGTATTAAACACAACGATAGCCTAGTCGCACTCCTAAGCCAATTACAATTTAAGATAAGAGGCAACCTAACAATAATTAACAACTAGGTTTCATATATCTCTAAGCAAACACACAAGTAAATTAGCCGCACATGGGAAACATGCAAGCATACACACAAGTAATTGAAGACATAATTAAATTAATGAAGTAAAACACTTATCTTGATGTAAGATAGGGTTTGGAACCCTAAAATACTGTACAAGACAGCCTTGGTTCGGTTTAGGTTTTTACTCCAAAATACTACACACTCAAAACTAAAAAATTCAGATTCTATATATAAGATTACATATGCGACGGCGTCACCCTTTGATTTGTGACGCCGTCGGGTCGCCGTCATTAGGGTTTCGTCTTGGCCACGTTAGTCTTGCGACGGCGTCACCTTATGCTTGTGACACCGTCCCCTTCAGTCTCTGACGTCGTCTGGATCAAATCTAGGCCGTCTGAGTTGCGACGACCTACTCTTTTAAAGCCTGACACCGTCACTTGTAAATAAGCAATTTGGCTACTGAGCCGTCAAAAAAGTGATGCGACGGCATCACAGATAACACCTGACGCCGTCCCCTTCAGTTTTAGCAGCCTGAGTGTCTCGATTCTTGACTTTGGCCATTTTCTTCGTATATTCGCTCCTTTTTGTCCGAATAAGTGTCATTCCAGCATTTTGCCTTCAAGATACCTAAAAAGTGAAAAGGAACGATATTAAGTAATAACGGATACAAAAGTGATCAAATAAGGGCTTAAATGACCCCTCAAAAAGGTACATTTTAAAACCTTATCAACGACACAACCCTAAAAAACCTTGAAACAATGGTGGAAAAGCTTAGAGAAAAGGTAAGGAACAATAACACTAAACCAGAAAGGACAAAACCTGTGATGGAATGCAAGGTCATCTTTGCTGACGAAGATTCAAAGCTACAAGTCAATTCTCCCACCAAAAATGGTTACGAGTGAAAATTCCGGCGACAGTGATCAGTTAAGCCGTAACACTTCTGACAAGTTACGGCATAACTATGGTTTAGAAAACTATCGGGGCATTATGAAAGAACTTGATGCTGATGACAGGAGAGAGTTACGCCGTAACCAAATATCCGAGTTATGGCGTAACTGGGATACGTGGTCCGACAAATTTCTTGAGGTAGAGAAACCAGGGACGCAGGTTATTAACGGATGGTCCCATGACATTAATTTATGTCCTCAATCTCCATCTAAAAGGAAGTATCACTGGTGTAAGAAAATTCCCGTAGCTAATGGGGAATGGTACGATTTATGGGCTTCATGCGACCCTCGGAACGAAATTTGTGATGGAGGAATCGATAAGGATAGGGTCAAGGATAATAAGTTCATGTGGACTGCGTATACTGATGAAGAAAGATTAGAAAAGCTCCCGTTTGAAGAAGAGGAGGAACCACCTATTAGGCACTGTTGCACTCCGATAATTATCACTGATAATGAGTCCACATGAGCATGGCCTACATGCAATCCTTTCCGCGAGTATCGCAATGGGGGTGGTAATATGAAAGACGAGGAATGGACATGCCCGCATGAGCTTGAAAGACATGACATTAAGTTTGGAGATTTATCCTTCAATGATTGGTATGCAGTACAATTCGGGGATGCTAAAATTAACCCAAATCTGCTGATGAAGCTCAAGATTGATTATGAGGAGCATTGTCTACAGAAAAAGCCCATAAATGATGATATTCAGGATCCTTCATGCGACACCAATGACGAGGTAACTCAAAGTCATTGGTGTGTGAAAACAAGGACACATGGCGAAGTTTTTTGGGCATCTTGCAACCCGTATGATGATAAATGCAACGGAGGAAGCAGTTTTAAGAGAGTTGGGAAGGATGAATTCTTTTAGACTTCAACAAATGATGCAGAAAGGACTGAATTACCTTGGTTAGACAATCTAGGATTTGACAATTGGGTGAAAATCAAATATGGGAAAGTGGATGCTTTGATCAAGGAAAAGATATAGAAGGAATATATGAGTAAAGAAGAATCGAACGAAGAAATTCTCAACGTCATAAGTGAAGTAACGGATGAAGATATCAAGGATTCAACGAGAAATGAGAAAGAGTAGTGCAAACGGGTACTAGTGGAAGATTTACTCGACGATGAATGGTTTAAAGGTACCGAGTCCGACGATGATGATATAGAAGGGATTTTGGATTACCTTGAACTACAAGGCGAAGATGGATTCACAGACCCCGATGATGAAGCCTATGAGCAAAGAAGGTGCAAACTCCTTGGCATTCCATATAAGAGGCCGCCACCGATTATAGCCGAAAAGTATGAGTTCACTAGATACCATTTGGGGCCGGACGAAAATTTTTGCAAAGTTCGGAAGATCGAGACAAAAGAGTACCTCCGCACTGCTACTAATGTTGCTTGGGTCAGACATAACTTGATGAAGGATATGGAAGAAGTTGGCCAAGTCCAAAGGCCACCATAAAGCCTCGAGGCTTTGAGTCTAACTTAAAGACTCGTAAATAAAGAAAAGTGCTTTTTCGGGAGACAACCCGAATTATCCCTTTCATTTGTTTTATTTCCATTTCTGTTGGGTTTTGTGTTTTTAACCATTTTTGCAAGAAAACAGAGAAAAATTGCTGCAGCATGCTGAACGGGGACCTGATCTGTCCATGGTTACGGCGTAACTCATTCTTATGGTTACGCCGTAACATACTTTTCTGCAGCAGTACTTCAGAGCATTACCAATTACGGTGTAATCCCATTCAATGGTTACGCCGTAGCTACACTCCTGTAGCGTCTACCAGGTTTTGCACTAATTATGGCGTAACTCCTTTTGGGAGTTACGACGTAATTATCCTATGTAACACTTCTTTCTTTTTAAAACACAATAACCTTGTATTAGTTTTCAAATGAACTTTGTGGGTATGTTTCCTATAAGCCCTCACAAGACTACACTCGTCCACTTGGGACACCAAGTGGTTTAAAAGGCTTGTTGCATACGCTAAATGCAACCGTGATTCCTACGAAAGTGAGTTAGATTTCTTTTTCATTTTTCTTTTCTTTTTTAGAATTATGCTTGTCGGTAGTGTGATTTCAGGGATTGAAGTTTGCTCATGGATGCTTATGCGAAGGCACGACTCTTTTCGTGGACCTTCTTTCTTTTTGGAGCAAATTTCAGGGAAGTTCTCGCTCTAATTCTACTTTTCTCTTCACCTTTATTTAACGCTTAGTACAAAAGGGACTTTGTACATTTCAAGTGGGGGGACGGGAGTAGAATTGTCTCTTGAACTTTATTTTGCCCTCGTTTTTCTAGTTTATTTTGAAAAATTATGCCATTTTAAAATTTTTGACATGTTTTTCTTAACCTAACTAGATTAGACCCTAGCCGAGCACATTATAACCCTTGATATTATATGGTGAGATTAACCTTATCCATTTCCTAACTTTTACCCCAAATCCACCAAATTATGAGTGTGCCGGTAGCTTGTAAACTTTAGAACTTGGCCTTTACATCATTTCGAGACCATAGACGAGGTATGTTGAGTTAGCCCGATGTATTTGGACTTTTCAGTTTAAGAAGGCAGTATTATAGGATTATCACCCAAATAGCCTATCATTGTGTGTCTATCGATTAGTCACCTCGACTTCTCGACCCCCATGTTAAACCCTTTGTTGCACTCACCCTTTGTGCAAGATACCCCTAGATACACCCTTCTGAGCCATTCCTTTCATTTTGTTCACCCAACATATTGTTTTGATACACCATTACACCTTAACCTACCCTGTAGTCTTTATTTGTAATTGGGAAGTCATTATTTGCCTTAGTTCAAGGTTCTAGTGGAAAGGTTCGGGAATCATGCTTTCGTCGATGACATATCCTTAAAGATCATTGAAGACCCCCCAAATTCTCATATTGTTCATCTGATAAGGTTTTAAAATGTACCTTTTTGAGGGGTCGTTTAAGCCTTTATTTGATCACTTTTGTATCCGTTATTACTTAATATCGTTCCTTTTCACTTTTTAGGTATCTTGAAGGCAAAATGCTGGAATGACACTTATTCGGATGAAAAGGCGCGAATATACGAAGAAAATGGCCAAAGTCAAGATTCGAGACACTCAGGCTGCTGGAACTGAAGGTGACGGCGTCAGGTGTTATCTGCGACGCCGTCGGACAACTTTTGTAACGGCTCAGTAGCCAAATTGCTCATTTACAAGTGACGGCTTCAGGTTTTAAAAGAGTAGGGCGTCGCAACTCAGACGGCCTAGATTTGATCCAGACGACGTCAGAGACTGAAGGGGACGGCTTCACAATCATAAGGTGACGCCGTCTCAAGACTAACGTGGCCAAGATGAAACCCTAATAACGGCGACCCGACGGCGTCACAAATCAAAGGGTGACGCCGTCGCATGTGTAATCTTATATATATATAATCCGAATTTTTTAGTTTTCAGTGTGTAGTCTTTTGGAGTAAAAACCTAAACCGAACCAAGGCTGTCTTGTACAGTATTTTAGGGTTCCATACCCTATCTTACATCAAGATAAGTGTTTTACTTCATTAATTCAATTATGTCTCAATTAATTGTGTGTATGCTTGCATGTTTCCCATGTCCGGCTAATTTACTTGTGTGTTTGCTTAAGGAATATGAAACTTAATTATTGAATATTGATTGGTTGTCTCTTATCTTAATTGTTAATGATCTAGTATTGCGATAGATCATCCGTTGTGTAGTTAATGCTTGATTAATCTTTGTGAACCTTAGCTTATAGTACCTAGAGTCATTGTAGGCTAAACCATCCGAAGAGTACCTTAGTGTTAAGTTTATAAATCCTAGAGATTTTGTAGGCAATAACCTTTGGTAGGTTCAAAGAGTTAGGGATAAACGCATACCCTACGACTTTAGACACACAACGCGATTAAGAATAAGGACGTGACAATTCAACCATCAATAGGAGATAATTAAGGAGTAATAAAACCTAAGTAAACACATCTTTAAATCATCATACGAGCACACAATAACTAGACATGGACTACATACACCTTAGATTAGATAATTAGACGAATAGAGTAATCGGTAGAAATACCAACCCCCAAATCCAATACCCCGAGATTCGTACCTTTCTATTTCCTAAAAACATTAAAAAGATAAAAAATAATCTTCCTCTACCCCAACCTTAGCGTAGTAACTTCTCACTAGCATTCCTATTCCCCTAGAGAACGATATCAATTCCCGTGGCTTACCCTAATAATACACTACAACGATTAGGTTCACTGCCTAGGGTGTTGAAAAACTTGCTCGACGAAAAGGAAGTTCCTTTGACCCCGAACGACGCGTGTAGCATTATCAAGTTTTTGGCGCCGCTGCCGGGGAATAGAATAGCTAGTTAGGAGTCCACCTCGTTTAGGTTTCCTTGCTTGATTCCTATCAAGTAAATTTTTTTCCAATTTTTAGCTTCCTCGTAGTCTATCCCCCTTCTTCGTGACCTTTGTTCGTAACCCCGTCACTTTTCATCATGGAAGGTGATAACCAAACACCATTCATCAACCTACCACCCAATGACCCGCCAAGAGGCCGTACTCTTGGGGAATACTCGAGACTAAGCCACCTAGGCTATAGGAACACCATTGAGCTTCCCGACCAAGCCCAAACTACGACCCTGCGATCCGACACCATCCGGTTGGTGCAAAACGGATGTGCATTCTATGGACCTCGTTCCGAAGATCCTAATCAGCATCTTAAGGATTTCCTTAAAATTGTCGATTCCATCGACCTCGATGCTACTACTCGGGAGACCACGTGTCTGCGTCTCTTCCAATTTTCTCTACGGGACCAAGCTAGTAATTGGCTTGAGCGACTTCCCGCCAGCTCCATCTCAAGTTGGGATGATCTCACCTCTCGCTTCCTTGCTCAATTTTTCCCACCGGGGAGAACCACTAAGCTTAGGAATGATATCTTGATGTTCCAACAACGTCAAGGTGAATCTCTCTACGAAGCATGGACTCGATTCAAGGACTTACTCCATAAAGTCCCTCATCACGGCATTGATCTTTGGCTTCAAGTCCAACTCTTCTATGATCATGTCAACTTCCCCACTAAGCGATCCATTGACCAAGCGGCCGGTGGAAAACTTAGTGACCTCACCGCGGAAGAATCATGGGGTATAATAGAGGACCTTGCTCTCTATGACAACGAAAGTTGGAATGACCCCCGTGAGTTACCCAAAACTGTTAAGGCAATCTCCTTGCCTCCCATTGACTCACAATCTTCCGACCGTAGGATGCTCGAGCTTGAAGATCAAGTTAAATTCCTAATGAGCTCCTACGAGAATCCTAAGTCTTCACGTCAAGTGAATAAAATCACTCTACCTTGTGAGTTATGTAGTGGTCCCCGTGACACTCTTGATTGCACAAGACTCCCTGAACAAGCTTTTGCGGACTACGCCTCCACGCGTACCGAACAAAACCACTTAGGAAACTCTTACAACCCCTCATGGAGAAATCACCCTAACCTTAAGTGGAACCAAAATTCAAGCACACCCCAAAGCTCATCTAGTCCACCTAATAGGTTCAACCCTCCAAACACCGGGAACCCCACTAGTCTTGAGGCAATTGCATCTAGATTCATGTCATCTCAAGAAACTCGATTGACTAAGCTTGAAGCCGATTTTAAGCGACGACAAGGCGAGATGATAAACAAACTTGATGCCCTCTTAAAAGCCTTTAATGACCGGGAAATTGGTGCACTCCCAAGTGATACTATAAAGAACCCAAAAGTGAGTTCGATTTCATCGACTTCATGTTCTTGTTCACCATGGGAGAGTGCGCATCCATGTCCCTCACATCCTACGGTTCACTCGGTAAACGCTATCAACAAGGGTTTCAAGCAATCCAAAATGAGGTACCAAGGCCCTGCACCATTGGTAGAACCTAATCTTGAGAAACCCGTCAACCAAGAACCCAAACCTAATCTAGAGGAGGAGTACAAGGAACTCCATCAAGAAAAACCGGTTCTTGAAGTTTTAGCTCATGCACCTTATTATAATGCTTTAAAAGAAAAATATGAGCTAGAACTAAAACTTGGAAAACATGGGTTTGCTTTTGTGCGAAATAATTTACCTAAGAAGTTAGACGATCCCGGGCTATTCACTCTTTCGTGTAGGCTTAGAACTTCCAAACCTCTTGATGCTCTAGCCGACTTAAGATCATGCATCAATCTTGTTCCGTTGTCCCTCCATAGAATCCTTAACTTAGGTAAGATAGAACCAACGGAAACCATCTTAGGTCTAGCGGACGGTAGTATTGCATATCCGGTAGGGATAATAAAAGACATGGTAGTACACGTAGGAGAGTTGACTCTTTTGGCTGATTTCCATGTGCTGGACATGAATAAGGACCCGACATGCCCATTGCTAGTAGGAAGAGGATTCTTAGCTACCGCTAGTGCCATCATTGATTGTAAGATGTCCAAAATAGTGGTAGGAGAAGGGAGTGCTAGGTCAATTTACGATGTCAAAAAGCATACTTACTACAAAGAAGAGGAAATTCCCGATGAAATTAGGTTGGATAGAGCGCCATCTAGATACGGACCTTGGATTGATAAGAACTTCATAGGTCCCCAACAACCTTTTTACCTGGATGAAGCCTTTGCTAGTAAAGCAACTTTCCATGAAAAAGAAATGGCTAGGGACATGGAAGTGAACCCATTCGAGGACGCCTTAGTATTTAGGAAGATGACCGAGTTTCTAGGAAGCTTGCATGTCAACCTTGTCATGAATAAGTGGAAAGTTGAGAGCGATAAGCCTAAACATAAGTGGGATTGGGATAGACCGCCTAGTGATGGTAATGGAGAGTGGCACATTAGGATGCCGATCTATGACCCCGATGGAGAGAAATTTGAAAAGGCTTATCGAACGAAACATACTACTAGGAACTTAAATGATAAGTTTGATCCTTACGACATTCTAAAGGATAAGCTTACTTATATCGGTACGTAGGGGCACGACTTCGAGTCTAGCTACAAGACTCATAAATAAAGAAAAGCGCTTCGTGGGAGGCAACCCATACTTAATTGTTTGCTTGTTTGTGTCGTGTATCTTTTATTGATTGTTTATTCTCATGTTTAAATTTGTAAAAATGCTTTATTTTGTCTTTAACCTCGTCTTAATTACATATAAAGGTATTTTACATAAGGGATAAGTGTAGGGAGGATTACACACGTTTTCAAAAGAAACGTAAACATGAGAATTTCAATTAATTAAAATATATACATGTGTGTTTGTTCGAGTCAAATGCTTTTATCGAGTCATAATGGGTGTTTTGCACGAAATTTTTCCAGATTCTAAAGATGTAAACTTTCCAGAATTTTTTCTAGAAAATCGCAGACCAGTTTTTGTCAGGATAACCTGACGGCGTCAGGATCGCAACCTGACGACGTCAGGAAGGAGCAAAAACAATTGATTACTTTTTCTCATTTTCTGAGCTACTTATAAATTTTTGGAATTTTCCAGGTCTTAATTTTCCAGAAATTCTGTAAACATCCATTCCATAAGCATTATATCCTAGTTTAGTAGAGTCCTATATATATTGTTACCGCCGATTTTACGCGAAGGTTTCGTTTGTTTTCTTCAAGTGTGCAGGTTTAATTTATCAAGAAGAAGATACATAAGATGAGAAGGAGTTTTTCACGCAAACGTTCTTCTTGAAGAAAGATTTAACCACCACTTTACACGGATCCTACCGAGCTAATCAGGGGAGTATTAGTTTCTTTCGTTTTTTATTACCTTCCATTATCATAACTTTGATACTTTCGGGGAACATTGGGGAAAATGTTCAGTTTAAGTGTAGGGAGGGAAAATAAAACGGGAACTTTGAAACTATGCTTATCCTTGACTATTTGCTTTGTCCAATTGCATTTGCGTAATAAACCATGAGAAAATGTCGGTTAGGGTAATTTTGGCACCGAATTTTCAATTTTTCATGACATATAGGAGTGGGCCATTAGTCTTAATAAAGCGTCTCATGGATAGGAAGTTATATGACTAGCACAAAAACCCTTTACCACTTAAATTCCACCCAAAATGTGAGGATCACCCTTAGATTAGTAGGAATTAAAGCATTCATCTTTAATGCTTAGAGTGTGAACTGGTAGTACAATAGATTCTAGAACTTGTTTTGTGATGCATCCCGAGATCGCTAGTAAGACTACACTTGTGTAGTTAGGAATAACTAAATGATAAGAGGCATTAGGATAACCCTTGTTTGATACTCGTAATATAATTACTTCTTCCACATCGGTTGAGTAATTTCCCCCACACCTTTGCGTTGTACTCATCTTTAGTACACGATACCCCTAGTTAACCCCTCAGAGCCTATCCTTTTCGCGGTTCTCGTGATGTTTCGGTTTTCCGGAATATCAATGAAGAGCATTGTTTACACCCTACCCCCAAATGTACACCCAAATCGCCTTAGCCTACCTTGTATGCACTCACTTTTAGTGCATTATTGTTATCACACTAAACCCTTAGTTTAATTATATAGTTGCTTGCATAAGTTGCTAAGTCGAGTCATATCCTTTGTACACAGTTTTGGGACGGTTAGGACACATGGGAAAAGTTAAACTTTATGAGATGACGGGAAGGGAACGTTAAATTCAAATTCCCTTTATTTGCATAATAATGTACTCCAAGTGTTTTGATCTTTTCAATTCGGGTCATATTAGTGTTAGAGTAATAAAAACTCAAGTGTAGGGATGTGCCTATAAATCCCTATCATTTTGATGTTATCGTAGAGGATGGTAGAGTAAAAGTGTATGAAAAAAAAAATCGAAAAAAATAGAAAAAGAGAAAAAGAAAAAAAAATAGAGTGTTTAAAAAATAATAATAATAATAACATACGGGCTACCATCCTACATCTATCTTTAAATTCATGTTTGTTTATTTCAGTTATCTAGAGTCTAGAGTGTCGATTCTTGGCTTAGCAACGCCACTCTTCGCATGCTTGTAACATAAGGATTTTTGACTTGCCACCACTAAATAGCCTATCCCACCAAACCCTTTGTTTCCCTACCGTAAGCCTATCATTACAACCCTTTAAAAGACCTCTTGGATAGTCTTTCCTAGGTGCTTACGCCAAAGCGATGGAGGTTTGATCTAGTCTCAAGCCTATGGTAATCTATGTACTAGGACCGGTTAATGAGTGTTTATCTTCCATTTCCAACTTGTTATATTTCATATACACCCGAGAGATGTGAGTATCCAAACACCCCATGTGAGGTGCTAGTATGTAATTTCCGTGCTTGTTATGACTTTTGCGGGGCTTATATGTGTTGTGAATCGTTCTAAACTAATGCTTCATGACCTCTAACTTATAAATTAATTAGCTAAAAGCCCATTTGCTTGAGGACAAGCAAATACCAAGTGTAGGGATATTTAATAAGGTTTTAAAATGTACCTTTTTGAGGGGTCGTTTAAGCCTTTATTTGATTACTTTTGTATCCGTTATTACTTAATATCGTTCCTTTTCACTTTTTAGGTATCTTGAAGGCAAAATGTTGGATTGACACTTATTCGGACGAAAAGGCGCGAATATACGAAGAAAATGACCAAAGTCAAGATTCGAGACACTCAGGCTGCTGGAACTGAAGGTGACGGCGTCAGGTGTTATCTGCGACGCCGTCGGACAACTTTTGTGACGGCTCAGTAGCCAAATTGCTCATTTACAAGTGACGGCTTCAGGTTTGAAAAGAGTAGGGCGTCGCAACTCAGACGGCCTAGATTTGATCCAGACGACGTCAGAGACTGAAGGGGACGGTCTCACAAGCATAAGGTGACGCCGTCGCAAGACTAACGTGGCCAAGACGAAACCCTAATAACGGCGACCCGACGGCGTCACAAATCAAAGGGTGACGCCGTCGCATGTGTAATCTTATATATAGAATCCGAATTTTTTAGTTTTCAGTGTGTAGTCTTTTGGAGTAAAAACCTAAACCGAACCAAGGCTGTCTTGTACAGTATTTTAGGGTTTCATACCCTATCTTACATCAAGATAAGTGTTTTACTTCATTAATTCAATTATGTCTTCAATTAATTGTATGTATGCTTGCATGTTTCCCATGTCCAGCTAATTTACTTGTGTGTTTGTTTAGGGAATATGAAACTTAATTATTGAATATTGATTGGTTGTCTCTTATCTTAATTGTTAATGATCTAGTATTGCGATAGATCATCCGTTGTATAGTTAATGCTTGATTAATCTTTGTGAACCTTAGCTTGTAGTACCTAGAGTCATTGTAGGGTAAACCATCCGAAGAGTACCTTAGTGTTAAGTTTATAAATCCTAGAGATTTTGTAGGCAATAACCTTTGGTAGTTTCAAAGAGTTAGAGATAAACGCATACCCTACGACTTTAGACACACAACGCGATTAAGAATAAGGACGTGACAATTCAAGCATCAATAGGAGATAATTAAGGAGTAATAAAACCTAAGTAAACACATCTTTAAATCATCATACGAGCACACAATAATTAGACATAGACTACATACACCTTAGATTAGATAATTAGACGAATAGAGTAATCGGTAGAAATACCAACCCCCAAATCCAATACCCCGAGATTCGTACCTTTCTATTTCCTAAAAACATAAAAAGATAAAAAATAATCTTCCTCAACCCCAACCTTAGCGTAGTAACTTCTCACTAGCATTCCTATTCCCCTAGAGAACGATATAAATTCCCGTGGCTTACCCTAATACTACACTACAACGATTAGGTTCACTACCTAGGGTGTTGAAAAACTTGCTCGACGAAAAGGAAGTTCCTTTGACCCCGAACGACGCGTGTAGCATTATCATCATCTCAAGTGGGGGGATGTTATGTTAGGTTATTATGTTTAAAAAAAATGTGTGATTCGAAAAAAAAAATAATAAAAAAAGTTATTTAGTTGATTGTAAAGTGCGATGTTATAAGCACTATTGTTATGAGCTTACTATAGATTTAGTATCGAGGAGGCCACCTTGGTCACATTTGAAGAATGAAGTTGGAAGTGTGCCCATCATGACGTCCTCTAATGGCACATTGTAGAATCCAAGATCGGGACTCAACTAGGGTATATAATAACAATGATTGAATATGCACAGCGGAATAATAAGAACACAATCAAAATTACCAACAAGGTTTTTCTGATCAAACAATGATCCTTTATGGATCTCTATTACTCTCTCTTAAAGATGTTTTTCTGAAGTGTTTGTTCAAGAGTTTTCTAATACAAAAGTTATTTGTTCCTCTTATCCACAAGGAACCCTAAATAGACAATAAATATAAAATAAATGCATATTACTCCCTAAAATAGCTCATGCAAATCCTAACAAACTAATACTGATTAACTATATCAGTAGGAATACAATATCAGCAGGAACCATGTCATCAGCGGAAACCATCAAGTGTTTCAGTAGGAACCTGTCAGTAGAACTTCATCAGTAGGAACTTCTAAAATTCCCAACAATCCTCCCCTAAACTTGAAGTTGACATGGTTAACTTCAAGTTTCCAGTTAGATGTGTAACTTCCAAAGCATGAGGATTGATACTTGAACTTTTGTAGCAAAATAAAGTAACCAGCATCAACCAAGACTATATATCGGCAGCAACTAGAAACCATCTCTGAAGAACAATATTCCACAACAACTCCTAACTTTGAGCAGCAACAGAATCAGCAGCATCATAAGTAGATTTGATAAGCCTTTACCAAGTAGCTACTCACTCTTGGGCTAGCTAGTCCTTTGGTGGAATCATGACATCACCCTGGTGAACTAGTAACCAGTCCAACACTTAGAACGTGAATCAATGGTGTGTTGGAATACCATAATGGTTTTTGGCAAACCATCACAGCCATCAACGGATTTGACGTGTCTTTACCTGAAGCCGTTTAACTCAGGATTAGTCATGGTGTTCCACCGCCTTTACCACAAGCCATGAACTTGTGGGCTAGCCAACTCTTCATCTATGAGGACATGGCGAGTTGAGCACCATACAACTTATTGGCAAGTTGTCAACCATCCAACGGATTTGACATCTCTTTACCAGAGCCGTTTGCTCATGGAGTAGCCAACTCTTGGATGGAATGCCGTCATCATCATGGTTAGTTGATTACCATTTATGGATTTCCGCAGCCTTTACCACAAGCCATAATCTTGTGGGCTAGTCAACTCTTGTGTCAGAAAGACATGGTGAGATGAAAACCATTAGTGGTGTGATAATTAACCAACACCAAAACCTGCATACAAGAAAGAGTAGAAACTGAACAAAGACAGGTTAGATTTTTTTTATCACTAAACAAAGATAATAATACGTTTTTTTTTTTTTTTTTTTAACAATAAATATAAAATAAAGAAAGAATAAAATATACAAAACATGTAAAATATACCATCAAGCAGCAGCAGAAACCAAAGAAATTTGTTTTGTCAGCAGAAACACTAAGCCTCCCTTAGGCTTATGAGGATCCAACAGCTGCAAAAATGGTTAGAATACAAAAAAATACAACAATAAGCCTCCCCTTAGGCTTATGTCTCCCCTCAATCAATGCACCTGACAAAGACTATTGTTCTTTGGTACCCAGAATGAACCTTTCCTTTGAGTTTTCCAAGAATAACCTGTTGAGGGCTTAACAGCAGTAGCCACTCTTACTCCACCATGTGCCATATTCATATGAGATATATAAGGTGTATATGTCTGAAAATAAGAACTTGTAGGTCTATAAGGCATAAGTCTAGCATTACGGTTCCACCAACCAGTAGTAACTGGTGAAGAATATCCTCCACCAGAGGGAACTGGAAAAGGCCTATTAAGCCTATCAGCAGAAACATATGCATACACCTTTGGCTTACCAGTAGGAACTGGTTTACCTGCTCTCACATGTGCAGCTTTGTGAACAAATGGAGGAATACTAGCAACATTAGTCCATGTGGGTCTAAAGGTCTGTTGGCCATAGGAAACACCCATCCTTTTCTCATGATAATCACAGTCTTTAATAAGATGGAGTTTACTACCACACACAAAACAAGATTTCTTCTTAAAAGACTCATTCTTAACACAACTTTGTTTATTACACATAAACTTATCAGAAACAGAACTAGAAACAGAATTGTTTTTAACAGAATAAGTAATTGTCTTTGTTTTGGGCTCATCATCAACTACTTTGGACTTGGGTGTGGTCTTGGGTGTGTGCCTAGGTGAGTTAGACTTTTCACTTGAATTACATGAGGCATAGTCAGTGGACTTTAGGTCTGAAGACTTGTCACTTTTAGAACAAGAGACAGAGTCATTAGTTTTGCTACTAAGGTCTGGCAAGTCACTTGACTTTTTGCCATATAAATGGTGTGATCCATCAAAGTCTGAGGTAGTGATGGAAAGGTCAGTGGGCATATGTTCTCCTCTAATAGGTCCAGGTACAACATGTAATTTTCCTTCTTTTGCAAAATTAGCTAATCCTGCTGGTGTAGATTTACGTAGGTCAACCCTAGATTCTAAGCCTACATACTTCTTAAAACCTAAACCTATCAGAGTATTAGGATTTTGACTAGCATATATATGACCAACTAACTTGTCACCAGCCAATAGCCATTCTTTATACCTAGCTACTTCCTCATCTAGTTTCTCTTGTAGCACTTGGTTTTCAGAAACTACTTTAACTCTTTCTTTCTCAGAATATTTTAACTCATTTTTAGCATTAGTTAGATCTCTTTCTAACACTCTTATCTTTTCTTCATAAGCAAGCTGATTCTTTTGAAACCAAATTTTCTGTTTTTCTAAGGTTTTTAAAGAATTTTTGTAAGACTGAACCTCTAGATAACATTCATTATATTTAGGTTTCAAATCATCATAAGACTCCTTAAGGGCATTATATTTTACATCACAACCAAGGACACAATTATGTACCTGAGAGATGCCCATCATTGCAAATTCTTCAGCATCACCTATAGTATAAGCTTCCTTGCTCATCTCCTTGAATTTAGCCTTTCCACCATACCTTGCTTTGAGTGCATTCCATATAACACTTGCATCATCCATATAACAAAAATCTGCTACCTGATCAGCAGGAATAGATTGAAGCAAAGTAGTTCTGGCCTTTGACTCTCTTTGTACATCAATGTGTTCATCTGTAGTTGTTGGAGGAAGAATAATGATTTTTCCATCGTGATCTCTTCCCGTAGCCTTTTTACTGTTGCCTTTAAGGATAATTTGCCAGAGATTTATATAATTATTCATGATCCAGTGTTTCATCTTCTTAGCCCATACCTCGTACTCATCATTCATCAAATAAGGAAACATTTGGTTGAGAGGTTTGTAAAGAGCTGAATGTAGCAGTGAATAACACAGTAGCCAATGACCTTTGAGTAATATTCTGTTCCAAAATTAATATAGAAACCAAAATATATAGCCTCTTGTACTGACTTATCAGCAGCAACCAGTGTAAATAATCAGCTGTCCCATGTATCTAATTAGATAATCAGGTGAACCTTCAGCAGCAACAAACTCATCCAATCGTGCACAATATCACATGACCAAGAAGTACCTAATTGCTTGACCAGTAATGTGAGCAAACATTGTAACCAATAAAAAATGACTACTCGTCTGATCTCATGTGATAGACCTCTACACTTTGGAACCCACGTGATAACCCAATAGACCAATCAAATTAATGCCCACCAATCAACTCATGCGAGTAAAATAAAGAAACTAGAATCTGCAGTCCCATGTGCGTGTACCATAAGATTATAAAATAATTGTGTTGCTATTCAACCAATCACATGTACTGACCACCGTAACAAATATACACCATACCACATTACAGTCGAGCCCACAGATCAATCAAAGAGAAACCCACTCACGTGATCAGCAGTAATCACAAAAGAATATCAGCGGAAATGAATTCAACGAAAGAGTACAACCAATCAACCAATTAACAAGTAATATTCGGTTGATATGTAACCCCACCAACCAGCGAATCACGTCAATACCTAACCTCACGTGATCAAACACAAGTGACCAGTGGAATAAAACAATGAATATGTTGGGACCAGTGATGAATCAGTACAAGCCTAACATCACATGCGTATGACCAATGAATAGATACCGCCGCCCAGATAATTCAATGAATTCAAAATACAGACCATCAATACGCCAATATAACATTATCCAATCAATATGTTGATCCCATTGAATATAAGCTACCGATTAGTATTTAACCAATTTATGCTAGCCACTGATCAATAGACGCATTACAAAATATTGGTATGAGGATACCTGATTGAATCAGAAATAACCAAATCAGATCTACTGCATCGTTTTTTTCCTCATTTTTTTTCAAAAACCCTAATTACAGAAAAACCTTATCAACCCTAGATCGAGAGCCACGAGGCTCTGAAACCAATTGTAGAAACCCAAGAATCTGAACTCAACTAGGGTATATAATAACAATGATTGAATATGCACAGCAGAATAATAAGAACACAATCAAAATTACCAACAAGGTTTTTCTGATCAAACAATGATCCTCTATGGATCTCTATTACTCTCTCTTAAAGATGTTTTTCTGAAGTGTTTGTTCAAGAGTTTTCTAATACAAAAGTTATTTGTTCCTCTTATCCACAAGGAACCCTAAATAGACAATAAATATAAAATAAATGCATATTACTCCCTAAAATAGCTCATGCAAATCCTAACAAACTAATACTGATTAACTATATCAGTAGGAATACAATATCAGCAGGAACCATGTCATCAGCGGAAACCATCAAGTGTTTCAGTAGGAACCTATCAGTAGAACTTCATCAGTAGGAACTTCTAAAATTCCCAACACACATCTTCCTGGTAATATCATGATCCGGTTTCTTAACTTCGAAACTTGAACTTTGGGCAAACGGTAAGTGGTGATGACTTGGTTATAGATTTAGACTATCTTCTTAATTTTATTTTACACCAATTCTATCCCATGTCTTATCCTACCCTTAGTCATGAAGCGTGTCTAGGTGATGCAGTGAGCAATCGTTGGTGTCTTGGCCATGGATTTGGTCATGTATCATTGATTTTGTCCACTTCGCCGTGACATGTTAGTAATGACAAATCACCCTTAACCTTTGTCGTGTCTACCCATACTGCATTCAAGAATTGTTTTGTCCTTAACTCTAGTGGTGGATATTTGTGTAACCGCCAAGCTTATGATAGAATACATGCTATGACTGTGCAATGAGTGATCACCCAGAAATTGACACTTAGAAAAGTTGAGAGATTTGAGTGTTTTGTTCCCATTTCGTGAGGTGTTCGGCTTTGTTTTATTCTAGCATAAGGGATTTGTAAACTTATATTTTTCAGTTAATGGGAGATATATTTTTAGGAATCTATCTAATAAGGTCTACTTGAGGGCAAGTAGAGTTCAAGTGCGGGGATATTTGAAACATCAAATAGTCCTGAATATTAAGTGTCAATTCCCACCGATAATGCTCGTATTTTACATCATTTTACGCTTGTTTTCCTCTATACTTCACTTTCAGGTAAATTACGAGCATTGGAGCTAAAGAGACACGGATTTGGAGAGTTTATTAGAGATATATCATAGTATGCTTATTTTGAAGATGTTACGGCGTAACTCCCCTCTCACATTACGCCGTAACAGAAGCATGGCTCAGAAAACCAACTCAACTGAAGCTTACGGCATAACTCCCTCCAAAGATAACGACGTAACTAACTAGGTCAAATGAGGCTCTGCGCCGCTACAAGCTACGCCGTAACTATTGTCTCAATTACGGCATAACAAGGATTTATTGAAGATATGGCGTAACTCATTCCAGATGTTACGCCGTAACCATCATTTTAGTGCAAATTACGAAGATAATGGTGTTACGGCGTAACTCTTAGCTTAAGTTACGCCGTAACCAGATCTGGCCTATAAATACCACTCAATTTCCAGTATTTCTAATCATCCCATTTTCACACACAACATCAGTGAACGTGAGTAGAAGGTTGAAGGCAGATCTTAGGGAGCATACGGAGCCATCTCCAAGGGAGAAATCACTCCCCTACGATAAGCATTAGCATTTTATCTTTTCTTTACTTTCAATACATGTATTTCGTAATGTTAAACATTGAATCGATTGTTTTAGTTAATATGATCAGCTAAGCACCTCTGGTGCTAGCCTAGTTATGATTCCTTAATTGCTTTGTTTATGATTACATTGCTTCCGTATAATTATTTCTAGTGTATGCTTGCATAGTTTGTTGGTAGCTACCCTTGTTTCGGTAGTTTTGAATGACGGTAGTGGCTAGTTACTTAAGAGACATGACCAACTGACCCTAAGTAGGTAGACTGAGTGGGAAGATATGACCAACTGACGACCCTTCTTCGCTTGTGCGATTTGACCAACTGATCACCTACCGTTTGGATGAACTTAAGAAGCAAGGGATGAGTGTTTAAGATGCTAGCGCCCGGGCACTCATTATTACAACTTGCATGTAGCGGTACTTAATGACTTGGCTTAGGGGACTAAGAACAACTGGACTTTTGACGGGTCACCTGACATCTCCAGTGGAACCCTTTGTTGATAGGTAAGGACGAACTGACCAAATGCTGTCCTAGTGATTTTGACCCCACTTGAAGTAATTGGAAGTAATTAAACATGAACTTAGCTTGATAGGATGAATAAATAGGTTAGCACACTTCTCCCCTATTGATCACAACCATCGCCTCTATTTGCTTTCTTTATTTTCTTGTCTTAGTAGTTAATTAATTATTTCAACCCTTAATCCTATTAAAATCTGTGACACCTATACTTCGTTTAAATCCGCACACATAGCTCTTGAGACGACCTCGGTTTTACCAAATACTACACTATACACGACCGGTTACACTGCCCGTTAGTGCATTAGGGTAGACCATAGGTATAACGAGAACTTATAAATATTAAAACCTGGGGCTATAACTAGCCGGATCCCTTAAGTGAAGGATCCGTAGGATCCGGGTAGACAGAAGTTACTTTTTAGCTTCCTTACATTAATCCAACCCTCCAGACCTTATTGGACTAGTTAAACATGCCACAATAGGATCACTTAAACTTTTCTTAGGCTCTGTTCATCCAAATTCACTCATGGATGACTTAGGATCATATTTAAGGTGTTTTTGATTTATCATTACTTCAAAACTCACCATCTTTCCACTCCAATATTTACACATTGTTCCACTTATCTCAAAACACCTAGTTTGATATTTCTCTCAATTTTAGGAAATTGATTTTAGTCATCTTTACCTTAAAATGGTCTAAAAACTAGTTTTTCATTTCTTGTGATTTTTAAGAAATTTTATAAATTTTCTTTTGATCACCATCTGGTCTCTATGATCATTTACCATCCTCAAAACTCCTAGTGTCATCTGTTAATACAAATAAGCTGTAAAAATGTTTATTTATATTTTACGATCTTCTAATGTTTTGTCGATAACAAATGTAAAATCATTTTAACGAAACAAATAAAATACATAAATGGTGTAAGCCAATATTTTACTAACACACTTATATTTTCATATAAAACACTAAACAAGTAATAGTGCTTACATTTATAGAAATGCATATGTATAATAAATAGTGTTTACATAATGTGTATATATATATAGATACATACTTAGTATATTTTGTAATGGGTAAAAATCTAAGTACTTGACCCATTGACTAGATACATTGAATGTAGTTGGGTAAAACCAAAAGTCCATGACCCATACCTATGGAGTATGATCCATAACCCATGACCCATTGCATGACATAATGCATGAAGTAATGTTGGGTATTATCTATGGTCCATGATCCATGCCCATGATCTAATGTCTAGATACATTGTATCTATTTGGATACCCATGACCCAAGGTCCATGACCCATGACCCATGATCCATAACCCATAACCAAAATAGGAGGAGCGTCTGGCGGATCCCCCAGTTTATACTGGACGGATCCCTTATGTAAGGGATCCGTGGGATCGGGGGAACAGTAAAAATGTTTTTGCCTATAAATAGTGAGCCATTTATTCATTGTAACTTACCCCTTTTTTCACACATTCTCTCTTAGTGTTGTAAACTCTCTAACCTCATATCCAAAGGATCTTTCTATGTAGTTTTGTGTTTGTATGATTCTCTAGGTTCCTCTTAAAGGCGAGATCACCACCTCTTGAAGTCGAGCAAGCTTAAGTCCATGAGTTGCCAAGCTTCGTCATCATCAAGACTACTGAAGTTCTCTTGTTGATAGTTCTTTCTCCCTCCTTAGAAGTGTTGTGTTTAAGACACAAGTGAAAGATGTCCAAAGGGTCAAGTCGAAGGCATTAGTAAAAGGTGCCGAAGATCCGTGTCAAAGGCATTAGTGAAGGGTGCCGAAGGTCCGTGTTGAATGCACTAGTGAAGGGTGCCTAAGGGTCGTGTCAAAGGCATTAGTGAAAGGTGCCTAGGGTAACATTCGATATGGTGCATCGATGTACAAGATATATTAGTTTGGGTAAAGGATATTTATATCCTTGATGATGTTGTAATAACGAGTGTGTCTCCTTTGGGATAGGTGTTGTGTAGTGTTAGGTAGTAGTTCCTCCTTTGTAATGGAACTCGGTATCTAGCCTTGTACTGGATACAGTGTAGGCAACGTTGTGATAGGTTTGGTTCTACCTCGTGGAAGAACCCGGTGTCTAGCCTTGTACCGGATAAAGAGTAGGCGACGTTGTGAAGGCTTCTCCGCCACAAGGAGCTTGTGTTGTGTAGTGATTACGAACTCTCGAGTAGGTGACTCGGGGATTGGAGTAGGGCAAAGAAGGTGTCCTTGTAGCCGAACCACTATAAATACTCGTGTCGTGGCTTTGTGCTTCTTACTCTTTCTTGCATTGCTTATTTATATGCTTATCTATCAACATCCAACACACACATTTAATAGATTTACATAAGTCGATCTTAATAGTTTAAAACAAAGTTTTAATTGGTAAAACAATTCAATCCCCCCCTCATAGTTTTCCACAATTGGTACCAGAGCTTTGTTACCAAGTTTCTTAGAGTATATTGTACTTTTAAAACTTGATACGATCCGTGTATGATTGAAAACTACAAAGAAGGAGATTTCTTAAAAACAAAAAGTCACCATTTAAAAACCATCATATTTTATAATGTTGGATATTGATAGATACTTCTAATATTTTCTTTGTTGAGAATTCTCCATATTAGGATTTGGGCTTCCTAGAAGATCATGAAGAATTTTCGCATCGATGTTTCTTCTTTATAAAAAGAAAATATATAGCAAAGGATTTGGGCATCCTAGAAGATCATGAAGAATTTTCGCATCGATGTTTCTTCTTCATAAAAAGAAAATATATAGCAAAGGTATGCTCTCTAAATAACTTACTTACAAATAAATTATTAATATATTATTTCTAGCTTAATTAATAATATCAATTCATATAACTTGTTAAGATTAGTAGACTCAATACGTTTACTTAAAAATCACTAAAGTTGTTATCTATATTGAACCCATCAACAAGAATAGTATTCTTCGTTGATCTCTATAGACAAAACTACAAACTAGTGATAACGATATCTTGGCTATTCGAGAGCCTTGGTCATCATATCTCACATAAGGTTGTTGACATTTCATCTATGTCAATAGTGTCCATGTGAAACTCCTCATATCATGATAAAATAGTATTTTATCATAATTCTTAAAATTTCCCAAAACTTATGATTTATTCATAAAAAAAGGGGACCTCGTCAAATAGGACTTGTAAAACACGTCAAAACCCTCAACCATAAGCTATAGAGCAAAAACACCAACTCTAGCCAAGAATTAGAACTCCCAAATCAAAATTATCAAAATTCACTTAAACTGTTAACTGCTGATATGCCGGATCCCTGAGTTTGAACTAGCCGGATCCCTCATTCAAGGGATCCGTGAGAACCGGCACATCAGAAGACAGAATAAGTGATAAATGATCACTGTGTAGTTTTATTCCTCACTTTACTCTCTCAACTCACGAACATAAAACCTAATTTACTGTTCACAGGATTTCATTCGTCATCTTTTCAAAGGAAACAATCACTTGTGTAAGTATAATCTTCACTACATTGTTATTTCCATTATTTAATTCCTAGGAGTACAAATTTCATCTTAAGAAATTGGGTTCAAATGGGTTTATCACAATTTGGTATCACATTGTTTTCTAAGATAAAATAAATCAAAGAATCAAAATTGTTAATACAAACTAAACTCATTTTTGAATTCAATGAAGATGTATTGAGCAAAATTGTGATGAACCCCATTACGATACTATTCACACAATTAACACCACATTGTGATTTTGATGTTTAGGACCAATCATGCCTAGCAATAGACAATAAGATTACCAAGATAAGGCACATTACATTCCCATGTATCATAGAAAAGATGGCTTGAACCTAGATGACCGAAAGGCCTTCAAATTGTTGGAAAAGAGGTTATTCCATGAAGGGCGTGTAATTGAACCCTCATTCATCAAAAACACCGACATTCCCAAGTCTTTGCGGGAATCAACTTCCAATGTCTCTTAAGCATCAATGAACAAATTTGTTCGGTGTTTGTCCTAGAGTTCTACAAGAGCATGAGAATCATTAGAAATGAAGATGGAACCATTTCGATCAATTTTGTCATCAATGAGCACGAATTTACCTTCACCATTGAAGAGTTTGCTAGGATACTTCGTGTCCCTTGTCGAGGAGTATGCATGTACTCTAATGAATGGTCATTGGCCAATCTTCATGACGTGGTTGATCATCACGAGGTATATTTCACACCCCTCCCGGAACCGGCTACGGTAAGTGATACCGTCTTCATGGAAAGAGCCTCTCCGTTACGTGTCACTAGGAAGTCCAAGGTCATCTATAGAGATCCCTTTCAAATGAAGCTTTCGGAGATGTTCCCATTATACAAGAAATGGGAACTAGTGCTAAGGGAGAACGTCTTTTGTTTGTTGGGAAATAAGGATCATCCCAACGCTTGCCTAAGCTACATGATCTATTGCCTTGTTACCGGGACTTATTTCAATCTCGCCTATTACATGTTTAGTGTTTTATATGAAAATGTAAGTGTGTTAGTAAACTATTGGCTCAAATTATTTACGTATTTTATTTGTTTCGTAAAAATGATTTTACGTTTGTTATCAACAAAACATTAGAAGATCGTAAAATATAAATAAACGTTTTTACGGCTTATTTGTATTAACACACACACACACACACACACACACACACACATATATATATATATATATATATATATATATATATATATATATATTATATATAAGAGGAGGCATGCCACTTATAATGCCACTTGGCATCCCATAATGCCATGTCATTATTCCATGTCATCATTGAATTTATGTGGCATTTTTTTAATTACATATGGCGTTTTTTTAATATATGTACAATTTTAATTTTTTTAATTGTAAAATTCGGTTTTTATTTGTTAATTTTAAATTTTAATTTGGTTTAATAAAAAGAAGACATATATTGGATTTGAACTTGGGTCATTCATGAGTTTTCTAAACAACTTACCACTAGAGTAAATTGTTTTTTGATTTATATCTTTCAAATCAATACAAATAAGGACATGCTAAAAAATTCTGCAATTTGTAATTTAGGAATGTATATTATGAAGATAACAATTAAAAAAATATATGATATATTTTACTTACAAGATAATTATACCTTATATATTTTTAACCTATTTTTTTGTGTATAAATACACCCTATTATATTATTCGTAAACATAAAAAATCCCTAACAAGTTTTTTCGACTTTTAAGTTTTACAGGTTACTAATCCCTAACAAGTTTTATCGACTTTTACTTTTAAGTTTTACAGGTTTTATTGAGTTTTAAGTTTTTCTGTGTTATCAGGATACAAAGATGGAGGCACAAAGAGAACAAGCAAGGGTAAGACAAAGTGCAAAGGATATAAACACTAAAGCAAATATTAAACAGGTATCTGCTAATGTTATAAGTTTATTGTAATATTGTTACTTAAAGGATTATATTCTAGAATGAGTCCATCGGATGCAGATAATGAAAGTCTTGTGCCAACATATGAGCTACTCAAAAGAAGGTCAGTTTCAACTTATCTAGAGTCTAGACTCATTTATTGGCTAACAAAGGTTTTCTACTTATTATCATAGCAATATCCAACAAAATTTTTTATAGTTTTACCTCTAAGATGATGCACACAAAACCAATCAAGACGACCGCATTTTATGAAAAACGATATACCAGTGAGCTAATCTACAAATCAAGTATTATATTCAAAATGTCCCACAACAACTGCGATAATAAGATTTCATAGACATCTTGTGAAAAATGCATCATGATCTTTTCCTATATGGGGATGAGTTCAGGATATCACAACATATTGTATGCCCATAAGACTCTGAATCAAATTTTAATTTGATATACAGATAAAAAGATTCCTTCAGATCATCCACAGAGATCTAAAGGCAGGTAACATTCTGTTAGATGCTGATATGAACCCAAAAATCACTGACTTTGGCCTCGCTAGAAAGTTTGTAGGCTCCGATAGTGCTGCTAAGACAAGAAAAGTGGTGGGAACATAGTAAGAACCTGAAACCATGTTCTATTAGATTATTATTGCTTCTGGTTTCATAACTTATAATACTTCCATTTAACCTTACCACAGTGGTTATATCTCTCCCGAGTATGTAGTACATGGGAATTTCTCTATAAAGGCAGATGTATTTAGCTTTGGTGTTATGACTCTAGAGATACTGAGTGGTAAGAAAAACAGAGGATTCTTTCGTGAAGATCACAGTGACAACCTTCTTGGACATGTACCTTAAACTCGAACCATAATTAATACTTTTTTGTTATACAAATCCCTTCGTGTATATTTATCACTATGTTTGGTCTTATACAGGTATGGAGACTTTACAAAGAAAACAGGTCCATTGAACTTATGTGTCCGTCTTTACATGACTCATGTGTTGCTTCTGAAGTAGTAAGATCAATTCAAGTTTATGCTACTGAGAAATAATCTAAGAACAGTTCAAGACAATGGATGCAGCCATCGATTATGACCTCTTATTAGTTGTAAACTTCAATTTGAGTTGCTAAACTAAAGCAAAATTGATTGATATAATAGCTTTATTGTCAAAGTTATGAGACAAGAATGACCATAATTAGCAACATAACTGAAATTTAACTAATGTGGATTGTGGACACACCAAGTAGTACCAGAATCATGATAAGGCATACTTGAATTTATTGAATTTTCTTACTTGAATGTATGCTACTGTTTGTAACAAATGATTATCTTAATATTAAGGATTTAACAAATGATTATCTTAATGTATGCTACTGTTTGAATTTATTGAATTTTCTTACTGTTTGTATGCTATTGAATGTATTAACAATAATGATAGATTATTAGAAAATGTTGTTTTATGAATGCAATCCCTTAATATTGATGGTTTACAGGTTTATAATTGTAGGATAGACTTGCCTACAATTGCTTAGACATTTTTTTAAACATTGAAAACTTTGAAATTGCAGGTGCTAGGTAATGTTAAGGTAGTAGTTGCACTTGCAGTTGTGGTATGGTGTGTGTATTGATTTTTAGTAGTCTGGTGAAGGTTACAAGTGCTGTGAAGGTCTCTTTACATTTTATGTGTTGTTGTCAATTAGGATTTTTTTATACAAAAATATTCAATAAACTTGATATTCTATTTAATTTGGTTCTATCGTTTCAGGAACTAATGTATAAAGTCAGAGAAATTAAAAGCAAGGCTGAGGGCAAAGTGAAACAATAGTTTAGGAAATATGTCATGACATTAGAAACTGGATTTTGCAAAGCACATTACAACTACTATCACAACCCTCCATGGTCTTACTACTATCACAGCCCTCCATCTTCTTAATTGCAATAAATCTCAAATCTTTTTTAAGCAAATATTTAGTGAGTTAGATTTAAACACTTTAGATACTAATCCTAACAAATCGTGTTACATGTGTATATTACATTTTCGGTATTAGGAAGTGATGTTTAACTGTAAAGTTCTAATTTTCTTAAATAGTTTCTTAAACTTCTATGTTAACATTGACATGTGATATTTTTTTTCCATGAACGCAGCTGAAGCCAACATCGAAAACAACATGGTCCAAATTATGGGCGAAAAGGACATGCCTACTGCAAACTAATAGTAAGTTTCGCTTCCTTGCTTCAATAATGTTCTTCAAGGTTATGTTGCTATAATCGTCTTCCTTGCCTTTTTCTTTTTTATTCTTCAATAATGTTCTTCAAGGTTTCGCTGTCTGGCTTTTTTGTGAGATCAATCATCAGTTTACAATGAAAACACAACATAAAGAGGAATTGGTTTTTATATATATGAAAAAAAAATGTTTAATACTTTTTTATGTCTTGTTATTTACATAGAAAATTGATAAATAGTAAAAAACCGTTGAAAACTTGAAATATAGAAATAGTCAGCAAGAATGAGTCAATAGAACTTCATGTTGGGTTGTGTTTTGGTTTGAGTTCACATCACAATTTTGGGTTCACAAGGGGAATTGCTAGAGTCGAGTTATTGTTCATGATCGTGTTCAAAATCGTATTTGAGTCAATTCGTGATTGTTCCTCTGGAGGTAATCTATCGAGCCATATTACAGATAGTGTTTAATTCCGAAAGCGCGCGCAATAGAACCATAAACGATTACTAATAATGCTAAACGGTAACTGTCGGGTCCTGGAAGCAGGCCATACTAAAATGAATCCTAAGTCTATTAGAAATATAGCTAATAATGAATATAGAATATGCTTTAAGTTGTTTACATTTGATGGTTCATATAACTTGATCTATTTATGTTTTAAGTTGTCAACCAGTAGTTGCGGTGACTCTTCAGCCTTAGAAGCATGCCGGGATGAAAATACTGCTTTTGCTCTCAAGTTTGTAGCAATTGCTTCTATACATTTGGCTGGACTCATTGGAGTAGCCGTTCCATTGGTAGGCAAGAATTGCCATCTTCTGAAAGCAGACTCAAGTTTCTTTATCGCCACTAAAGCCTTTGCAGCTGGTGTCATCCTCGCTACAGGTTTTGTGCACATGCTAACAGATGCCACATCGGCATTAACTAACCTGTGTCTTCCTAAAAACCCTTGGTCCAGTTTCCCCTTTGCGGGTTTCATTACAATGATGGCTGCTTTGACCACATTGCTTGTTGACTTCATTACCACTCAATATTATGAGGGAGAACAAGAAAAGCAAGTCCAAATGGATAGGATTGATCCGGATGATTTGGATTCGGTTGTAGTTCCATTTGTTGTGAAAGTGCGTGGTGCGGATGAAGATGGTTGTGATGCTATTCACATACATGAAAGTGGTCAAATGCATGAGATCTCAGAGAGCCACTCACATAAGCATGAAGGCGGTGATGATTCTGATGGTGTTGTAAGAAATGTCGTCGCTTCACAGGTAATAATATTTTAGTGGGTGTTTGGATTTGCATTTTGAAACTGATTATGTGATATTGAATGAGAAACTTACTTTGCATATGATTATTGGGTCAAAGTATAAGGAAAGTTTCATATTTGCATTACAAATGGTTTCGTTAACAAAATTGGTACAAATTTGTGTTTGTACTTAAATGGCCATCCATTTTGAAAATTTATTATGTGGATTGTGGACTACATTTCTTTTGTAAAGCAAGTTTTTTTTTTCTCTGAAATAAATCCCGCTTAATTAGCTAAATCAAGTCAAACTATCAAATGTTTGCATTTGGCATTCGTTTAGTAACCATCACACACTATCAAAGCTCACATCCAAACACCCCTTATAATAAACCTGACCATCCGTAGAACAATTTACTCACCTAACATGACTTTACATAGGTATTGGAACTTGGAATCGTATCACATTCAATAATCATCGGCCTATCACTAGGCGTTTCACAAAGTCCATGTACAATATGACCATTGATCGGTGCATTATCTTTCCACCAATTCTTTGAAGGGTTTGCCTTAGCTGGCTGCATCTCACAGGCCAGATTCAGCATCCTTCGTTCAACGTTAATGGCTTGCTTTTTCGCCATAACGGCTCCTATTAGTGTCGGCATAGGGACAGGCATCTCTTCATTTGACAATCCTAATAGCCCACAAGCTTTAGTAATTGAAGGTACCTTGGACTCCATTTCTGCTGGAATTTTAATTTATATGGCATTAGTGGATTTAATTGCTGCTGAATTCTTGAGTAAGAGGATGAAAAATAATTTGGGGAATCAATTAGTGTCATTTTTTTGCACTTTTTCTTGGAGCTGGATTAATGGCTTCTCTTGCAGCTTGGGCTTAAAAATGCCACTTTTTTTACTTGTGATGTAATTAATCTAACTCGGTCCCGCCTTCTTGTTATTGTGCGGTAATTACTGTAAATAACACATGATACTATACGTGAATCATTAATAGATTAATGACACAAAGTTCATGTTGTAAAGTTTGTTCCTTCGTGAAACGTTCTCTTGTAGCTCTGGTAATTGTTCATAGGCATGAATAACTCAACGGGTTTTGGCCTTTTGTCTTAGATTTTTGTTAACATGAGCGATGTTTTAATATAAGGTGGGTGTCTGGGTATGCATTTTGGAACCAGCTATCTGGTTATCAGCTTTTAATGTTTAAATGAACAAATAGTGTTTTAAGGATTAAAATTCTCATACGAACTGCGGAAAAAGTGATCATGGAACATCATAATGGCCTAATGTACCAACCTATTTGAAACTTCTCCTGTAATTTCACATAATGCCTCATTTCTCTACAAAAATTGTCATTTTTGGTCAATCCTTTTTATGTAAACACACTGCCATATGGCTTTTTTAACCTCAAACACAAGTAAGTGCAAAATATTGTCTCTTTTAATCTATATCTTGTAACTGCTTATGTTAATTTGTTCGACATAACATACTAATTGTTAAATCCAAACACACATCATATAACACTTCTCTTCGTTTTTAATGTCCTTTCCTACTTTCAAGCCTAAAAACCATAGCTGATAAAGTGTAACCTTTGTTCCTCCAGCTGGTTGTGTTGTTTTCGCTTCTGTAATAAGAACGCAAATGATACACAAGCAGTGTAAGATCCTGGTTTCAGATTTGTAACTATACCTGAAAACTACATAACACTATTTCTATATACCAATATAGAGATGAATGAGGATATTTGTCACGTCTCATGTTATTCCCTAATTTCAAAGGTTTTTTTTTTTGTTTTTTTTTTTTTTTTTTTTTTTATTTTTATTTTGATACCGACAAAGCATACTCCATTTGTCATGCAAAACTACCCGTCAAACTGCCATGTTTCTCACCCTTCATATATCGGATATGCCAAGGTACAATACTTATTAAGCTTATGGAACCTTTCTAGAGTATAACATATTATCAACCTCTTTTACTCTTTTTGAGATCTAGATGCTTTTCTAGCTTGCTCTATTCGCCTCAAAACAACCCGTTCACATACATGTGCCATTCTGTATTGGATATGCCAAGGTACAGACAATATTATACAAAAGATCAAGAATCAGAATATTCTAACAGATACACGATGACTAAAATTTTTGTGTTTATGTTTGGGCCTCTTAATTAAAAGCATTAACTTTAAAAAACATCATACTTGTCCAAAAATACTCTTTTGGGTATTGAACAATTTTTTTCTTCCTAATATGGGTACTAAACTTTTAATTTCGGAGTACTTTTGTGGCATTTTTTAAAAGTTAAAGTTCAGTACCCGGAGCAAAAAAATTTATTCGATACGCAGAAGAGGATTTTTGGACAAGTATGATGATTTTTAAAGTTATTATCCCATATTTTAATGTATGCACTTCTCATTTGTTGGTTATGGCTTCTTTGTTACTTTTGAAATACATATTTATGAGATGTTACAACACGTACTACCAAATTGTTTGGATACATTGTGTTGGGTGGATCGAGATCCATACATAATACATAACAAAGTCTTATTAATTTAGACTAATGGGGTGGGTATGTCCCTATTAATTAGTAAATGGTCCGCTACTTATAGTCACCATGTTCTCCGTTCATCTTCTCTCAACAATTTTGTTAATGATAAAGAATTTGATGCTAATGTGTTTGGGTCTCATGATAATGATCATTCAAATTGACACTTCTAGGTATCTGGAAGGACATCTGAGCTAAAGACAAGAATAGACGCTGGTATTCTACACCACGAAAATATGTTGCAAATAATAGGAGAAAAATATGATAGGTGGAACCTTTTGGTATGTGTTGTCTCCCTTTCCATCAAATTATTTTGTGTCTTGGATTACTTAATTTTCAGCTTATTGAGATAAGTAGGTACCAATGTTTTTTTATCGAGAAGGGCTCATCCCGCTGGCAACTTTATTTTTGATATCCAAGGAGAAGAAATATGCCAATCAAGTACCTTGCACTTGGTCCCCTGACCTAATATTGTAAAGTCAGCTAATATTGTTACGCTTTTAATAAATGCAGAAGCTTTATTTAGTGGCTATTCATTTATTCCTATTATGCTTGGAGACTGATATTATTACGGCTTTTGGTGAATGCATAAGCTTCAAGATTTTATGAAAATGAATTTTGTGGGTCGATATTGGTTCTTCATTTAATTGGAGTATTGCAAATCCAAATCAATGTCTGGTGGGAATGTTGTGGCAACATTCAATATGTTTGATGCCCCGGTTCTTCCCCATAATCATGTAGACTCCGATGTACCGCCAACACCATTGGGTGATAATTCTGTAGGTATGGAGTCTGTGTATACATTAGGAAGAAGAGGGATAGATATTTCAAATTCGTCAACATCATCTAAATTTGGTAAAAAAAAATCAGTTGCAAGCACCTATATACAATAAGTAAATAAACATAATTAACAAAAATAAAATAATAATAATAAATGTTAATAACATTATCAAATGTAAAAGATGTTCATGATTAATATTGTTTAGAACAAAATGTTATAAAGTAATTACCTCCTTTTAGCCATTTTATGGAATATAGTATGTTAGGATTTAGAAAATCCATTAGTTAAAGTGTCGGTCACGTCAAGTATGTGGAAAACTAGAAGGGGGGGTTGAATAGTTTTACCAATTTAAAACTCCTTTTTAAATATTTAGATCGACTTATGTCAATCTATTTGGTTATTTATGTTGGACGTTGATAGATAGATATATAAACGTAAAATAGAAGATAAAGAGTAAGAAGCACATCACCACGACACAAGTTATTTATAGTGGTTCGGCTACAAGGACACCTTCCTTGCCCTACTCCACTCCCCGAGTCACCTACTCGAGAGTTCTTAAGCACTACACCAAATCTCCTTATGGCGGAGAAGCCTTCACAACGTCGCTTAACCTTTTTCCGGTACAAAGCTAAATACCGAGTTCTTTCACACCAAGGCGAACCACACCTAACACTACGTCGCCTACCCTTTATACGGTGCTAGGCTAACCACCGAGTTCTTTCACACCTTAGGAGAACTAATCCTATCACAACGTCGCCTACCCTTTATTAGGTACTAGGCTAAGCATCTAGTTCCATTATGGAGGAACTACTACCCTTCACGACACAACACCTATTATCAAGGAGATCTACTCCTTGTTACAACACCATCAAGGATATCACCATCCTTGTGAATAAATAAACACTTATATGTATAACGATGCACCTCATCGATTATACGACCTAAGCATTCTTCCCAAATGCTACTTGATTTGATTCTTCGGCATCCTTCACTAATGCCTTTGACACAACGCTTGGCACCCTTCACTAATGCCTTCGTCTTGACACCTTAAGCATTCTTCACTAATGCTTTGACACGGATGATGAGCACCTTTCACTAATGCTTTCATCTTGACACTTTCGGCATTCTTCACTAATGCCTTCAACCCAACATCTATGGAGAAAGGAAGAACTATCAACAAGAGAACCTTCGTTGTCTTGATGATGATGAAGCATGGCAACTCATGGACTTGAGCTTGCACGTCTTCAAGATGTGGTGATCTTTCCTTTAAGAGGAACTTACAAGATCACACAAAAATAAAAGAGAAAAGCTTCATAGATCTCTTGGATATGAGGTTAGAGGGTTAGAATACTTGGGGGAAGTATGTGTGTAAAGGGATGACTAGTAAGGAAGAAATGGCTCTCAATTTATAGAGAAAATTCTCTACTGTTTCCCCGGATCCCACGGATCCCTTCCACTTGGGATCCGGCTAGCACAAAGCTAGGGATCCGTGGAACGCTCCTCTTTGCCCATGGGTATTTTTGGTTATGGGTCATGGGTCATGGGTTGATCCATGGTTTTCTTTCTAGATACAATGAACTTAGATAAGTGGTATATATAAAACCATGGGTTATGGTTCAATACCATTTGCTAGTTTCTACCCATTTTAGTATTTACATGTTTTTACCTTATTTTAGTATTTACATGCTTTTACCCATTTTAGTATACTTAGTTTAAGTATATGCTAACCCAATATGTAAACACTAGTTGTTGTACATATATATATATCTAAATCATAGAATCATTTATACTTGTTAACCCAATATGTAAACACTAGTTGTTGTACATATATATATCTAGATCATAAAATCACTTATACTTGTTTTAGTGTTTTATGTGAAAATGTGAATATGTTAGAAAACTATTAGTTCAAACCATTTACGTATTTTATTTGTTTCGTTAATATGATTTTACTTTTGTTATCGACAAAACATTAGAGGATCGTAAAATATAAATAAACGTTTTTACGGCTTATTTGTATTAACAAAGTATATGTATTTGTTAGAAAGATCGTAGTCGTAGTCAAGTTATGTTAATAAGTAGTTAGTTATGTAACACCGTGGAGGACGGACGGGTCTTTACCCACTGTATGCCTGATCCACAGCCTGTAGGAGGCGTGTCTTGTAAGAAACTATAAATACCCTCTACCTCACAAGGTAGAAGGTTGGAGCTTCAATACCATTTTTCTTTGTTTCATCAAGTTCCCACTTCTCTCTATACTTTTTCTCTCTAAACCTTCAAACCATATGCCCCACTTTTTATATGTTATGATGTGTTTGTGAAATCTAATATGCTACAAATGGTATCAAGAGCCATGGTTTGATCATTCATCTTTCATGTTCTTGGATTTCTAGTGGATTTCATAAGGTTTTTGGGTTTGAATGAGTTTAGAGTAGTTTGAATCATTTGGATAATTTCTTGTGTTAAAGTTTGGATATTGATTGTACTTTTGTGTTTAGAATCATCATAAGTGTTTAGGTTTTGATTTGGAAGGCTTGAATCATCGTGGTTTGGTTGTTTTTGGATTGAAAAGTGGTGGTTTTTGAATATTTGTACTATGCGAGTTGAGTCTCGTTGTGACTTTCTTCCGTGCGAGTTGTCGTGTTCTATGAAGCGAGTTGTCAAATAAGCGAGTTGTATCTTAAGCGAGTTGCTTTGGAAGCGATTTATCAGTTTATGCGAGTTGTCATTTAAGCGAGTTGTATCTTAAGCGAGTTGTCGTTTAAACGAGTTGCCTTGGAAGCGAGTTGTCAGCTTATGCGATTTGTCACTTAAGCGAGTTGTGCCCTAAGCGAGTTGTTGTTGAAGCGTGTTAGGTTTTATAACTTGACTATTAAGCGAGTTGTCTCTTTATGCGACTTGTCTCTTAAGCGAGTTGTCTTCAAAGCGAGTTGATCAGGGTGCGACTTGTCAAGTATAATACTTGTCTATTGAGACTTGTCATTTCGTCGTGTTACATTTTACGGTTTCTCTTTTGATTTAGTAAAATCCCGTGAAAGAATCTATTTCCCAGTTTAATCAAAGAGTTATAAAATCCCGTAGAATCTGTAATCATGTCTACCAACGTGCCTACAATCATCTCTTCTGTTGCTGAGGACGTTCAAGCTGCAGGATCAGATACTCGTCCACCTATGTTGGACAAAACTGATTATGACTCATGGGCTTAACGAATCAGATTGTACTGCTTGGGTAAAGAAAATGGGGTTAACATTCTCAAATCAATCGATGAAGGACCGTACCAAGTTGAGACTACCAGAGACATACTTGAAACTGCTGCTGATGGCTCAGTGACATTAGGATTGGATAGACCAAAGACATATGATGAACTTACTGATAAGGAGAAAAAGAGACACGATGCTGATATTAGGGCCTCAAACATTGTACTTCAGGGTCTACCAAAGGACATCTACAAGTTAATCAATCACAACACTGAAGCCAAAGCAGTTTGGGATAATGTCAAGATGCTTCTCTCCAGTTCTGAATTAACTAAAGAAGACAAAGAGTCTCAACTGTATGATGATTTTGAGAACTTCAAGATGAACCCAGGGGAAAATGTCACTGAATACTATGTGAGGTTCCACAAGCTCGTAAATGACATGAGGAATATCAAAATGACTATGCCAAATATTTAGCTCAATTCAAAGTTTGTGAACAACATGAATCCCGAATGGCACAAATTTGTCACTTCAGTCAAGCTAACCAAAGGTTTGAGGCACACTAACTATGAGCAATTGTATGCATACTTGCTTCAGAATGAGAAACATGCCATGTTTGAACGAATGATCCTGGAAAAGTTCAAAACTAATTATGGTGATGCAAGCTCATCAAATTATTCAACTGCATTCTACACAAATGTAGGAATAACCACCAAAGCATCTCAAGTGATACCAACTGGTAATGGTAATCACAAACTCATTCCAGATCCATGCTATAAGCCTCCAGATTTAGAAACATTCATGGAAAATCTCGTTAATCAACTATCTCTTATGGTTAGGAAAAATCTGAATCTCACTCCACACACCAACAATAAGCTCAGAACAGCTTCCAATCCCCACAATCAAGCTACTGTTAGAGATGGAAAGGTAGTGGTGCAGAGTGTGCAAGGAAAACAGAATGCATACCTTCCACATAATGAGCAAGGGAACGTTGGAGCTGGATATGGGAATGTTGGAGCTGGATATGGGAATGCTGGTGCTGGATATGGGAATGCTGGCGGTGGTGGTGGATATATGGGTAATCAGAATCGTGGAAGGAACATGGCTCAGGGTCAAGTAAAGCCCATTAAATGTTACATGTGGTGGAGAAGGACACATCACAAGGAATTGCACTCTTCCAAAACGCCAACAAAATGCAGAGTACTTCAGGGACAAGATGCTGCTGGTCTAAGCTCAAGACAGTGGAGCAATGTTGAATGAGGAAGAATTGCTATTTCTTGCTGTGGGAAATGCCAGAACTTATGATGCTGATGTGGATGAACAACCAGTGCAAGGTATGGGTCAGAACAATCCCAATGCATTTCAAGTCGCAGACTGTGATGCATTTGATTCAGATGTTGATGATGAACCAACTGCCCAGACCATCTTCATGGCTAATATCTCACCAATGGTAACTCCAAGGGCTTCTTCACCTAAACATGCCACTCCTTCCAAGGAATCTATCATCTCAGAGGTATTAAAACTATACGATGAGGTTGATGTGCAAAAGACACATGACAAAGTACAATCAACTGAAATAACTGAATCAGATATTGAAAATATGGGTAATAGCAATGTTGTCCCATATGATCAATATGTGAAACAAAATGAAAGTGAGATTGTACTAAGTAATGCATCTTCTGCAGTCAATGATGACTATGTTTTTGATGAATTCACTGCATGTGCCCCTGATGATTCCATTATTTCTGAACTAAATGCCTATAAAGAACAGGTTGCTATATATGAACAACGTGCTAAGTTTGAACTGACTACCCGTGAGCAGGAGATGGATGACCAAATGCGTACAATTATCAGAAAGAGCAATTTTAGGGAAGAAATGTTAAAACAAGAGTTAGATTCCTTACAAGAAAAGCTTAACAAAACTGTTAAACAGAAACAAGAACTTCAAGATAATGTGAAAGTACTTAAACAAGAATTCAATGCTAAGGAATCAAAACTTTTAAATGAATTTTCCAACCTAAAAACTTTGAAGAACAAACTTGAAAATAAATTGTACGTACAAGGGAACACCATTCAGACTGCTCACATGATCACTAAGCATAGAGTTCTAAGTGATAAGCATAGTGTTCTACTTGTAGATGATCCAAATCCTAAGGCATGTAGCAAGGCTAAAGCAGCGCAAAAAGTAATCTATGATGGAAATGAGATTCTTGAGCCTAGACAGAAACCAACTTGTGCTGAGTGCTCTGAGGAAGATAGAAAAATAGAAGAAGTCTCTAGAAAAAAAAATTGGATGATAAATTTAATAGTCCCTTGTGCATAAGAGATAAAATCATCGTTAAAACACCAAATTATTCTAAGGATAACTGGATTGCCTTTAATAAATTTAGACCTCAGACCCAGCTGACCCTGAACAAATTTTCTGGAAAAAGGATCTAGATAAACAAAAAGCTGATGATTTTATTGAAAATAATTCCCCTTGTAGGAAATTGCCTCCTGTCACTGTGTACCCTCCAAATACACCAATGCATTTAGTGCCTAGAAATCTTCCCACTAATAGCAAGACCTTAATCAGCCTTTAAGTAGTTTACCAACTATTTGTTGATTTTGAGAAAAAGTGTAAGAAGAGAATCACACCCACTGGGATAACTGAAGGGGAAAGGGGTTTTGAACAAACTAAAGAATGCTATTTAACTGAGGTCATGCCTTTCTTCAAACAACTGAAAGGACAATTTGAGAGTCTTCAAAAGGGAATGGACATAGAAATTAAAGAAATGAAAAAAATGTTTAATGATATGGAACTTGAGGTCAGTATGTATGAACGTGAGCTTAAGAGTAATGAAATAGAGATAAAGAATTTGCACATCATTAATGATAATTTGATCTCTCAATGTGTTACTCAAGATGTGTTCTACACTGTTACAAATTGTTCTATTACTGTGTCCCAATTTCATGAATTAACTGTTGCATTATAAGTTTCCCATGATCGTGTCATTGAGCTTGAAACCACAAATTCAAAATTACATGATAAAGTAGAATAGGCTGATCATGATAATTTGGTAAAACATTATTTTAAACTGGAAGTTGAACATTTTAATTTACAACTAAAATATCAACATCTCAAAGAAAATGTTAAAACCTCAAATATCAAGACATCCTCGGATGTTCTTGAGTTTGATGCAGTCTTTGAAATAAACAAACGTGACGAACAGATTCGAGCTCACTGTAACACGATCAGAAGGATGAAAACACAAATTTCACAATTAAAGGGTGAAAAGAACAATTTAAAGGCTCCCAAATGCCTCCTCCTTTAGATTCTCAGTATTCTCAAAACTTTTATCTTCAAAACATCATTAATGTATTACAACAAGAAAATGAGAGTTTTCTAGAAGAAAATGAAAAGGTTAAACGACACTTTAAAGAGTTATATGATTCAATGAAAGTCACTCGTGACAAGAACAATGAAAAAATAACTTCTTTGCAAAATGAAATTGAGAATCTGAAGAGTCAGGTAAAAGGGAGAATGCCACTTGTTAGTAATGATAATGTTGCATCAAAGGCATCTGCGAATTCTAAGTATACTGTGACTGTAAAATATATTCCTCCTCATCTTAGAAATAACGAACTTGTGTTTCATGCCTATTTCTGTCACCTTAAGGATAGTCTAGAATGTCTCCGTGAGATTGTAGAAGAGGATCGCATAAATAAACCACTTGATAGTGAAATTAGGTATGCATGCTTATATGCCAAACGATCTCAGGAGCTTTTAGAATGTTTAAGAGCAACATGCCCTAAATCCTTTTGTGAGAAAGATAAAGCTGTTATGCCTTGTTCTATGCCTAGTGCTAAGCATGCAACCCATGATATGCCTTGTTCTGTGCCGAAAGTCAAGCATGTGAGCTTTGATGTGCCTAAAAGTACTTCAGATCCCATCACTTCTAGATCAGGAATGCAAAAAATAGCAAAACCAACTAATGTTCCCATAATTCCCTCTACAGGAGTAATCAGTGGTACAAAAGCGAGAGGGTCAAAGCCTCCAGGCAATACAAAGCAAGATAGGACCTCGCAAGCTAAGAGTGATCAATGGAAGAAAGTATAAGACCACCCTAGGAACATTAAGTTTGATTTGAATAAAACGAATCGTGTTGATTCTAGTATTAGCTATAAGCGTACTGTAATTAATTCAAATTCTGCTACTATTTGCAAAACATGTAATGAATGCTAGATTTCTGGTACTAATCATGAATGTGTTGTGAATGAGATGAGTAATACTGTAAAATCTCCTGTTAAAATGGTTAACACTAGATAGCAGGATAAAAAGGTCAGAAGACCAAGGAGGAAGAGGCCTAGAAAACATTGGAAACCAACAGGAAGAAAATTTAGTAATGTAGGTTACCAATGGATACCTACTGGCCGTAAAGTCAATATTAATGAGTTGTGCCCTAAATTACCTAGATCAATGCCCATTAGGAAATGGATGCCTACTGGTAGAACTATACCTTTAAGAAGTGAACATACTTTGAATAGATCTACTGTTTCTACTAGTCCGACATCTACCTCTAACAAATTTCATTGACTATTTTCCTGATGTGGATGTTCCAATCTCGTTTTCTTACCAAGTGGAACCCATTCTCGCATGGGGATCCAAACTATCTAGTCATCCATACTTGTTTGTGTTCAACTGCACGTCGTTCAAATCGTTCTGTGGTACCTGGACTCAGGCTGTTCCAAGCATATGAATGGAGATCGCTCGCGGCTCATGAACTTCGTAAGTAAATTTATCGGGACTGTTAGATTCGGGAAAGACCATTTTGGGGCTATTATGGGTTATGGAGATTATGTGGTTGGTGATAGTGTAATTTCCCGGGTATACTATGTTGAAGGTCTTGGTCATAATTTGTTTTCTGTCGGTCAATTCTGTGATTCCGATTTAGGAGTGGCTTTTAGAAAACATACTTGTTTCGTTAGAGAACTTGATGGTGTGGAACTTTTAAGAGGAACACGTGGTACAAACTTATACACCATCTCTATCAAAGATATGATGAAGTCTTCTCCAATCTGCTTGTTGTCAAAGGCTTCGAAAACAAAGTCATGGTTATGGCATCGTTGTCTCAATCACTTGAACTTCGGCACCATTAATGATCTTTCCAGAAAGGACCTCGTAAGAGGCTTACCCAGATTAAAGTATGAAAAGGATCATCTTTGTTCAACATGCCAATTGGGAAAAAGCAGGAAATATGCCCACCAACCCAAACCCATAAACTCAGTTATCGAAGTTCTTCATATTCTTCATATGGATTTGTGCGGACCCATGAGAGTGCAAACGATAAATGGGAAGAAATATGTATTAGTCGTTTTTGATGACTAATCTCGATTTACTTGGGTTAAGTTTTTGAGGACAAAGGATGAAACTCCAGATGTCATTATCAAACTTATCAAACAGCTGCAGGTTCGACTTAACAAGACTGTTAGAATTATTCGAACAGACAATGGCACTGAGTTTGTTAACAAAGACTTAAGTAAATGTTATGAAAGCATTGGAATCAGTCATCAAAGAAGTGTTCCACGTACGCCTCAACAGAACGGTGTAGTTGAAAGACGAAATCGGACCCTTGTTGAAGCTGCAAGAACAATGCTGATTTACTCAAAGGTTCCAATGTTTCTTTGGGCTGAAGCCATTGCCACTGCTTGCTACACCCAAAATCGTTCCCTCATACACACCACTCATGGAAAAACTCCATAAGAACTTGTCCATAAACGAAAACCTGATCTCTCATACCTTCGTATATTCGGTGCTTTGTGCTATCCAACGAATGATGGTCAAGATTTAGGTAAATTAAGAGCTAAGGCGGACATTGGAGTTTTTGTGGGTTATGCACCAAACAAGAAGGGTTACCGAATCTACAACAAAAGAACTCGATATCATGGAAACTATTCACGTAACGTTCGATGAGCTGTCTGGGCAACTGGCTCCAGGACAATCAAGTTCTGGACCCGCATCTCAACATTTGATAAGCAGTCCCATTAGTTCTTCTCTTGTACAAACGTCCTCACCAGCAACTCCATATGTACCCCCTTTGGAAGATGATTTGAAGAAATTTTTTGATCCAATGTTTGATGAAAACTATGAGCCTATTGCTAATGATCAGTCTAATCCATCAACAGAGGCTGCCCCTAACCCAGTCAACGTAGATAACCCTTCAGTTTCTATGTCATTGAGTCAAGAAGCGCCTACTTGAGATCACTCATCCTCGTCATCAAATCCTCAATCATCGAGTGTACATCATGGAAAAGTTTCTGGCACCTATGATGGAGATAAACCCTTTGCTACTCCCGAAGATCCTCCATTTGAGAACATATTTTCTTCTGAACCAACTTCAGAACCATCTTTATCAGGCGATCCAAACTCTGCTACTTCAGTTCCTCAACAACAACCACACGAACACCTTAGAAAATGGACACATAACCATCCATTGGACAACATCATTGGAAACTCTTCTCATCCAGTATCCACTCATAAACAACTTGCAACTGATGCCTTGTGGTGCTTCTTCAACTCTGTACTATCTAAGGTCGAACCAAAAGACGTTAAAACAGCCATGACTGAAGACAGCTGGTTCAATGCCATACAAGAAGAAATTCATGAGTTCGATCGACTAGATGTATGGGAATTAGTACCTGCTCCTGACTGTGCTATGATCATTGCTCTAAAATGGATCTTCAAAGTAAAACTTGACGAGCATGGTGATGTGCTAAAGAACAAGGCTCGATTGGTTGCAAAAGGATACCGTCAAGAGGAGGGTATTGACTTTGAAGAATTATTTGCTCTAGTTGCACGTATCGAGGCAATCAGAATCTTCCTGGCTAACGCTGCCAATAAGAACATGGTAGTCTATCAGATGGATGTAAAGACGACTTTTCTAAACAGAGATCTGAAAGAGGTAGTATACTGTAGGATCTTACATATATTGTGTTATGATGATTCGGGTGGTCTTGGATGGTGATGATACAAGAAAGCCATGGTTTTAGAGAGAGGAAGAGAGGATTGGGTGTTTCTAGAGAGATAAACAAAAAGAGAAGGTTAGATTAATGAGAAAGCACCACCCCTTCCAAGGATGGAAGAGGTATTTATAGTTACAGCAAATACGTCCTCCTGACGGACTGTGGATCAGGCATACAGTGGGTAAAGACCCGTCCTTCCTCCACGGTGTTACTCTAAACTAAACTACACTAATAAACACGTAAATAACGATATGTCTACGAGCTAACTTATGCTAGATAATGGTTGGGGTGACCGACTCTTCACTATGGATTTTCTGAATCCTAACAATCTCCCCCTAAGGGAGGTCACCCCATGGAATACATTTTGCATCATAGCATTCTTTCTTTGTCTTTAGTTCCAACTCGTAGACTTCAATTCTTCACTTCCGTAATCTTTGTGCTTTAGCAGTGACTCTTCATAGTCCGCATGGTTTTGTACTTTCAGTGGAGGTCTTTGAACTGATCCACATCATGATGATCTTCGAGCTTTTATTGAGATCATCAGCCACAGTAAATCTCTGGATCACCCTTTAATGTGTTGCCATCATGTGAAGTTGTGACTTTCGGACCGACATGCTCACACATTCTGGATCATGACATCTTTTCATCAGAGTAGCGGAAGCTTTACTGGTTCATGATATTTGCACCTATCAGAGCCAGGTTATGTAGATTAGCACTTGTCATGATATCTTTAATTAAGTGTGGATGCTGTGAGCATGCGGCTTTGGATTGACTCCTCAATTCTGATCAGCTGCAACCGTCGGGTGTTCCTGCATAAAACAGTTAGCAATAAAGCGCACAAAAGTGTCTTTGATCACTTTTGTTGAATAGAGGTGCACGGCCCATGGTTCCCCATTGATCAGTACAAGTTCTGCCTGTGATCAGGTATAATTCCGAAGAATCTCCTTGACAGGGTTTCGCAGCTGTTCTAGCGGTTCTCAAACCGGAACGTCTCAAAGAAGACAACACGGAGTGAGTGAACCAGCGAATTGAGATTCACTGATTGATGAAAAATGATTTGAAAAACAATCACGTATTGCTTGAAGAAAGAGTTTTGCAATACAACGAAGGTTTTATTGAAAATCAATTATCAATCATAAATACCCTTTAATTTTGAAACATTAATACACAGTCGATGTGCTAAGGAAAAGAACTTTTAAGCACAACGACCGGTTTTTCAAAGGTATCCGTCAATTCATTTCCTGGACCAAGGTTGATTCAAGAATGAATCGCCCCATCGTTTCTATGCAGTTGTCACAAGCTTGATCTTTTGCAAGATCTCACATGTCACCCACCAAGAGCTTGTATGATGTTGGCTCTAGAAGGATTTCCATCTTCATCGTGAATATTTACATATCACTCGGATGTTCTGGCAATACCACAATGATAATGCGTAGGACTCTTAATATATTCTTACTTTCCACATTGTGTGAAACAGCAAGTATTCAAGAATAGTGTCCTAATGAGATATTGTGGATGATCTCTTGGCTCTAGACTCAATAGTGCACATTTGGATCCTGTGTCGGAGACTAGGGAGAGGGTCTCCTTCTTCAATATCAACAATCTCTAAGAGAAAGTCGATAGATAATGTCGGTTCCCCGTGAGAATGAAACAAGCCCTTTTAAGAGGAACTTGAGTAGCTTGGGAAGTTTAGTGCAGTGCGTCACTGGGTCCATGACGTCTTGTCTTCAATACCGGCGTTACCTTGGTAACCCCCAGTAGCATATGTATTGAACCCGGTTACTGCCCTAAGGTTGAATTATTGGAGGGCTATTTCTTTTCACCCTTTTTCACAATTCATTTCTTTTTCATTCTTCAACCCCTTCAGTGCTTACCGAGACTTCATAACTAGAACCTTGTTGGGTTTATTCCAGTACTAGCTCTGTCTCAGTCTGCATTCTTCCCATTTCTCATTTTTCTCCTTTTTTCAATATACCTAAAGACTCTACACTATCTAGTGGATTGTCCCTGGGTAGATCCCTCCGGTTCTGGCGGATTGTGGGAACTAATACCTAACCTCACCATCCTTATAACTCCATACATAAAGTAAAATGGTCGGTCTTTTGGTACAGTTCATTCTTCCTTGAAACCAATTGAAAAATCATTTGGAAAAACAATCAAGGTACTTGTGATATGAGATCAAAGCATTTTGTACCTTAATAGTTTTGATCATTTAGAAAACCTCCCCCTCAACATGTGCATATGATTTAGAAATTGTTTATCACATGGAGGCAAGAGGACTTTGAAATATTTTCTTTGATCACAATTTTCATAGAAAAAGCCATTTGATTTTCTTGGTAAATTCTCCCCCTCAATATGTGCATAGGATAAGAGAAATCATTTTAACACATAGAGGTAAGAGTTCTTTTGAAGCACATCCACGAACACAAAATCCATTTAAGAAACCATTCGCTCCCTCTCAATATGTGCATCAATGTATGAAAGAGTTTAGCACATATGAGAGAGCAGCCTGCACATTTGAATCAAATCGATCATCATTTATCAGATTTCATTATTAAATCACAATTTCTCCCCCGATCAAAAATATCAAACCCTTTGAGATTTTGGATCCCAAGTGATTTAATACGGTTTATAAAACATTGGAGAAAATGTGGCCTTGTTTAAATACTCATCTGGTTTTTGGATAAATCCTCCTCCTCAACATGTGCATTATGTATATTGAAATCGTTTGGCACATGGAGGCAGGAGTGCCTATAAAGGACTAAAACCAATTCCATTTAAACAGATAAGAGATTTAAATCACTATCTCTCCCACGATCAAAAATTTCAAACCTCTTGAGATTTGTGATCCCAATTGATTTAAATCATTAAGAAAATTTTAGGGAAAGACGTGGCAAAATTTAATATAGAAAAATGATTAATAGGGACCATTTTAAGACATTAAAGATTGTTAGTGTCAGGTATGATTGTTTTAAGAGATCTTTAAGTAAAATAAAACAATTTCACAATCAAACAAGAACAGAAAAAATTTCATTTTGACAGATCTTTGAGTTTTAAAGAAAATCATACCATGACATAACATTAAATCTTTAGATCACCACTTTATGTTGTACAGACCGGACTTTTTATGAAGAAATATCGTTTGAAAATATTTTGTTTTAAATCACTCTCCCCCTCAATCGATGACTGTAGTCGATGATTGAGTGACTTAGGTTTTGATAAAATAAAGTCCGGTGATTTTCAAAATTAAGTCCAATTTATTTTCAAAACAATATTTTCCACTTTCAAAACAATTTTATTCAAATTTTTCAAAAATTGTTTAAAAAATGGTATCCTGCACAAAGATACGTTAGGTGGTTGAGAAGCTTCCGTTGTTGCTGTAGGGCTTGGAAGAAAACCGTCTGCAGATGCAGTGAGATTTCTTCTTACGTTGCATTTTGAATGCCAACTGAGGTCAACTTAAGCTCCGTTTCTTCAATCACTTAGAAGAAAACCATCTGCTGATGCAGTGAGACCTCTTACGTTGCAGTTATGCCAACTCTCCATTGAAGTCCAATTAAGCTCCGTTTCTTCATTTGTCAACCAAGATATAGTTACCCTTTCCTTTCGGCATCCAATCATCTTCAATTGTGGGATCCGGATCGGGAACATTCTTATATGCCAATATACCTGCATACGTTAGTGAACACACATACAAATATATGGTGGTCGACATCACCCAAACAGCAATCGACTAATAAAAGTCAATTCAATATATCAATCAGTTCGTCTAAAGCATGGGAATTATGTGTTCATCAAACTATAATCATCTAATCCTAACAATCTTATCCTAGGCACCTAGTCCTTCAACATAGGTTAACATCATTTTTAATTAAGCATATTAGGATAATTAAGAAAGCCCGTTAGATGATGTAAATTTGAAAACATTCTCCCCCTCAATCAATGACTCATTTTTCTGAAAAGTTTAAAAACGCTGAAGTCATTGATTGAGTTTGCAAATTGTAAGATATTAACTTTTCACATACACATCAAACCATAACACAAGGTGGCGTATAAGATGGAATTCTAGAGAGAGAAAGTTAGAGGTTTAGGGAACTTAGTGAGAGAAAGTGAAAAATATTATTATGAGCTCCAACTCTCTACCTTAGAAGGTAGAGAGTATTTATAGTCTTACATAACTCGCCACACTATGGGCTGTGGATCAGGCATACAGTGGGTAAAGACCCGTCCGTCCTCCACGGTGTTACTTAACTAAAATACTACTTAACTTAAAAGAACTACGACTACGAGCTTTCTAACGATTACATATACTTGAGGTGACCGACTCTTTAATACCGGGAATTTCTAATTCCTAACAATCTCCCCCTAAGGGAGGTCACCTCAATTATGTACCAAAATTACATTGAATACAAATAGATATAACATTTAACAATTGATCTTGCATTCTTGATGTAGTCCTTTGCTCTTAAGCTCGTAGTCATTGATACTTCACAATGCATGTTTGGTTACTTCAAGTGGAGGTCTTTTACTGATCCACGTGATGATGAGTTTGAGCCATCTTTGGAGATCATCAGCTATCAAAAATCTCTGAGACATCCATTGTGGTGTTGTGACTTTGGGACCGACATGCTCACATTCTGGATCATGATATCTTCTCATCAGAGTAGCGGAAGCTTTAGTTGATTCATTATATTGGCAGCAGCGTAGCAGAAGCTTG
>BPTQ01000005.1:275178839-275230508 GCA_019973895.1 Chrysanthemum seticuspe | reverse complement strand
CCCGACTTCGTTAACGGTGACGTACGATGTGTGTTTTAGCAAGGGACTAAGTGTGGTAACATATGGTGTTTCTTGAGAGGAGTTTGGAACAAGGGATGAACCAATAGGACTGTTTTGAAGTGCGGGTCCTGAGCTGGAGTGTCCAGGAGCCATTTGACCGGTCAGCTCATCAAACATAACGTGAATTGTTTCCATGATATTTCGGGTTCTTTTGTTGTAGATTCGGTATCCCTTTTTGTTTGGTGCATATCCTACAAATACTCAAATGTCAGCTTTAGCTCTAAGTTTGCCCAAGTCTTGACCCTCATTAGTTGGATAGCACAAGGCACCAAACACACGAAGGAAAGATAGATTAGGTTTTCTGTTGTGGACAAGTTCATATGGAGTTTTTCCATGAATGGTGTGAATCAGGGAACGATTTTGTGTGTAGCATGCAGTGGCAATTGCTTCAGCCCAGAGAAACATTGGAACCTTTGAGTAGATCAGCATTGTTCTAGCAGCTTCAACAAGAGTACGATTTCGTCTTTCAACTACACCGTTCTGTTGAGGGGTTCGTGGAACACTTCTTTGATGGCTGATTCCAACACTTTCATAGAATTCACTAATTTGTTTGTTGACAAACTCAGTTCCATTGTCTGTTCTGATAATTCTGACAGTTTTGTTTAGTCTAACCTGCAGCTGTTTGATGAGTTTGATGATGATATCAGGAGTTTCACCCTTTGTCCTTAAGAACTTGACCTAGGTGAATCTAGAATAATCATCAACCACAACTAACACATATTTCTTCCCAAAGATATTCTGCACCCTCATTGGTCCACATAAATCCATATGAATCATATGAAGAACTTCTGTGACAGAGTTAGTAGGTTTGGGTTTATGGGCATACTTCTTGCTTTTTCCCAATTGACATGCTGAACAAAGATGATCCTTTTCATACTTTAGTCTAGGTAAACCTACAACTAAGTCCTTTCTGGAAAGATCGTTGATGGTGCCGAAGTTCAAGTGATTGAGACGACGAGGCCATAACCATGACTTTGTCTTTGAAGCCTTTGATAACAAGCAGATTGGTGAAGCTCTCATCATGTCATCGATAGAGATAGTGTAAAGGTTTGAGCCACGAGTTCCTTTCAACAGTTCCTTACCATTAAGATCTCTAACGAAGCAGGTATGTTTTCTGAAGGCTACTTCTAGATCAGAATCACAGAATTGACCAACAGAGAACAGATTATGACCTAAACCTTCCACATAATACACTCTGGAGATGACACTATCACCAACAACATAATCTCCATAACCCATAATAGCACCGAAATGATCATTACCAAATCTAACAGTCCCGATGAATTTGCTCACGAAGTTCATGAGCCGTGACCGGTCTCCAGTCATATGCTTGGAACAGCCTGAGTCCAGGTACCATAGAACGATTTGAACGATCTGCAGTTGAACACAGACAAGAATGGATAACTGGATAATTGGGATCCCCATGCAAGAATGGGTTCCATTTGGTTAGTAGCAACAGTTGGACCACCCACATCAGAAATTGAAGCATTCATATCAGACAGTGAGGTAATGGAATCATTGTGAATAGGTGCAATACTAGTGTCTATATTAGCCCTATTTACAGTGTGACCACTTCTTAAGGGAATAGTTCTACCAGTAGGCATCCATTTTCTAGTGGGCATTATCTGATTAGTCTTATGACCAACAGGTATCCAATAAAAGCCTATTTTGCTGAATGTTCTTCCTGTGGGTTTCCATTGTTTTCTAACTCTCTTTCGCTTTTACCTATTAGCCTTTTTAGCATGAATTTTAGCATTAACAAGATTAACTAGGCAATTAACATCATTAGGCAGAACATTAACATCACATCCAAGATTAGAAACAGAATTCAAGCAATCATCAGTACAAGGTTTGCAAATAGTATCAGAATTCGAATTAATTACAGTACGCCTATGGCTAATACTAGAATCAACACGATTTGTTTTATTCGATTCAAACTTAAGGTTCCTAGATTGTTCTTCTACTCTCTTCCAGTGCACATTCATAGCTTGAGAGGTCCTATCATTCCTTGTATTGTCTTGAGACTTTGACCTGCTCCCTTTAGTGTCACTGATTACTCCTGTAGAGGGAATGGGAACATTAGTTTGTTTTACTACTCTTTGCACCACCTGTTTAGATGTGCTGGGATCTGAACTACATGCAGGTGCACTAAGGTTCACATTCTTAACGCTAGAGGTACTGAGACAAGTACTTCTAGAAGGCACACTTGAGTTCACTTTCCTAGCATTGACAGATCTAGAATCTGAACTACTCAATGGTACACTACTTCTCACATTCAAGCCATTGGGAATCGAGTGCATGTCATGTTTGGCCTTAGGCATCGAGCATGGAATCAAAGGGTTAACTCTCTCACCTAATGTCTTTGGGCATATTGTGATCAAACATTCTAAGATTTCTTGAGATCGTTTGGCATATGAGCATGCATGTCCAATTGCATTATCATGAGGTTTCTCTAGCTTATCCTCTTCAACAATCTCACGCAGGCATTCTAAGCAATCCTTAAGGGATGGGAAATATGTTTGAATGGCAAGTTTGTTGTTCCTTAGATGAGGGGGGACATATGTCACAGAAAATGCATATTTATTACTAGAGCGAACCTTAGATACAACATTCTCCTCATTGATCATTGGCATTTTCCCTTTTACCTGACTCTTCAGATTCTCAATTTCCTTTTGCAATGAAGTTATTTGTTCGTTGTTTTTGTTACGAGTGACTTTAATTGATTCAAACAACTCATTGAAATGACGTTTAACCTTTTCATTCTCTTCTAGAAAACTTTCGTTTTCCTTTTGTAAAGCATTTACTAGGTTTTGAAGATGAAACGTTTGAGAATTCTGAGAATCTAAAGAAGGAGGCATTTGGGAGCCTGTCATATTGTTCGTTTGACCCTTTAATTGAGAGATTTGGGTTTTCAGCTTTCTGATCGTGTTACACTGAGCTTGAATCTGTTCATCTCGTTTGTTAATTTGAAAAACTGCATCAAACTCTGGAGCATCTGAAGATGTCTTGATATTTGAAGTTTTGACATTTTCTTTGAGATGTTGATATTTTAGTTGTAGATTAAAATACTCAACTTCTAGTTTAGAAAAATGTTTAACCAAATTGTCATGATCATCCAGTTCAATTTTCTCATTTAGTTTGGAATTAGTTTTTTCAAGCTCAATGACACGATCATGGGAGACTTTCAGGGCCACAGATAGTTCATGAAATTTGGAAGCATTAATAGAGCAATTTGAGGCAGTGAAAAAGACATCTTGAGCAACACATTCAGTAATAAGATTCTCATTTAATGTATGCAGGTTCTTTCTCTCAATCTCATTATATTTTAGTGCACGCTCATAGTCACTAATTTCAACTATTATTGCATCAAATTCCTTTTCCATTCCCTTGATGTCTGTTTCTATCCCCTTTTTAAGACTCTCAAAGTGATCTTTTAGAAGTTTAAAGAAAGGCATGACCTCAGTTAAATAACATTCTTTCATTTGTTCAAAACCCCTTTCTCCTTCAGTTATACCAGTGGGTGTGATCCTTTTCTTGCAAGTTTTCTCAAAATCAACAAATAGTTGAAATATAACGTATTGGCTAATTAATGTCTTGCTTTTAGTGGCAATTGTTCTAGGTACAAGATGCATTGGTGTATTAGGAGGATACACAGTTGCTCTAGGCATTTTCCGAAGGGGAGGGTTTGTTTCTGCAATATTTTCAGCTTTCTGCTTATCTAAATCCATTTTCCAGAAGACTTGTTCGGGAGTCAACAATGTCTGAGTCTTAAACTTGTTCAAGGAAATCCAGTTTTCCTTCTTGTAGTCATGGGGAGTGATAATTACTTTCTTCTCTTTGCATTTAGGATCATTTAGTTTCTTATTCATCTTCTCCCTAGTGACTTCATCTAATTTCTTGTCATCCTCAGTGCACTCAATGCAACTAGGTTTTTGTCTAGGTTTAAGAATCTCATTTCCATCATAGATAACACTTTGAGCTGCTTTTGCAATCTTTCCATACTCAGGGCTGGGTTTATCTATAATGGGAACACTATGCTTATCGCTTAGAACTCTATGCTTAGTGATCATGTGAGCAGTCTGAATGGTGTTTCCTTGCATGTACAACTTGTTTTCAAGTTTGTTTTTCAAAGTTTTCAGATTAGAAAAATCTCTCAAGAGCTTTGATTCTTTTGCATTAAATTCTTGCTTAAGCATTTTCACATTTTCTTGTAGTTCTTGTTTTTGCTTAGCTGTTTTAGAAAGTTTTTCTTGCAAAGAATTTAATTCTTGTTTCAATAATTCCTCTCTAAAATTACTTTTTCTAATAACTGTACGTACTTGGTCATCCATTTCCTGCTCACGAGTGGTCAACTCAAATTTTGCACGTTGTTCATAAATGGCAACACGTTCCTTATAGGCATTTAATTCAGAAATTATGGAATCATCAGGAGCACATGCAGTGTATTCATCAAAGACATAGTCATTGTTGATTGCAGAAGATGCATCACTTGGTACAACTTCACTTTCACTCTGTTTCACGTATTGATCGTATGGGACAATATTGATATTACCCATATTTTCAATATTTGATTCAAAAGTTTCAGTTGGTTGTACTTTGTCATGCATCTGTTGCACATCAGCATCATCGTATAGTTTTAATACCTCAGAGATGAGTTTGTCCTTGGATGTGCCAGCTTGTGGTGAGGAAGAGATCTTGGGAGAAACCATTGGAGAGATGCTAGCCATAAAGATTGTGTGTGCAGTAGGTCCATCATCTACATCAGAGTCGTAAGCATCACAGTCAGCGACTTGAAAGGCATTCTGATGATTGTGACCTATCTCCTGAATAGGCTGCTCATCCACATCTGCATCATAGGTCTTTGCATTGCCTTCAGCAAGAAACAGCAATTCCTCTTCATCCAACGCAGCACCATTGTCCTGAGCTTGTGCCAGCAACATCTTATCTCTGAAGTAATCAGCATTCTGAGGACGCTTTGGAGATGTGCAGTTCCTTGCAATGTGACCTTCACCACCACAGTTGTAGCATTTGATTGGCTTAGGTTGACCTTGGTTACCATTTCTTCCTCGATTCTGGTTTCCAACATAACCTCTCCCAGCTCCACCTCTTCCCTGATCATACTGTCTTTCCTGAACTGGTTGCACCACGATCCTTCCATCTTTAACAGTGGCTTGATTATGTGGGTTAGATGCAGTTCGAAGGTTGTTGTTGGTTTGTGGGAGAGAATTCATGTTTTGACTAATGAGTAGAGCTAGTTGATTAACGATGTTATCCACGCGTGCATCAGCATCAGCTTGTTTGAACATAGGATCAGGAATGAGTTTGTGATTACCATTACCCAAGGGTATGACTTGTGATGCTTTGGTTGTGATTCCAATGTTTGAGTAGAAAGCTGTTGAGTCATTAGACGAACTTGTCTCTCCCTGGTTGGTTTTGAACTGATTGAGAATCAATTTTTCAAACATGGCATGTCTCTCATTCTGAAGGAGGAAGGCATAGAGTTGCTCATAGTTTGTGTTCTTCAATCCTTTAGTAAGCTTCACAGCGGTAACAAACTTGTGCCATTCGGGATTCATGTTGTTCACAAATTTTGAATTCAACTGAATGTTAGGCATAGTCATTCTGATGTTCCTCATGTCATTAACTAACTTATGAAATCTCACATAGTACTCATAGACACTCTCATCGGGTTTCATCTTGAAGTGCTCAAATTCGTCATAGAGTTGGGATTCTCTGTCTTCCATAGTTAGTTCTGAACCTGAGAGAAGCATCTTAACATTATCCCAAACTGCCTTTGCTTCAGTGTTATGATTGATCAGCTTGTAGATGTCTTTAGGAAGACCTTGAAGAACAATGTTTGAAGCCCTGATATCTGCATCAAATCTCTTTTTCTCCTTATCATCAAGCTCATCATACATCTTAGGTCTGTCCATTCCGTAAATAGGAGTACCATCTTCATTAGTATCAAGTATGTCTCTAGTCGTTTCAACTCGATATGGTCCTTCATCAATGGATTTTAGAATATTGACACCATTTTCCTTTCCAAGGCAATACAATCTGATTCGTTGAGCCCAAGAATCGTAGTCAGTTCTGTCAAGCATGGGTGGACGAGTATCTGATCCAGCTGCTTGTACATCCTCGGCAACTGTGGAGATGACAGTAGGGACGTTGGTGGACATGTTATCAGATTATACGGGATTTTATAACTCAATGATTAAACCGGGAAATAGATTCTTTCACGGGATTTTACTAAATCAAGAGAAAACCGTAAACAATCACTCAAGTCGCTAGATGATAAAGCTCTAAGTCGCTAGAAACAAATCCACTAAGTCGCTAACAATTAATTCGCTAGACAGCCAAGTCGCTAGAATCCCAAGTCGCTAACAGAAAAACAAGTCGCTAAGTAGTAACTCGCTACGGACCAAGTCGCTAACCAAATTTTGGCAGCAATTCGCTACACAAGTCGCTAGAAACACAAGTCGCTAAAGAGCAACTCGCTACTGACCAAGTCGCTACCACAAGTCGCTACCCGTAGTGGAGATTCCACTACTTGTACTTTAACTCGCTAGATCTAACTCGCTAGATTTAACACTGTAACTCGCTACAATTTAATGAAGCAAGTCGCTATGAAGAAAACTTATCCGTGAACTAACTCGCTACCATGAAAAACCATATAAATATCACTTTTCAATCCAAAAACAACCCAACCAAGATGATTCAAGCTTACCAAATGAAAACCTAAACACTTATGATGATTCTAAACACAAAAGTACCAACAAAATTCAAACTTTAACACAAGAAATCAACCAAATGATGCAAAAACCACTAAACTTTTTCAAACTCAAAAACCACCTAAAAACCACTATAAATCCAAAGATGTGCAAGATATGATCTAACCATGGCTCTTGATACCAATTGTAAGATATAACTTTTCACATACACATCAAACCATAACACAAGGTGGCGAATAAGATGGAATTCTAGAGAGAGAAAGTTAGAGGTTTAGGGAACTTAGTGAGAGAAAGTGAAAGATATTATTATGAGCTCCAACTCTCTACCTTGGAAGGTAGAGAGTATTTATAGTCTTACATAACTCGCCACACTTTGGGCTGTGGATCAGGCATACAGTGGGTAAAGACCCGTCCATCCTCCACGGTGTTACTTAACTAAATTACTACTTAACATAAAAGAACTACGACTACGAGCTTTCTAACGATTACATATACTTGAGGTGACCGACTCTTTAATACCGGGAATTTCTAATTCCTAACACAAGTGATATAAACTATGATATCACACATACTACCACCGGTGATATCACACATGATATCACAGGTGATATCACCTGTGTTATCACACATGATATCACGTGTGATATCATGAGATATTACAAGTGAGGTGATATCACCTGTGATATCACAGGTGTTTGAGCTTCCTTAGTTTGTTTATAAAGATGTGTGCTTTCTTCAACCATAGCTTCTTTAGTTTGCTGATTCAACTATAGATATTTTCAAATCCCGCGATAAAACCTATCGAAACATGCACAATGTATCCATTAAATAGAAAAATCCACCACAAGTCTAACAAAAGTATCATAACATCTCTTTTTTTCAGTTGAACAACTTTTCTAATATTTCATAATATCATAAAACACAAAAATCTTCCTAAATATTTTCAAAAACACAATCATCACATTCTTAGTTGAGTATCACAACTGATAACACATACATGATGAAGAATGTAATATTTTTCATCTTCCTTACAGTGTTATATCACAAGAGATAAATAAGTGTCACTTACAAATATTAAAATGAAAACGTCTGAAAACGGACAAAAACGTCTGAAAAACGTATATAAACAGACAATAACGTATAAAAACGGATGAAAACGTATGAAAATTGCCGAAAACGTCTAAAAATGGATGAAAACGTAAAAAACGGATGACAACGTATGAAAACGGACGAAAACGTATAAAAACGGATGAAAATACATAAAAACGTAAAAATACAGACGAAAACTTCTAAAAACGGACGAAAATACATGAAAACCTAAAAAAACAAACAAAAAGTATGAAAATGGATGAAAATGGCCGAAAATGTAAGAAAACGGACGAAAACAGGCGAAAACGTAAGAAAGCATAAAAACACGTCTGAAAACGTATGAAAAATGGACGAAAACGAAAGAAAACGGACGAAAACGAAAGAAAACGGACGAAAACGTATGAAAACGAACGAAAACGTAAGAAAATGGACGAAAACCTAAGAAAACAAACGAAAACGTAAGAAAACAAACGAAAACGTATGAAAACGGACCTAAACGGGCGAAAACGTAAGAAAACATACGAAAACGTATGAAAACAGACGAAAACGTATAAAAACCGACGAATACGTCTTAAAACAGACGAAAATGTCTAAAAACGGAGGAAAACGTATGAAAACGGACAAAAACGTCTAAAAACATACCAAAACGTATATAAACGTATGAAAACGTACGAAAACGTCAGAAAACGGACGGAAACGTAAGAAAACGGATGTAAACGTACGAAAACGGATGAAAACAGACGAAAACGTAAAAAAAATGACGAAAACATATGAACACGAACGAAAACGTATAAAAACGAACGAAAACATATATATACAGATGAAAACGTATGAAAGCGAAAAAAAAAAAAAAAAAAAAAAAAAAAAAAAGGTGAATTTAAAATTAAAAAAATAATAATGAAAAAAACGTGAAGTTAAAAAAAATTAAATAAAAACGTGAATTGAAAAAAAAAAAAAAAAAAAAAAAAAAAAACATGATTTTAAAATAATAACGTGAGTTCCACAAACAAAAAATAATAATAATAATAATAAAATAAAAAAATAAAAATGTTAATAAATAAGAGATACAAAAAGACAAAGAAAAAGGATAAAAAAAAACATGGACTTAGGTTTCCATATTAAATCTTAGGTTTATCCCAACTATTAGATCAAACTAGATGGATGGTGGGGATTTGTCCCTTGGTAAGCACCAAAATAAGAGTAAGCATTTGAAAATTTCTCTACTTTAGTTAGATTTTATATGGTGATCAGCATTTAAGATTTTTACAAATACTTGAAATGAAGTCGATATACATGTTTCCCTTTTGTTAAAAGATAAGGTTTACTTAAGTAGGCTTACACCGATCAAAATATTTTTGATCTAGCCAAAATTAGAAAAAAAAAATGAAGCAGGCTATTAAATATTTTAGTCGCATGAGTTCATAAAATAAATTAAAGTAGATGGAATAAATCAAAACTCATCATAATAAGGCATTTGACGCTTGCAAGAGTTATAAATTCAAGAATGAGATGTAGTCTTAAAAGACTTTTTTTTCTTTTATTTTATTTTATTTTTCCTTTTTTAGAATGAAACTTATAAGACCACCTTGATTCATGATCATATATCAAGTAAGACAAACCTGGGCTATAAATGTAAAACAACACATAATTGAAGAATCATAAGAAAGAACCTAATAGCCATTGAGGCAACAACGTGCACCAATGTCTTAAGATACATAGATGATAGACTACAATTATGTTCTTCCAGAAATCATAAAGAAATGAGGAAGAATTATTCAAAAGCAGGAAACTCTAAATGATAAAGAAGAAGAGATTTGAACTTGAGAAATGAGATTTGTTATTAGACTGATGTGTTTGTTACAAGATAGGAAAAATTTACAAATCATGAATACTTTTCAATGTACTGCTAACATCTATTTATACAAATAAAATGGTATTAAAATGATAAGGCGGGAAAAGTAGTTATTGTGGATTGTTGACTTTAGTGTTTGACTTCTATGTTGACTTTCATTGACTATCTCATTTGCTCCATATCATTGTCTTCCCCTTCAAATGTTACTTTTCCACAAGTAACTAAGCATTGAGATCAAAACTTGGGAACCTAGCAGCTATATCATCATACAATTCTCATGTTGCATCTTCAACTGTACCATTGATCCATTGAATTAGAACATAAACTGCTGCAGCATTGCCCTTATTTGCCATTCTTCTGTCCAATACAGCATATGGTTCTAAAGAAACTACCCCATTTGAGTCACACACAGGCAGTGTACTAGGTGTTGTTGGAATATATCCTCTATAGGTTTTGAGTTGAGACACATGGAAGACTGGATGAATTTGAGTATCAGCGCGCAAATCCAGTTTATATGCAACTTGTCCAATCCTTGTTAAAACCTTTAAAGGTCCATAATATCTAGGAGAGAGCTTGCGATGCTTACTTTTTCTGAGAGTTGATTTTCTATAAGGCTGCAGCTTTAAGAACACCCAATCCCCCACATTAAATTCTCTCTCAATCCTTTTTTGGTCTGCCATTACCTTCATTCTATCTTGAGTTCTCTTTAAATGAAACTTCAACACTTGTATAGCAGCCTCCCTTGCAGCCAAAGACTTGTCCACTGTTTCTACTGCACTATCTCCTTGGTTGTAGGTGATATAAGCAAGTGGCTTTTGTCCATACACAACCTGGAAAGGGGTGGTATCAATGGATATGTGATAGGAAGCGTTATACCAGTACTCTGCAAGGGCAATCCAACTGAACCATTCTTTAGGCATGTGGCCACTCATACATCTTAAGTAGCACTCTAGACACCTGTTGACAACCTCAGTTTGACCTTCACTTTGGGGGTGGTAGGCTGAACTCATGTGTAGGCTTACTTGCAACATCTTAAACAATTCTTTCCAAAACCTGCTTAGGAAAATGGTATCTCTATCGCTCACACTAGTACAAAAACGGGATTTGGTCACGCATGGTCGAAATGGAACAGCCACACATTCGCATATTTGTGTGGCTGAAGGTACGAAAATTGACAACATGTACTAATTAGTCACACATGAAAATTTTGATTGTGTGACCATTAGAACTGTATCGCCACACAATTGAACGTTGTGTGGCTAAAGGTATCTGGTGATTTTGTTTCAGATCATTTAGCCACATATGAATTTGGAACGCGTGACAAATACAAGTAACCTTGATGCGTTAGTCACATGAAGTAATTTTTTGTGTGTCTAAATCATAGAGTAAAGTTTTGTCACACATTATTTAAGGGTGACTGATATGTTTTGCCAACTCTTTAGCCACATCTGAAATTGGAACGAGTGACAAATGAAAAGTGAGGTTGCAACATTAGTCACGATGTACATATAAACAGTGATAAATATATGTCACACACTTGAACACTGTGACCAAAAGCCATATATGGTCACACTAAATGTTTTGTCACACATTCGTTAAGTGTAGCCAAAATCCAGTACATATGTTCACGTAAGTTAATATGTGTGTTTAAAGTTTAGTTTGTGTTAGCTTGCCAAAAGCTAATCTATAAAGTCACATTTGCTACTAACACCGTGACCAAATGCCATATATGGTCACACTAAACGTTTTGTCACACATATTATTTAAGTGTAGCCAAAATCCAGTACATATGGTCACGTAACTTAATATGTGGCCATTGGATGATCAATAGTCACTCAAAATACACGTTTCTTCACTTTAAACACCATATGGTCACACTTCTTAACACTTTTAGCCACTTTATGATTAATTGTATGTGACTAAATACTCAAAACAAACATTCTTTGTGTGACTAAATGTTAGAAAAGGCCACACAAACATAAATTTAATGTGGCCATTGGATGATCAATAGTCACACAAAACACACATTTCTTCACTTGAAACACCATATGGTCACACTTATTAACACTTTTAGCCACTTTATGATAAATTGTATGTGACTAAATACCCAAAACAAACATTCTTTGTGTGACTAAATGTTAGAAAAGGCCACACAAACATAAATTTGATGTGGCCATTGGATAATCAATAGTCACAAAAAATACACGTTTCTTCACTTTAAACACCATATGGTCAAGTTTGTTGCATTTATTGTGCTGTTAATGAAAATGTGGGTTTGTAGGTGATGGCTTTTATAGTCACATTGATATGCACACACATTAACACTTGTGCAACACCACAATATACTAAACTTGGATAAATCCAAACTAATTATATATATGAATAACTCTTTAACAACGAGTACTTGATTGTAAATGCGGAATCTTAACAACAAGCAAGAAGAACACAAATACTATTTCACTAATAAACTTATTTTATTAATATTTCTATTCGTCTAAGTACAAGTTGATTTCACTATACTTTAGGGTTCCTTTATACACTTAGGAAAACCTAGTATACAAAACGTGTAGAAGGATATAGATATCTCTTCCTAAGATATCTCTACGCGTACATATGCCTTCCCTAAACTCTAATAAACTATTATGTTTTTCATAAACAGAACTAACTACGAATACTACCAGACTTAACTGTTATACTGCCAGTATTATTGCTGTTGAGCTTTTGATTCAATTAACCTCAAAAGCTGATAGCATGCATCATCCTTTCTTTCACCAAAAAGCTTCTTCTCAAGCATAGCCCTGCAAATACTGTTTGGAAGTGGATACTCCACTTCTGTAAGCATATAAAGAATTGCAGTTTCTAATTCCAAACAGTGCACCTGACAAGTGTGGAAATATCTCCATCTGATCACTTGTTCTTGACAGGCTAGCTTCCACATTTCATCATCAGCATCTGGTGTCTCAAACATGGTCTTCAAGTCACCCCAGAGGACTCTTTCATATTCCTCTTCAGGTCTCTCATCACCATGTTTCTCCATCATCAGCTGGTACATGGTCTTCAAATCATCCCTGGACAAATCACTCAATAAACCAGGAAAGTTCACATATATAGTGTCTGTGTGATTTTCCCTTACTATCAGGTAAACTACCTTTTTCCCATTTTTGATGATCTGAACCTTTGCAATCTTAGCAGGAAGTGCTGAACCTGTAGGAATGGAGCCCATGGTAAACTCTTCTGATGACGGTTCATCAACCTTATCCTTCATGTACTCTTCCACTTCCTTCTTAACATTTGTCTTATCCTTTTTCACTCCTTTCTTTCCAGTGGATTTCTTCCTTGTCATATTCAAAACTGGTTGCTTAACCTCAGCTTCCTCCTCTTTCTTTACAGTTTTTGGCTTATCACCAAGTTTTTCAGCTTCAGCAACCTTTTCAGTCTCTGCAATCTTGTGCTTCTTAGCATCCTTTGGTTGAAGATTGTAACCCTTCCTTTTAAGCGTTGAAGCTTCCAACTCTGAATCCATTGGAATAAAATTTTTATTTTGGTACACTACTTTTTCAAATTCTGCTTTTAGTTCATCATTCTTCAATTTCCTTAACTGGCTCAACTTTCATGTAGGATTCCCTTGACTTTTGACATAGTGGATCATATAATCCCTTTGCTCAGCTTTGGTCAAGGATCTGTTCATCCTTTCTCTTTGTCTATGCTCTCTGAGAAGCCTCTTCTTCTCATTAATTATCTCAACCATTTTACTTGCATAGTCTTCTCCGCCAATATCAGGAAGGATATCTCTGTTTACTAATAATCTGGCATTTATAGTATCCCAGTCTTCATCAGTGTAGAATTTGGCAGATTCCAGAACTTCAGCTTTCCTTTTCATTTGTTCTTCAGTTAATTGTGGTTCCTCCTGCAGACTTTTGTCAATCAGCTCATCATCCCTTGTTTGTTCTGCACGTTTAGCTTCTTCAGCCGCATCCTCTGCTTGAATCCTAGCTATCTCAGCAAAGCTAGCTTCCTCTTCTGTGAGTTGCTTTTTGGTCTTCACTGGCTCAGAAGATTCTTGCACTATTCCTTTGCCTTCCCTATGCACAAACTCCTCACCAGTACTACCTGGATCACTACCAGGATTAATATGTTCAGTACTTGTATTAACTTCAACATCAAAGCCAGTATTAAAATCTTCATCAAAAGCAGATTTAATTTCAGCACCACCAGACTTATCGTTAGTAAAGTCACCAGACTTATCCACTCCACTAGAACTTGCAGCTTCTTTATCCAGTCTCTTCTTAAAGGATTTCTTGTGACTGAAATTCTTAACCAAGATTTTAGCTGCTTCCAATCCTTGAGGACTAATTTGAGTTTCCTCAGAGGATTCCTCACCTTCTGAGTCTGTAATGTCTATCCCCGTCTGTTTGAATTTCCCCTCCAATTTCTTAACTCTTTTGCGAGTAGTCCCCAGTGACTTCTTGGTCTTCTTCAATTTTTTCTCCAACTCATCAACCCTTGAAATCAGTTGTGGAACCAGTTGAAGTAGATCTTCCATAGATAAGGAACTGGGTTCTGCTGTAGTAGTGGGTGTTGGAGGTTGTGGTTGAGGAATCACTGGTGGTTCTTCCTTATGGACTGAAGGTGAAGGTGGTGGGGGTGTTGGTGTCCTCTGTTGAAACTCTGTTTTTTCAGGTTCAGATGTAGGTTGAGCCGGAGCTTCTGATGTAGCAGTAGGAGATGGAACAGATGTAGATGTACCTTCAGGGTCAGTAGCAACAGAAGGCAACATAGCAGACAAAAGTGGCTTGTGTGCCCCTTCAAAACCCCTTTTCATATTACCAAATATCTTTTTAGTGAAAGGGAGAGCAATGTAAGGATGTTTGCTTGTTGTTTCAACATTTAAGATCATTTGCAAAAATCTTGGGTACATCAAAAACTTTTTCTTATTCTTGGAATTAGCAACCATGGCATCAAAAATCATTTTTGAAAAATTGAAGAGTCTGCCAGTGGAGAGACAGACCAATGCAGAAGCAATATTGCTTCTAAATTGATCCCATCCACCACTTTTAAAGCTCATACAATGTAAAATATGATGCACAAGGAAACGCCATTGTGGCGTAAAATGACTCTTCCAAAAAGTGAATGTTCCATCAGTTGGATATCCAATCTTTTCCAATCCCTAAAAGAGGTCATGATTTGCCAACATTGAAATCCCTGAGGCATCAGCCAATTGAAGCTTGCTTCTGACTGATTCCTCAGTGATTGAATACTCTAACGTATCAATAGTTGCATTTAACTCTAGTGTCCCATCAGCAATAGTTCTAGCAGTAGCAGTCTGCCAGAACTGTTTGACTAGGGAATCATAGATAGTTGGATTATGAGTAAGGGCATACCTGATATGACTACCCTTTAGAAAGTCCACTATCTGCTCGAAGCCTGTGCTTTCAGCAGGCTTTTTGAGAAATCCCACTTGATTGTGCTTGTCTACAAACTTTAATTGTGCCATCTTTTATGTTAATTGAATTACTGGTAGTGCAGGGCAATTAGGGTTTAGTGCTGGTGAGGAGACTTAATCGAAATAAAATAATTAAACTTTTAAAGATTAGGATAAAGTAATTAAAGGATAAATATGAATTCTAAAAATAAAAATTATCCATATAAATACTTCTGAACATCTAAAATTAGGTAACGGTACTATTTAAACAGTAAAAATCGTTTTTTATTTTTTGCACTACCAGACTAAAGAATGGTCAAACAGACTTAAAAATGACATCACCAGAATTAACTATGTACTATAGCACATCAACTAGCACAGCTTCCATACATCTCCAATCTGTGAGAATTCTTTCATTTCAACATATCCTTAAACAAAAAAATATACCTAACAGATTTAACTAATATTAAGTCTTGTATTATAAACATAAATTCTTAAAAAAGTAAAAAAAATCGAATGTCTATATGCTTTAAAAGAGTGAAATATGATAAAGGTAGAGTGTGACAACTTGACCATAACATGGTTCACTTGGACTTTCGTATAACAACACCTCCACAGTCGGTTTGATAGTAGTCAGTTCGTGATGCGTTACCCAAGTCACGTCGATCCACACGAGGCAATATGTTATCATTGTGCTGGTGAATGACGGTACTAAATTCCTCATCGACTTCGTCATACTTATCTTTGTAATTCTTGGGAGGTGTCTTAAACACAATAGACAATTTTTTATCTACCTGGTCTTTCACATAAAACACTTGTCGTGCTTGTGCGGCTAATATGAACGGATCAACCTTGTGGCCTAAATTATTCAGGTCAACCAATGTATACCCAAGAGTAGTATCGCGTTTCACACCACCAGCTTTGTGATTAACCCAGTCACATTTGAAAAGAGGAATTTGCATGTAACGGTAATCTAGTTCCCATATCTCCTGTAAAACCCCATAATAATATGCTTTTCTTGTGGTTGCAACTTCTTTAGATATGTGGATATCTAATGCCTCAACACTAACCCCACTGTTCTGGTAAACTTTGCCTTCATGATCTTTCGTACGAAAAGTATACCCATTGATGTGATATGCATCGTATTTCACTACGGTGGCGCGTGGTCCATAGGATATCCACCTTACAGTTTCTGATACACTTTCTTTGTCGATTTGTAACTCTCTCTCAACCTGAATTTCATTAGAAGTATATATTAGCTCAAAAGAATAAGTACACCAATTTTCAGATCAAAATGAGCTGAGAAATAAGGTTTAGAAAGGGTATGTTGAGTAACATAAGATTAATTACTTCTTTGCGTAACCACTTGGCAAAAGATTTGCTGTGCTCATTCTCCAGAAATGTTATTCGTTTACCCAGGTTTTCTGCTTTCAAAACTTGCTTGTGTCGCCTGAAACAACGTGTTTGATTATTATATTTGATACATCATTTAATTTTCAGTAACGAAATAGACATGTGTTAGTAAGACTTACTCGATATACGGTACAATTTCATATGTATTATTTATTACATACAAATGTGCTTTCTGAAAGAGTTCCGCAGAAACTTCAGTTGATTTGCCGGCCGACAATGGCTTTCCTTCCTCATTTTCATCTGTTTCATGTTTATCAGGTGGGATACCAACAATTTTCATGGATTTATGATATTCGCTAAAAAACTCTATTGTTTCTTCCGCAATAGTCTCCTCAGCAATGCATCCTTCTAGTCTATTTCTGTTCCGCACATGTCCTTTAATAAACTTCATACATCTTTCGAATGGATACATCCACCGAAAGCATATGGGACCGCATAATTTTACCTCCCTAGTTAGGTACACAGTCAAATGTATCATAATATCAAAGAATGATGGAGGAAAGAACTTCTCGAGTAGGCACAGTGTCACTACCAGTTCTGCTTGCATATTATCTAGTTCTTGCAATATTATTTCTTTGCAACATATTGATTTAAAGAAAAAGCAAAACCTGATAATAGCATATCGTGTGGGTGGGTGCATGATTGAACGTATTGCAATTGGCAGAAACTCTTGCATTAGCATGTGATAGTCATGCGATTTTAGGCCAATGAGCTTCCTATCCTTTAGGCTGACCAAAGAAGAGAAATTTGAACAATAGCCTTGTGGTACCCTGATGTTGTGTAAAGTTTCACAAAAAATATCTTTTTCAGCATTCGTTAATGTGTAACCTGCTGGAGGTAGTGTTGTTTTGTCTTGTTCTTGCATAGCAAACAACTCTTGTTTTACCCCCAACTCAGCCAGATCCAATCGAGCATTCAGTACATCTTTCGTCTTTCCTGGAACATGTAGCAAAGTTCCGACGAGACTCTCAGCAACATTCTTTTCTACATGCATAAAATCAATACAATGTGGAACAGAATTATGCCTCCAATACCTAAGTTTTCGATACCAAATGTTGAATTTCTTCCAATACGGACCGTTTTGTCCGTTTACTTGGCTTGAACTACCCTCTACTTCTGTTATGTTTCTTTTCTGCTTTTGAATCTTCCCACCTCTACCTCTCGTATCTTCTTGGTTTTCTGATGCATTATTGTTTGTTCGTTTTCCTTTTCCCCACTTATTTTCAATATGTTGTACCTCGTTGTATATTTGTTCCCCGGTCATTGGGTTTGGAGCCGGGAGAAATTCTTGTTGTCCATTAAATGCCTTCCTTTGCCTTCTGAATGGATGGTCATATGGTAGATATCGTCTGTGACCAACATAACTTTGCTTGGATGAGGCAGAAAGTCTAACACAGTTTGTATCTTTCCCACATACTACACAACCTTTGAATCCACTGTACGGGCAGCCACATAATGTACCAAGTGCAGGGTAATCATTTATTGTCCATAACACAACGGCACATAGATTAAAGTTATCTTTTGTGGATGCATCATATGTAACAACCCCTGTATCGAATAAGGTTTGCAGATCATCAACTAACGGTTCTAAAAAAACATCGATATCATTTCCCGGGTATCCCGATATTAATACCGAAAGCATGATAAACTTTCTTTTCATACACAACCATGGAGGAAGGTTGTATATGACCGTTAAAACTGGCCATACACTGTGATGCCTATTTCCTGAGTTGACGTCAACCCCATCAGCCGATATTCCTAGCCGTAGATTTCTTGGATCTTCAGCAATTTTCTGGGAATTTTTCATCTATGGTACGCCATGCCTTTGAATCTGCGGGGTGACGTAACACACCATCGGTTATCCTCCGTGTCGCGTGCCATCTTAAATCCTCTGAAATACTTTCTAGCTTAAATAGTCGTTGCAGTCTTGGTATAATTGGAAAGTACCACATTACCTTTGCTGGAATGTTTTCGTACACTTTCTTAGTCTTATTATCCACTTTCCATCTTGATATCCCACAAGTTCGACACGCAGTCAAATCCTTGTCACCCTTCCAGTAAAGAAGGCAGTTGTTGATACATACATGTATCTTTTTGTATCCTGATCCCATCAATTTCAAATATTTTTTGGCTTGATAAGTTTTTTCCACCATTTCGTTACCAGCAGGCAGCATCTTCTTTAACAATCCTAGTAATTCAGTAAAGAACTTATCAGAACATCCGTACTTACCCTTCAAGTTGAGTAGTTTAACTATTGCGGACATCTTTGTGAAGTCAGGACATCCTGCGTAAAGAGGCTTCTCTGCGTCTAATAATAATTGTTGAAACTTGACAAGATCATCCTCATCAAAATTATATTTTGTAGCATTAACCATTTCTACTGTTGCTGGGGCATCTGTTGGAATATCTGAAGCAAAATCCGTGTCGTCAACAAACTCTGTTGTAGCGTTAACAGGTGTTTCGGTACTTATTGATGACTCATCCTTCTCTCCATGTTTAGTCCAGTTTAGGTAGCTTAGATCAAACCCATTGCTGAATAAATGGAACTGCACTTTCTCCACTTGATGCTCTATGTGGTTTAAACAATCTGTACACGGACATGGCATTGAAAGATCATTTTTCTTAACTCGTGGGTCGATGTTCCCCATCTTCCGCAAGTTGTGTACTGCATAATCAATAAACGCTGCTACTCCATCAACATAAGATTTGTTGGTCCTATTAGTTCCTATCCAAGACTTGTCCATGTTTATAAATGTGTCCCACTTATCCGAGCAGCAATGTTTATAAATGTAGTCCCTGCAGGCATGTTAAAAAGACAGTCCAAGTTATTGAAGATTATACAAGACAACATCAAACTTCAATTGATGATCTTAAAAGTTAAAAAAGACATTCCAAGTAATGAGGATAGCTCAAAGATTGAATGTCGTATTGAATTATGCTAAGAATTGAATAAAGTCTAATGAAACAGTTCCTAAAGGGATGTTTGGGTCAAGGAAAAATAAGAAATTAACTAGCTAAATTATGGTTCCATGTTCATGTGGTAACAGGCTTAACAGGGTTTCTTAAATTTTTTAACCAATTAACTATCTAAATTTAACAAGAAACTGACATAATTTACAAGAGGATATCTCGAAACAAATGTTCAATTAGCTAATAGGCTTAACAGGGTTATTTTATGTGTTAGAACGATGTGTACAAAAGGAAGATAACAATACTTACCAGTGGTGACGGGACTGGTGGGTCTATGACGGGAGAGTTGTGGTGGTGACGGGATTTGTAGTGAGATGAGAGGGAGGTGTGGCGGTACAGGACGAGGAGGAGGAGGAGTTAATTTTTGCAATTAGTTTGAAATGCCTTGATGCAAACTTTGGGGGGAATAAATTTAATTTGTGGGGGGAATTTTAAATTTGCTTAAATTTTTGAAAATTTTTCATATTAGTTTAAAAATGTTTTTTCTCTTATGATTTAATGATTTTTTTCATTTAATTAGTTTAAAAAGGTTTTTTATTCATAATAAATAAAATAAAATTCAGAAAAGTATAATTTAAAATATATATATATATATATATATATATATATATATATATATGTTTAAGTATTTAGGACTTTTAAAAAACAATTTTAAATTTTATGCTTAAATTTACAATATTTGGTATTTTTAGGATTAAGTGCATTTTACGTTATTTCGACTTTTGTTAGTTGATTTATTTGCTTATTTAGTTGTTTTTAGTTTAAAAAAAAAAAAAAAAAAAAAAAAAGTAAACTAACTCCCAGTACCGTCTTCCACGGGTTATGGGTCCCAATATCGTCTTCCACGGTGTATGTGGGAGGTTGAGATGTAGACAGCCTTACCCCTACCTAAGGTAGAGAGGCTGCTTCCGGTTCTATCAAAGGTTGAAAAGGACCTCCGTCCATGCAAGGGGTGAGGATCGAACCCTTGAGAGGTTGCTTTCTTTTCTACCAAATGTAGAAAAGAACCTCCGGCCTTGCAAGGGGTAAGGATCGAACCCTTGACCTCTTTCTCCAGAGGCAAGAGTGTTAACCACTTGATCTAACCTTGCTCTTTTTTTGTTTTTAGTTTATGTTTCATCAATTTATTCACAAAATCCAAATATCTTTCATTATTCTTTATCACCCGATCACGAACCGAACACGAATTTTTAAAACCGTAACATGTGTGACTATAATTTTATATATACTATTGATTGAATGTTTGAATTTCCTAAACCGAACGCGAATTTCCAAAACCGTAACATGTTTCCAAAACCGAACGCGAATTTCCAAAACCGTAACATGTTTGAATTTCCAAAACCGTAACATGGTTTCAGATATAATTTTATATATACTATTGATTGAATCATGTCGTAAAATGAAACTCTAAGCAACTATAACCCAATGCTTTTGACCCATATTATAGTGTGAAGGTTATATGAATTGTATTAAAGTTATTAAAGGTGGGCACGTTAATTTTGACATTTCAGGATGACATAAAATCATTAACTCATGTGTCTTACACAAAACATTGTGTGAAACTGTGTTTAGGGTTGCGTTATATACGTTGGGCACGGTAACACAACCCTTGTGCGTTTTCATGCATTTTAGTCTGTCCTATACGTTTTCGTCCGTGTTCATACGTTTTCTTAGTTTTGTACATGTTTTCTTCCGATTTTGTACGTTTTTACACGTTTTCGTCTCTTTTCACATGTTTTCGTCCGTTTTTGTACGTTTTTACACTTTTACACATTTTCATACGTTTTTACACGTTTGCGTCTGTTTTCATACTTTTTCCACCGTTTTCGTACGACTTTGTCCTTTTTAATAAGTTTGAATACGTTTTTGTTTTTGTTTACACGTTTTCGTCCGTGTTTACACTTTGTCGCTGGTTTTTCATGTTTTAGTCCGTTTGTATAAGTTTTTGACCGTTTTCGTCCGTTTCTAGCCGTTTTTATCTATTTTAGACGTTTTCGTCTGTTTTCATATGTTTTACATATTAACGTACATTTTATTACGTTCTTATACGTTTTCGTCCGCTTTAGTTCGTTTTTTGTCCGTTTTAGCCATTTTCATATGTTTTGAAGACTTTTTCGCCGTTTTCATACGCTTTCTTACACTGTTACACATTTTCATACGGTTTTACACGTTTGCGTCTGTTTTCATACTTTTTCAACCGTTTTCGTACGACTTTGTCCTTTTTAATCAGTTTTTATACGTTACGTTTTTGTTTACACGTTTTCGTCCGTGTTTACACTTTCTCGCTGAGTTTTTCATGTTTTAGTCCGTTTGTATAAGTTTTTTGACCGTTTTCGTCCGTTTCTACCCTTTTTCATCTATTTTAGACATCTTCGTCCGTTTTCATACGCTTTCATATGTTTTACATATTAATGTACATTTTCTTAAGTTCCATACGTTTTCTTACGTTCTTACACGTTTCCGTCTGCGTTAGTCCGTTTCTTTCCGTTTTATCCGTTTTTAAGACTTTTCAGGTCAACCCAAGAAGCGAAGTGAATTCATATTCGGTTTTCGGCTCGCTTCGGTTTAATTCTAGTTCGGTTCGGTTCGGTTTTCGTGTTGAACCGAATAAAAAGATTACCGATTTAACAAAACCAAACAACCCGATAACCAAACGGATAAACACCCCTAATTTATAGTGATAGTTTAAAAGGAGGACTTGTTTTGCGGTTTTAAAGTTTAGGTCTTTATAGTTTGAATTCATAAGGAGTTACAAGTATCTTCTCTATCACACTATCCCCACAACTCTTCTTCAACCTTTCTTTGCAATCTTTCAATAATATCATATTTTACCCAATTTCATTATCAATGGCAGCACCATCACCACAAAACCATTTGGCTAAGCGTGTTATTGATGACCTAATTGAGTTTAGCGGGGAGACATCTGTTGATGGTTACATGAGTTTCTTCAAGGCTCAGCAAATTTCCAGTCTCCGTGGCTTTATAAACCGGATGCGCGAAGAGGCCACCACAGTAAAGAATGAGATTGCGTATTTTAATGCTTTAATTGCTGAGATGGTAGCTATTGGAGATGGGGATGAATATTTTGACACATTGATGGATCTTAGGCATGACATGGAGGCTACGAGGACTAAGCTGCAGGGGTTGAATGATCTCATTACTCAAGCTGGGGAGGATATCGAGACCAAGGAAGAACAAATTAAGTCGATGAATGGTTGAAGGGTTGCTCGCTATGTAAAGGGATGGTTTCTTTTGCTCTAGTGTCATCTGTTTATAATGTCTAATGTCTTGGTTTAATATTATGGTTTGTAGATATATTAACAATGAAACATGTATGGATCTTTTGATGGTTTATCCAATGGAATGGAATGGGTTGCGCTCGCTAGTTTGTTTCATCTTTTTTTAATGTTGTTTTGCATTTAGGAATTGGTTGTGGTGTTTAAGTTCATATCTGGTAGAATGTATTATTGTAGGTTTGAGGTTGATCCAAACTCTGTTCAATGTTGAGCCACGGATAAGCGGTTCATAAGTGCTTTGCTTAGGTTGTTCATTTTTTAGGTTGTTGTCAATTTTTAGGGTGTTTTTGTTGTTGTTTTTGCTTTAAGTTAATTGCATTTACATGATTTCTTGATTTTTTTTACTGTTGGAGGATGTTAGAGCTTATTTAAGTGCTTATAAATAGGTTATTTATAGGCTTAAAGTAAGGTATCAGGGCTGTTTGTTGGGTCAGCAGTCCTTGGTTGGATTTGATTATTTTTGTGCTTACTTGTTTATATGGGACTGCTTATTAGTTATAGTTGCTTAATTAGTTGCTTTAATTCCATTTTTTTATTTTGTTTCTTCATTTGTATGCGCCATGTGGTGAGATTTTAGTGTAGCTGCAGTTATATGTGCTTTGATACAGCTGGTTTGAAGTTATATGGGTGTTTGGGACTGTGGGTAAGAACCATTTCTGTCATGGGTGTGTTGGTTTCAAAATGCAGCCAAAAATGAAATATTTAAATTCTATATTATCAATTTGGAGCCACATTTTAAAATTATGAAATTTGGAGCCAAATTTCAGCCAAAATTTTTAAACATACTTAGGAAATTATGGTTTCCTTATTTGAAAAACTGCCCCATAATGAGCCCTAATTTTACTCCAATAAATCAGGATTCAAGCAAAACAACCAGAACTTCAATTTTTACACCATTATTTACCAATTAAGTTTACTAATTTTCTTTAACACATTACTTCTGACGAATCATGGCAACTCAAACCAATTGTCAGGATGATTTGGTTTATTCTAATCGTGAAAATGATAACCCATTTGGATATGAATCAGAGGCGTATTCAGATGAGGGTGAGGATGCTGAAAACAACCATTCAAATGCGAATGTTGTTAAGAGGGGCATAACTAGGTTAGCTAAGTTTTGCAGGGATTATGGAAAAACCGACGGAATAAAGGTCAGTGTAACCTTCGATGCACTGAATAGGATATCAGGAAAAAACAGGGCATTGTTTTCGAGTTTTTTGGGTGATTTGGTTCGTGAGCATATAGGTGTCAGGATTCTATCCTGGAGGAAGGTTGATTCAGAAGCAAGAGATAAAATGTGGGACGAAATCACGGTACACATATACTTTTTTTTAACTAGTAGTGGCTTGGCTGTCGTAGGTACAAGGTGTTAATAAGTTTATCTCTGCATTTACATTATGTGCAACTAATTAACAACATTGTGTTAATCTTTGCAGCGATATTTTGATGTTGGCTTGACTGTCCGAAAGCTGATAATGAATCGTCTTGGTCAACTTCTAAGGAATTTCAGAAGGAAATTGACCGAAAACTACATATTGCCCAACCAAAATACCCTTTCAAAACTTAATGAAGTCCCGGCGAAGTATAGTGCAATTATAAAAGCTGAAGATTGGGTAAATTTTGTAAACTACACGGCCACCGAGGAATACAAGGTGTTAATTATTCATTTTTATTCAAGTTCAAATATCTGTCACATTTGATGTTTCCATATATATTAGTTGTATACTATCAGCATTACTACATCTAAACACCTTTTTTATTTTGTGTTGCAAGGTGAAATCAGCTGCATCTAAAGTGGCACGTTCCAAGTCTGTTTATCGGCATAGAATGGGACGAGGTGGATACGCCTGTGTGATGGATAAAATGGTAACATTAAACATTAAACATTTGCATTTAATAGCATCATACTTTCGTTTATATTGGTTTATCTTACAAGTGTATGTATTTGATGTTTATAAGATCGAGAATAAAGAAATTGAACCAGATGAAGAACCACCGCGTGGTACGCTGTGGTTGAAAGGAAGGGTGAATAAAGACGGAGAATTTCACGATGATGATATCAGAACAGTTGGACAAAAAATTGTAAGTTTGACTCATTTTATGATTATGTTTATTGTTAGTTATAAGTTAATACTGATAGTGTATTAGTTAAAACTGATAGTGTATTAGTTAAAACTGTTAGTTATTAATTAATACTGTTAGTTATAAGTTAATACTGTTATTTATAATTTGATACTGGTAGAATTAAATAACCTATTTCCCATATTGTGTGTGCAGAAAGAGACGGAGGAGAAGATCAAACAAGGAACCTTGAAGCTTGATCATGGCACTGATGCCATGACATTTGTATTAGGTAAGGAAAAGGGAGGATATGCGAGAGGAGTGGGAGGTGGAGTAACCTACAAGAGGTATTTTGATCTGCCTCGAATCAGACAAGCATCTGATGAAAGAGTGGTGTCACTTCAAAGTGAACTTGATAATGAGAGGCGCCAACGTCAAGCAAAAGAGGCGGTAATACAGGATTTGATGAAACAATTGGCTGCACAAAGGGGGCAGTTGCAGTCAACTTCAACTCCATTGACAGAAACGGAAGTAAGACATAAGAAAGTAACATTCCATCTTTTTTTACCCTTTTAAATACTGCTGCAGTCTTCTTATACAATTTATATTTCAGGTGTCTCCGGTGAACATTAATCTTTTAAATAGCAGTGCTGATGAGGATGCCGGAACACGTGTTGCTGGACGTGAGAAAGTTGCGAGCATTGAGAAGTCTAATGGACTTGCAACTTTGGAAAAGGAAATTCAAATAAGTGTAAGTAATAAATCACCCCCCCTGGGATTTTTGAATTCTACATACATGTATTATTTACCATGTATTATACATATAGGAAACTGTTAAATCTGTCGCATCTAAGAAATCGACTAGATCAAAACGAAAGGATTCTTCACGTCAACTTTCTGGATCACAAGAACAGGAGTCTCCATTAACAGTACTACCACAAGTATGTATTTAAACATTTTCATATGTTCTTTAGTTTAATTAATTAATGATACATATATACATGCAACAAATTATCTTTTTAGGTAATTAAGTGCAGACTGTGGCACTTAAAGAAATCAACTATTATTGCGGAGGGTACCGTGTACAAAACTGATGGAAAACAAATGCTTCATAACAAACCACTCCCAAAGGATTGCTACAGAGTGTCTATTGAAAAATCTTTAGTGGATGCAGCGTACATACCGGATGTAGGAAGTAACGGTCTCAAAACAGTTAAGGATGCAGTAGGTGGTTTTTATGCATGGCCAAAGGATCAAGTGGTTTTCGATGAAAAGGTACATAGATGCATGTGTTTTATAAACCTACATATATCATTCTTTATATTTAATTCAGTGTTTGATACCCCGGCTTTTGTTTCCTACAGGTAACACCACCAAGTACCATAAAACTGATTGGTGAGAACAGAACTGCACCTAAATTACATACGAAGCGCTACGTCTCTAGTCATACCATGCAAAAGGAAGCTAAGAAGATCAAGAGTCAGAAGTCGTTAAATTATTGAGAATTTTATTATATATGTACGACATTACAATTTTATATACATTCCAATTTTATTGTATTTGAATATATTTTGTATATATTAGAATTTGTTTTGATATATATTGATTTCTTATATGTGACTAAAAGATTCATATAGTCACAATTATTAACACTTTTTTGTCACAGTTTGCTTAATTCGATGCGTGACTAAATGTTAGAAAAGGTCACACAAACATAAAATTCATGTGGCCATTGGATGATCAATAGTCACACAAAACACACATTTCTTCACTTGAAACACCATATGGTCACACTTATTAACACTTTTGGCCACTTTATACTTAATTGTATGTGACTAAATACCCAAAACAAACATGCTTTGTGTGACTAAATGTTAGAAAAGGCCACACAAACATAAAATTCATGTGGCCATTGGATGATCAATAGTCACACAAAACACACATTTCTTCACTTGAAACACCATATGGTCACACTTATTAACACTTTTGGCCACTTTATAATTAATTGTATGTGACTAAATACCCAAAAGAAACATGCTTTGTGTGACTAAATGTTAGAAAAGGCCACACAAACATAAAATTCAAGTGGCCATTGGATGATCAATAGTCACACAAAACACACATTTCTTCACTTAAAACACCATATGGTCACACTTATTAACACTTTTAGCCACTTTATGGTTAATTGCATGTGACTAAATACCCAAAAGAAACATGCTTTGTGTGACTAAATGTTAGAAAAGGCCACACAAACATAAAATTCATGTGGCCATTGGATGATCAATAGTCACACAAAACACACATTTATTCACTTGAAACACCATATGGTCACATTTATTAACACTTTTGGCCACTTTATGATTAATTGGATGTGACTAAATACCCAAAAGAAACGTGCTTTGTGTGACTAAATGTTAGAAAAGACCACACAAACATAGAATTCAAGTGGCCATTGGATGATCAATAGTCACACAAAACACACATTTCTTCACTTAAAACACCATATGGTCACACTTATTAACACTTTTAGCCACTTTATGGTTAATTGCATGTGACTAAATACCCAAAAGAAACATGCTTTGTGTGACTAAATGTTAGAAAAGGCCACACAAACATAAAATTCATGTGGCCATTGGATGAGCAATAGTCACACAAAACACACATTTCTTCACTTAAAACACCATATGGTCACACTTATTAACACTTTTGGCCACTTTATGATTAATTGGATGTGACTAAATACCCAAAAGAAACGTGCTTTGTGTGACTAAATGTTAGAAAAGGCCACACAAACATAAAATTCAAGTGGCCATTGGATGATCAATAGTCACACAAAACACACATTTCTTCACTTAAAACACCATATGGTCACACTTATTAACACTATTAGCCACTTTATGGTTAATTGTATGTGACTAAATACCCAAAACAAACATGATTTGTGTGACTAAATGTTAGAAAAGGCCACACAAACATAAAATTCATGTGGCCATTGGATGATCAATAGTCACACAAAAGACACCTTTCTTCACTTGAAACACCATATGGTCACACTTATTAACACTTTTAGTCACTTTATGATTAATTGTATGTGACTAAATACCCAAAACAAACATGCTTTGTGTGACTAAATGTTAGAAAAGGCCACACAAACATAAAATTCAAGTGGCCATTAGATGATCAATAGTCACACAAAAGACATATTTATTCACCTTAAATAACATATGGTCACACTTATTAACACTTTTTGCCACTTTATGCTTAATTGTATGTGACTAAATACCCAAAACAAACATGCTTTGTGTGACTATACAGTGTTTATGGTCACTAATACGGATTAATCCAACAAAATTTGTACCTAATTAGTCACACATGTTACGGTTTTGGTTACTCTTTTGCAATAGAGACTAAAAAAAAGTCAAACACGTGACCATAGGGTACCTATGGTCGCGCGACCTTTAGTCACACACGGCCGAAAAAACATGTGTGACTATATGTATATCGTTACACATATTCGGTGTGGCCAAATCCACTTTTTGTTCTAGTGTCACAATCACCTTTGGTAAGTCATGGAGTTTGTAAATATTATCCAAGAAGGCTTATGCCATAGTTATTGCAGTATAAGGGTGAGTAAGGGGAATGAAGTGACTATATTTACTCAATCTGTCCACCACAACGATAATAACTAACCTACCCTTAGACATAGGTAGCCCATTAATAAAATCCATGGAAACTTTAGTCCAAATATGATTTGGGATAGAAAGGGGTTGTAACATACCAGGATAAGGTACCAGTTCAGGTTTGAATCTTTGACAAACACTGCGATTCCTTACAAATAACTTGACTTCTTTTCTCATTTTTTTCCAATACACATGGGCACTAATTCTTTTCAGGGTAGCTTGCACCCCTGAGTGACTACCTTGACCGTCTGTGTGGAAGTGTTTCAATAGACCTCTTAATTTCCTGTCCTTTCCAACCACCAGTTTCCCTTTCCTTAACAACTGATTTACAGACCAAGAGTAGTGTTTGGCAGAAGTACTATCTGTTTGTAACTTAGAAATAATGGCCTGCAACTCCTTGTCACTGATCCACCCTTCTTTAATCCTTCCATACAATTCACTACTGACTGTACTACAAGTGATTTGTAGCAATTCACCAGTGTTCAGGACTCTTGATAAAGCATCATCAGGCACATTTTCACTACCCTTCTTGTACACTATTTCATAATTATACCCCATTAACTTTGGAAGCCATTTCCTTAGAACTGGAGTAGTGAATCTCTGATCCATCAAATACTTCAAGATAAAATGGTCAGTTTTAATGGTAAAATGTTTGTCAAGCAAATAACTCCTCCATTTGTCCAATGCCTGAATGACTGCTAAAAATTCCTTCTCATAGGTAGATAAACTGTGATGTTTGAGTGCTAAGGACTTACTAATGAAAGCAACTGGGTGACCACCTTGTTGTAAGACAACTCCAATACCCACCCCTGAAGCATCAGTTTCTACTATAAAAGGTTCATTGAATTTAGGCAATTTTAGTATTGGTGCTTGTGACATGGCTATTTTCAGTGCTTCAAAGGCTCACTCTGCATTTTCATTCCAAACATAGGCATTCTTTTTTAACAAGGCTGTGAGGGGTTGACTTATGAGAGCATAGTTCCTTATAAACCTCCTATAATAACCAGTCAAACCCAAAAAACCTCTCAACTTTTCAAATTCTGAGGTTTAGGCCACTTTCTCATTGCTTCCACTTTGGCTGGATCTGTTGCTACTCCTTTATCAGAGATAATATGGCCTAAATATTCTACCCTTGTGACTCCAAAAGTACATTTACTTAACTTAGCATACAATTTATGAGCTCTCATTGTCTGTAAAACCAACCTCAAGTGTTCCATATGTGACTCCATAGTGGGGCTATAGATAAAAATGTCATCAAAAAAGACCAATGTAAACTTCCTCAAATAAGATCTAAAAACTGTGTTCATTAGAGACTAAAATGTGGAGGGAGCATTAGTAAGTCCAAATGGCATGACTAAAAACTCATAATGTCCCTCATAAGTCTTAAAGGTTGTCTTAGCAACATCACTGTCATGCATCCTAATTTGGTGATAGCCTGACCTAAGATCAAGTTTAGAAAAAATGACTGATCCACACAATTCATCAATCATTTCTTCTATCATAGGAATAGTAAATTTATCTTTGATGGTCAGTTTATTCAATTGTATGTAGTCAATACACATCCTCCAAGAACCATCCTTCTTTTTCACCATGACAATAGGAGAGGAATAGGAACTTTGATTGTGCCTTATTACCCCTGAATCCAAAAGCTCCTTAACCATTGCTTCTATTGCATCTTTTTGAGTGGGAGGGTGTCTGTAAGGTCTGATATTCACAGGTTGAGCTCCTTCTTTGAGTGGTATTCTGTGATCATGACTTCTCTTGGGTGGAAGACTGGATGGAACAGCAAAAACATCTTCAAATTCTTGCAATAATTGAGTTAATGAAGGTAGTGAAGTGGCATTATCAGTTTGCTCAGCATGTAACAAGGTAGTTGGATAGACACATTGAAGAGGACTAATTCTTCCCTGCATCCATTGTAGACTTGCTTTTGTAGTTCCTCTCAATGTCATCAGTTTGTTATTGTACCTAAAACTCATTCTCAACTCCTTGAAGTTAGAGAGTATATTGCCCAAAGTTGAAAGCCACTGAATGCCTAAAACCATCTCACACCCACCCAATGGTAACAACATAACTGAAGTTGTGAAAGTTTCCCCTTACAAAGACCATGAAAATTCTTTATACATAGTCTCAGTGAGAAGACTATTCCTCCCTGCAATGGCCACTTGCATGGGACATGTTCTTGTAATCTGACACCCAATCCTCTTAGCAATATTGACATCCAAAAAATTACATGTACTACCACAATCAATAAGAATATGCAGCTCATGCTTGCCTACATACCCTTTAACTTTTAGTGTTTGGTAACTATTGACTCCAGTAATAGCATTCAATGAGATCTGTGGACTCATTGCTTCCACATTTTCTGGACCTGGTTCCCATGGAATTCCCTCATTCAAACATTCCAATACAATCTCTTCCCCTGTCTCATCCTTTGCCTCCTTATCCACTTATGCAATTACTTCCAAACTAAACACTTGTCCACTACACTTGTGCCCTAGTGCATATCTTTGATCACAGTGAAAACACAAGCCCTTTTCTATTTTCTCTTCCAATTCCTTTTAGGTCAATTGTTTCCTTTGTGGGTTATCCTGTGAAGTGGATGCCCTATTTCTCCAATTGGCATTTGGAGCAGGTAAGGCTAAAGGTTTTGGACTAGTGACATTGGTAGTGTTTTGAAATCTTGGTGTATATAGTATGGACATCTTTTGTTTCTGTTTCATGACACCATTCTTAGCCTCCTCCAATTTACACAACCCATACAACTCTGCTAAAGAGCTTGGCCGAAACATTCTAACTGCCAACTCAATTTCAGTTTGCAATCCAGCCATAAAGAAACTCATTGACCGTTCATCAAGCAAATCTACTCTACTCAACAATGTGTCATAAGCATCAATGTAATCCTCCATAGACCCTATTTGTCTCAATTTCTTGATTTCACCCAAAGGATCATCATATTCTTTGCCAAATCTCTTAAGAATAGCTACTTTATACACCACCCAATCAACATCATCACCCATAAATCTCACAAACTGCCTATGCCACATAAGTACTAGATCATATAAATGATCTGAAACAAGATTGACCTTACAATTATCTTGCACCTTGTCCACTTTGAAGAACTGTTTACACTTGAATATCCACCCTCTAACATCATCACCCCCAAATCTTGGGAACTCAATCTTGGAGACTCTGGTAAACTGCATCTGTTGGACACCATTGAAACCACCATGACCATGATTGCCATTGCTAGTTCTTTGCAAATCATTCACAGTAGACATATCTTGCATCATTCTTTGCAAATCATTCACAGTTTGTTAAAGGGACTCCATTGTAGGTTCTTGAACTCTACTTGTATTTCTTGTTTCCACCATCATACCAATAACACTATCACTCATCAACAAATGGAATAATGTCTATTGGTCCTGTTCTTGATTACCCAACCCAATTACTTTTGATCAGCTTGTTCAAAACTAGAGGATTTAAGCAGCCAATGCGCAAGTCTTGTGATCGTATAATTGGTTGGCACTAATCAGATGTAAGAAGAATAGTGAAATTAGTGGTGGCTAATTTCTTGCCGGAAATCTCTGTTTGTTACCGAAAATTAGCCGGAGATCAAGAATTTCAATGAAACACTCTTGAACGTATCTTGCCAGGAAAGAGGATCTTGATACCAAATGATAGACTACAATTATGTTCTTCAAGAAATCATAAAGAAATGAGGAAGAACTATTCAAAAGTAGGAAAATGATAAAGAAGAAGAGATTCGAACTTGAGAAATGGGATTTGTTATTAGACTGATGTGTTTGTTACAAGAGAAGAAAGATTTACAAATCATGAATACTTTTCAATGTACTGCTAAATCTATTTATACAAATGAAATGGTATTAAAATGATAAGGCGAGAAAAGTAGTTATTGTGGATTGTCGACTTTAGTGTTTGACTTCTATGTTGACTTTCGTTGACTATCTCATTTTGCTCCATATCAATAGAGTATGTTTGGCAAAAATATATTTTGCTGGTGCTGGTGCTGGTGCTGGTGCTGGTGCTGGTGCTGTTGCTGATGCTAATGTCGGTGTTGTTGCTGGAAAAAATTATTAAAAAAATATTATTTTTATAAGCTACATGAAGTAACCTTTTATTTTTAGATATTATGGAAGATTATTATTATTATTATTTTTAAAATCTTTTAGAGCACTTGGTATCATAACTTGAGTTATGTCATAACTCAGCGCCACATCAGCTTTAACATTTCAACTTTAACTTAAAAAAAAACCCTTATCATAACTCAACATTTTAGGCCCCACTTTTCTTTAAAAACATTTTTTTTTGTTTGATGTTTGCTTCTTAACACGAGGTTACCATTGTAACGTGAAGGGTAACGCAAAACCATAATTCAATGATAACATGTGTTAAAGGTTGAACACGTAAGCAATAAAGCGGATGCAAGGGAAACATACCGAAGGCTCTTATAAGTTATGCGCTCGTAAATCAATAATTATACGGCCGAAAATTACGTGAGCCTATCGGGGCTCACACGTATACATTTAGAGGACGTTTATTAAATATAATTAATATGTTTAATGTATACTATTAATTATAACTAATATAATCCACGAAATATACATAACGGTCGTTAGTTCGTTAGTGTAATAGTTAACGGTCGTTAAGTCCGAAAATTGGCTTGATTTGACAAGGACCAAAAGCAAAATGGGGGCCCATGGGCACCTATGGTGGCCGGCCATATGGATTAGGGCAAGGGGAGGAGTAGCTTTTTTTCTAAGCTACCTCTAGGTCTTCATTTATTCACACCTTCAATCAAAGCATTCTTTGATCTCCTCTCTTGCTCTCTACGATCGAGCAACACCCCAAGAAGGGAGTTGATTTCGTTTCTCATCTACGACTAGCATTCGTGTTTAGTTCGTAAGCTCGTGGGTTAAGCACTAGCATCCTAACGCTCTCGTTGGACGTGTAGTGTGTGTTTACGTTAGAGATCAACTCACTATAGTTGATTAGAGTTTCGTGGTGGTACGAGATCCATTGAAGTGTTCGTGATCAAGTTCAAGACTTGGTGGTTATCTATTTTTCAATAGATTCGAGGTTAGTATTATTATGTGTTTTAATTTATGTGTTTTAATTCATAACGTTTAATATAGATCCATCCGCTGCGTACTCGTGGTATTGATGGTTTAATTAATATGAATTCCTAACAGAAATCTCTTTTCACCTAATGCGTTTGGAGTCTAAAATTTGCACAAAACAGTAGTATGTTTAGTGCATCATCTTTCTTGAGATTGATATACACAAGATATGATGGACTTTAAAAGCATAAACATGTTACTGAACTAGATTAAAACATTAGCAAAAGTGGCATTTGGGCATTTATCCTAAAACCAAGCTAGATTAGTAGATTGTGTTGGCAACAAAAGTAACTAGATTTAAACATTAGCAAAAAACAAAATGGTCGATTTGTTGTAGATAACGTGAAAAGAATTTGTCAAAACTGAGTATTATTTTATTAGCACTAGTCCAAGGTATACATGTAGGTGGCAACCATTTCCTTATTCATGAAAGGTGATTTTTGAGGTCAACCATGTTGTGATAGGCTGATCAGTCGTTTTCTATGTGGTCATACTGGCCACTTAATACGGTAACGCGGAGTTGTCTCTGATAATATATAATTGTCACAACTAATAAGTTGCGGTAAGTCATGGCGGAGCAAAGAGGCAGAGGTGTGAAACACCTCAAGTTTGATGTGAAGTCTGGCAGTGGTGAAACAAGTAAAATATTGATTGCAAAAGATGATGTTACAGACCTAAGTTTTCGGTGCTATACCGATACAACTGGTCATCATGCTTCCAGTTTACGAGGTTATACTTGTTGGAAATGTATATATTTACAAACATGTGAATGTCCGGATTCGAACTCGTGACCACGGGATTGCACACATTAGCGAATGAGAATTAAAGTTAATAATTAATGTTTATGTTTACGATTAATTATTGCACATTAAGTCCGGTTAACGATCGTTAAGTATTTAACGGAAAAATGACTAACGACCGTTAAATGAAAAGAGAAAGGACTAGAAATGGAAAACTTGGAAAAGTTATGGGTTTTTCCCGTGGGCTTTCTACATGGCCGGCCAAGGGGGGCTTCCCAAGCCCTAAATCATATCTTGTTCCCAAAGTTTCCCTACTAGTATATAAAGAGGGTTAGGTTCTAGGGTTTAATACACTTGTGCATTGAATTAACCCTAGATCTCTCCTTATCCTCTCTCTTGTCCCATATTCGGCCGAACACCCCAAGTAAGGGAGTTTGGTTTCGTTTTTTTTTATAAACGAGGACTTGTGTTAAATCTAGCAATCGCTTGATTCGTTGGTTAATTCGTGTGTACAAGAACGTGGTAGTAAGACACTATTCTTACACCATATTGGTTTGAGTTGTAGAAAGGTAAGGGACAACTCTCTAATCCACTTCTTGGTCTTGCTCAAGAGATTTGATATTCGCAAGAGGTACGTTATGCATACTTTCAGTTAATTAATTTATTTGTTATGATCTTTAGTCTTCCGCTGTGTACTCTTGATGTCTTTATGTTTTATTGTATTTTATATATCATAAACTCAACAGTGGCATCACGAGCCTTGTATAACAAGTAATTAATTACTGAAACACATAATTAAAATAAACATGAATGTGTTATTATTTGTATGCTTAGATCTAGGGTTTGCAAAACCTAAACCCTAATTTTGAGGGGGGGCGTTTTATTTGGTGCCCTAATTAGGGTTTTGTAAACTATTGTTTTAATTGGATTAGAAACCCTAAGATGCATGCAACTTTATGTGTATATGCGTAACTTTGTTTTAATTGCATTAATTGTTAAGTGTAATTTTATGTCCATGATAATTATCTGCATGTTTTATCATGGATCTGCTTTTTTTTTGTATGTCTTTCATGTTTAAGTGATATACACTAAATTATGATAGATCTAAAATTGGGGAAGACCTCAATAATTATTATTTAATCAATTATGTGCTATGTGGTATATATTTAGTTTTGACTTTGATTCGCTCCCAGACGGTCAAGTTTAATCACGCAAGCTAGCCACTTGTGAATGGCCAACCGTAACAAACTTAAAACAGCCCGGAAACAAATGCAATGAAGTCCAGGAGAGTATAGTGTTTCCCCGGGTCGTTATGTCCCAACGAGCTGTGCGAGAATAGTCAAACGTGTAGTGATCGAGAAGATTTGAACGGATAAGGAGATATGATTGATTATAACTAAGGAAAAAGTTTATAAACTACAGGGGCTTAAATACAAATTAAAGAAAATTAAAAAGATAAATTCTATTAAATAAACGCTATCACTATTTGTAAAATGATGTTTTTGATTTTTCTTATATAAAACTTAAATTAAAAACTACGCGACGTACAAAAGAAAATGTGAAAATAAAACAGTATTAATCCTAAAAATATGAAATGACATTTTTACAAACCTAATGATAAAAGAAAATTTCTAGAAAAAGAAAATTATTTTTAAAACTATTTAATTAATTATTATTAATTAAAAACTAATTTTAACTATTTAATAATAGCCTAAAATACAAGAAAATATGAAATAAAGCTAGAAAAATGAAATTATGACTTGGAAAAATCTAAAATAACTAAAAAGAATTTTCAAAACTAATTTTGTATTTTTCTGATTATTTTTCTATTTTCTATGAATTAAAAACTATTTAAAACTAATTAAATTGCTAAAAATTACAAATTAAATTATGAAAAATCTGGAAAAATAATTTTTTGACTTTTTATTTTATCTTAACCTAGTAAAATTGAAAAATTATTTTTTTGAACTTTTTCTGATTTAATTGTATTAAAAGCTAATTAAAATTACCTAAAAACTGTTTTAAATGAAGAAAAATAGTAAACAGTGCTAGAAAAATATGAAAAATTCAGGAGAACTCTAAAATAATATTCTAATTCTAGGAAAAATGTAAAAACAGTAGCTTGTGCACAAGAATATGGAACTGCAATGTAAAGTGCTTATAAATAAGCACAAGGCACAAACTGGGCACCAAACTTTCACAGAAGCTATATTATGTTAAAATTACTTGAAAACAACTTACTACAACTATCCTAAACCTATAAATTGCAAACTGCTATGATTTTGTTATTTGAGCTTAATGTGCTAAAAACAGTTTTGGGTACCACTTTTAAGCTAGAAAATAAGCACTTAAATAAGCTGGAAATTGAAAAACAGATGTTGGGGACTAAAGTATACCTGGTTAGCTACTTGTAAACCAAAAATGAGCCTTGGACAAGCTCTTATGAGCTTTTTCCAAGCTCTTCAATACACTGAGAAAACTCAGTATTGACTGAGTTGTGAACAGGGCAGATAAGCCCTGTTTGATAAGCTCTTTTGAAGCTTTTAGAAAATTACTAAAATTTAATAAAAATCATAATAAGTAACTTAACCAACTGAAGTTTTAAAAACCAAAAGTCTCACTTGATTTGACCCAGTAATGAATCTATTAAAAATCACCCGAGGTGGGCTTAAAACTGGATTTTCACTTTTTAACCTTTTTTTGACAGTTATGAGATGTTGACTATTTTGAGATTTGATTCAAAATGGTGGACTGATGTTGATGTTAAATGGTAAAATGAAACTAGTGCAAGCTATCTCTAGATATTTTAAACACTGAACAAGTTTTTGATTTCACAAAATCTCAACAGACATGAGATTAAGACATTTTAAAAGTGATTTTGACTTTTGAGCTAATGCAGTGACAAAATTAAGACAGATATGAGTCAAGTGATCCTATTTGAGACTGAGTATGCACATGTCAAGTGCAAACAAGAGCTCAAGCTCAATATACACATCTGATCCAAACACCTTTTTAGGAACTGTTTTACTAATTTAAGCTAACTAATTACTAAGTTAGCTTATGCTAACACTTGAGATGATTCTAGTTACCCTAATTATAACTACTAAACAAGTTTAAACTGTTATTGACCACAGATTCCAATCCAAGCACAATATGCAATACTGTATTAAAAATCAAAATGAGATAAAAACTTACAAGAGCCCAGCTTATTTGTGCAGCTTAAACCAAACCCAAACTATGCTAATCTACCAACCCAATCCAAATCAAGCACTGCATCAACCCCATTCCATTTCCAAACTGCTTGAACCAAAATTCCACCAAGTTTGACTTTTGTTGACCAGGAACCAATATTGATTGAATCTATTTCATAAGCTTACTAAAAGCTATACTAAGCTTAAATAAGCATATTTGAACTAAAATAAAGCTTCTTGGAGCTTAAGTAGTAGAGCTTTGAAACTGAAATTTTTAACAGTGAACCATAGAACATGAAATGTTAATATAACTTGAATTGACACTTGAAAACAGTTTGAATACACTTAAACAACTTAATTTGATACAATGAAACCAAAGATTACAGCTTAAAGCTTAATTAAAAACATAAAAATAAAATACGACATACATATGAAATAAAAACTAAGCACTACTTTCATCTCTTGCTTCTCTTCTCTTTTTATACATCAAAAAGCTTTCTCTTACCTCTCTGAGTGTATCCCAGCTTTAATCTCAACCATTGGATCTCTAGAAATCATATTGGCCATTTGATCATTTTTGGCGGGAAAAGTGGTTTTGACCTGTGGCCTCTGATTTTTGCAACTAGGGGGGGTGGCATTAATTGTGGTGGGTTGTGATGATGAGGGGGAGGAATAAGGTGATAAAGTGATGGGAGATGTTGCCTGAGTTGCAGTCAAGTGGGGATGGGGAAGGAGATAAGGTGGGCGGGCTAAGGGTGTTTGACTGGATTTGACCAAGGGGTCCAAAATAGGGAAATGACAGGGGGTCAAAAGGGGTTTTGGCAGGGGATCAAAATGGGGTAAAGGGTCAAGGTTTGGTTTGTTATTAGTATAAGGACCTTTCTTGTAATTCTGCCAAACTAGAGGGACCAAACATGTAATTTCTCCAAGGTTATCACAAGGGACCAAAATTGACAAGTTTCAACAGTTCAAGGACTAGTTTTGACATTTTCAAATTTCCAGGGACCAAACTTGACATTTTTGAAAGTTTAGGGACCTAAGTTGTAAATTTGCAATTTTAAATCTCAATGACCAATTTTGACAACTCAAGAATCCCTAAGGACTTAAAATGATATTTTTCTTTATTTAGATTTACCAGGGACTGTTTTTGACAACTTTTGAAACTTGGGGGACTAAAACTGCCAATTATGCAAACTTGATACGTTTTTACCAGATTTTGATATTTTTGCATTTAAAACACATAAAACACTTATTTGTGATATTTTTATCATTTTGATGCATTTTTGAGTGTTTTCAGATGTTTTTGCAGTTTAAATGGTACAAAAATGATGAGTATTTAGACACTCATCAATCCCCCACACTAAGATATTGCTAGTCCCTAGCAATGTTTTGAGAAAAATTAATGGATTTCATCTCTTTACCAAAAGCCATTACTTCTGGAGTAGCCAAATGTTTCAGTTCAAGTAAGAACCTTGGTACACCGATAACCAAATGATTTTGAGCAAATCACCAGCTTTCAACGGATTTGATTTGTCTTTACCAGAAGCCGTTTGCTTCTGGACTAGCCAACTCTTAGATAAATTATCAATATTATCTTTGGTGAGTTGATTACCAATTATGGTTTTTCCACTGCCTTTACCACAAGCCATAAACTTGCGGGCTAGCCAACTCTTCACTAATTAAAGATATGGTGAGCTGAACACCATACAATTTTGGGCAAATTGCAAGCCGTCAACGGATTTGAGATATCTTTACCAAGAGCCGTTTGCTCCTGGATTAGCCAATCCTTTTATTTATTAGACATGGCGGACTGATAACCGTAATCTGAGTAAGTGAAAAACACTTACTCCAAAAAACATTTTGGCCAAAAATGGAGGAATTGGGTGGTATAATTACATGATAAAATTCGTGAGAATTCCCCCCCCACACTAGAAATGAATATTGCCCTCAATATTCAAAGTACCGGCGGTTATGCCGAAACATAGAACGTAAAAGGGAAATACTACGGCCATTATTTTGAGAGTTTTTGTTTTTTTTTTTTTTTTTTGAAACTCTTATATACAACAACGGGGGGCAACTCCCCCACACTAGGGTGGTACACACGGGTGAAAACCCATGTTTAGCTACTGTTTTTGATTACCGAGTCGCTAGCTTGACTCGACCCCGAATTCATTTGTTCTTGGGGAAGCAACGTGGAAAACCAATCTCAATCGGACTTTCGTTCACAGTGTTAACAAACATATGAACATCAGAAATGTTAGGTTCCAACGAAACGGAAACAGCTAAGATTATTTTTTTATTTGCGTGAGATCGTGACTTAGATCGTAATCAAAGGGTAAAATGTCCACGTGTCGTGAGAACGGGCATGGAAGATTTTGCAGTTTCTTAAGTTGGACAACTTAATTGAGTTAGGCAGTGAGAACTGGCAACTCAAGGCATAAGATGGGATAAAACATGTTTACATGGCGATTGATATTGGCTATATGTAAATCCCATAAATCTAGGAATTGCAATTGAAATTGGCAATTGAGCAAAAGCTCTACCACTTTGTATAAGGTTCATTACTAGCAGATCAACTGACGTGATGAAATTATGACAATTTGGATCCTAGTTTTTCAGTGAAAATTAAATGGTTATATGATTATGAACCATGGGTATTTAATTTTCTTCAAAAGGTTAATTATCGAAAATACTAAAAATTGAATTTTGTAATTCTTTTGAATGTATAAATGCAACATTTAACCGTAAACGAGGTTTAGTCTTTGATCAGTAAATTGATCCATTCTGCTTTCAAACAAATGTTTGATCGAGAATAATTAACCGAAAAGACAAACGAAGTCTCTTTTCCATGGGAGAAGCATGAGACTCAATCCTATTCCTTTTCATGAATGAGAAAGGTATAATAGGAACGTTTGAATTGTCAAAATTCTAATGTAACTCATAGCAATGAATTGCACATCATATTTTCCATAAAGATTTCATTACCTGATTTGGTGAATGAATCCTTTTGTAACAAACATGAATGTTGGTTAACTGGAAAACATGTATATGAGTTACTAAATTAGAAGCTAGACAAATTACCGCGAAAATTGGTAAAAGGCAAACTAGCTTAATTTATCTAGTTGGTTTGTTTTAGCCTTTAAAGGTGCTACATACCAGTATGGGGATGGTAGACCTAGTAAGGAAGAAATTGCATACCCAATTTTTCGAGTTAATAACATTAATGGATAACCCATCATTCACAGAGTAGAATACACCTTTTAGTACCTAAGTAATGATTACGTATGGTTCTTCAAAGGTGTAGGAAAGTAAAAAGCAAGCAACTTGTTTTCACTGGTTATGCAACACTTCCAATGTTGTCAGATTCAGTGGGAGCATTTGTGTTGCATTACTGAATAAGAAGTTATTTTATTGATTTTTAATTCAGTGAGAGCTACAAGCTTTATTTCCTGTGTAGTAACCCATATTATCTTCAAAGATAATTACTTTCCAATTGTAGACACTTATGTTTTAAGGATAGTCGTGTACGTTTCCTTACTAAACAATATAGTTCTACATCTACTTGTTATATCTATGACACAAATCATATTAATCAAATAAACGAACGTGTATCGTGTTGTTTATCTGCTCCATGATGTTGTTTCATGCACAAGTGGGAGAAATCTTTATTGTGTGCAAGGTACAACACATATAAATATGATTTAAATAGATTCTCTTGACCACAAGGTAAGAGAGTAACGTTCCAATAGGAATTATACATTTTTATGTGTGTGATTGCCACATTAGGAACATGTGTCAAGATGATAACAAATACTACTTTAAATATATATGTCTAAGAAACACTTGAAGTTACAATTTATGTTACGTGAAAACGTGAACTAGATTATAGCCCAAGGTAAAATATCCACGTGTCGTGAGAACGAGCATGGATGATTTTGTAGTTTCTTACGTTGAACTTTTCATGGAATGACATAATTAAATGAAGTAATCTAATACTACTTTGAATTTAAGTATTCGTTGAATGACTTAAATATATGTAGTAAATATTAACTTGAAATATTAATTGAAACCTGAGGTGGTGTTCATAATTACTTTAATTATAAATGTTTATGATTTTGTAAAGTCACAAACATGAAGTCTTTTAATACAAGACTTATAATATAAAGTAAGACGTTAACTTGCTATGTTTTAAGACATATACATGGAGTCAATGAGTTGATCAATGACTTATAACGTATAGTGGGATTATAACTGTTATGTCTTTTGACTTGGTCAAGAATACTTGTGTTATAATACATGCAATTGATTTGGTAATTCTATTGTACTATTAAGTTTTACTTTGTTGGTAAATAGGATAAACCAAAGAGTAGATGGTTATCTTAAATATTGTTAGATTAATCTTACAATATTAATTCTAAGGAAATACCATAGTTTTATGGTATGTTCAGTTAGAAGAATCAAAATCTATTGGCATGTTTGATTCAAGATAACTATAGTTTCTTCCAAAATGTTATCAAGGTTAGTAGATTGAGTATAGATTGAATATACTCAATAAGACTCCAACCTAGAAGATTAATAAGACACCATTTTTATGGAATGTGATGAATCACATTAAATCTTATAAATGAAGTTCTGAATTTGTTAAACTACTTATAAAGTGAGTTGTAACAAACTAATGTTAGGAACTGTTAATGTTTTTTTGTAATATCCCAAAAGAGAACAAGTATTGTTGCTCTACTTGATAAACTATTTAAAGGTAATCTTTAAATTGTTAAAGGCAAGTGGGAGTTTTGTTTAGATCTTGAAAGATTGAATTACAAAATACATAATCTTCTAAAATGCACTAGCAAATATCATGATGAGGCTAAACATGTATATGATAGACCTCAATATGATGGAATTGTCATTCATAGATCCGCAAGGATATCTCAGATATTTAATATGTTGAGGAATATGAGTTACAGGATCATGGTAAGCCTGTTAATCATAATGATAAATTTACCAAATGTTGAATTGTGGTAAATCAATCATACTATGAATGTAGAGATGTTGTCCATAGAGATAATCAACTTTAGATATTTGGTTTATCTTAATGAGTTTCTTCAAAGGATGGAAACCCTAGTGGTTTAAATCTTTGTGTAGAAATCATATGGACAATATTGTACACATATTTAATGCATGTCTAGTGACAATAATATTAATCATACTTAATCAATTGAATATGATTGAATATTCTTTTCTAGATACATTAAATAGAAGTATAAAGATTATAATTGTCATACTTAGTTTCATTGATATGAAATTTTGACAATGAATATCAAAACTCTTTGTTGTGGAATTACTTTTGCGAGGACGATGAGTAATACAAAGTAGTTTTATAAATTCAAATAATCTTTGAATATGTACAAACTGCAATAATCCATGAATGGATATATGCATGCATCTAGGAGATGATTCTTATGTTTAATATTAAATCCATGTTTGATTTGATAATTAAAATAAGATTGCCCATAAGTATTCCTAAAAGCTAGTGGGAGTATAATTTATTTTTCTTAAATCTTATATGTTGTATGGGCAACTACATTCCACTTAAATTAAGTTTTAGTTGGGAATGAAACTTCGTTTGTAAGATTTGGAAATAATATATACAACCTTGGAATATATGTTTATTATTATAAACATATGCGGTAAATAAATGAGTCTAATAGAACATGATGAGTACATATCTTTGACAAGATAGTATATGAATGAGATCTTAAAGTCTAACTTGAAGATTCATCATGAACATCATGTTGTGTATAAGGTTGTTGTATCATGCTTGATTACAAGATGATTTAATAACATTGTAATATTTATGTTTGGATTTAGAATTGCATTCCTCAGCCTGGAGTTGCTCCCAGATTCTACACGACAATTGTTGTGTAATTGTCATAGTCAACAAACTTGAGGTTTGGATGACACCAAACAAATAAATATTCAAAGTTTACGGATGTTTAAAGAGCATATTGTTGTACACAATGATGCTGGTATAATTGAGATGACACTCAATTCTAGTCATGGTATCCTTGATGATGACCATGTTGACTAGTTATGATCAACTAAGAGCATAGTTGCATTATACATTACAGAATAAAGAATACTTTAAAACTTTAAAGTTTTGAAAGATAATTGTCATAAAAGGGTGGTTCAGGTTATCACACACATTATGGAATGATATGACAATATCAAGATATGTGTAAACATATACAAGAAATTCACTTATTGAATTCTTGAAATAAGTATTCTCAAAATTCCTATAGATCAAAGTTAATTGAAATTATGCCTTGTCAAGAAGTATGATTTTCATGACTTGTGGCAAAATTCATTAACTAGTATTATCATGCATTGATCTATTTAGTATTTGGATAAAGGATGTTAAACAATTATTATTTATAATGAATTAAAGTACGGTATACGTTTAATTTCATTTATAATATTGTGTCATGTATTTGCATGTTTAAATCCTTGAATAACTTAAGTTATTCTAAATAGTCCGTTGTCAATCAATAACATGGGAATGATATTGAATTAAGACAAATCTGAGTATTAGTTAGAATATACTTAAAAGTATATTGATGCGTAGCATGACTAATTTCAGATGATATTCAATGAATTGAGTATAGGACTTATCCCACCCACATGATGATACTTAATGGATCTTTGTCATTAAGTATATCATGGATATTTATCCTCTGACTTGAGATACCAGAGATATGTCATGGATGTAGTGCATTTTTGTGAAGCAATCTAACGCTATACGTAACTGGTAGTTATAAGGGTTGTTTTCAGAAGTGTTGCAAAATTTATGATTTCTGCTTGTAGTCAAAATGGGATTTGTTTCCTTCAAATTTATTTTGAAGTATAATACTGCTGGGCCCCTCGTAGGGTTGTTAAGATGTTTGCATGGCCATGCCCAAGGTCTTCTGGAATATGTTCAGAAAAATTGGTAATCTTAATCAATCACATAAAGCGAGAAACAGAATAGTTAATTAAGAAATGAGTGAGATTCATATTCTTATTAACATGGTATTAGAAACAAAAGGATGAATATGATGATGAATCATCAAACTTGGTTTTTCTCCAGAAAACCATACACGAGTTGTACCGGGGGCATTGGCGTGTTGCTAGACGCTAACCAATGTCATTTCATGTTTTGTAAACATATCCAAGTGGGAGCTGTTGGAAATGTATATATTTACAAACATGTGAATGTCCGGATTCGAACTCGTGACCACGGGATTGCACACATTAGCGAATGAGAATTAAAGTTAATAATTAATGTTTATGTTTACGATTAATTATTGCACATTAAGTCCGGTTAACGATCGTTAAGTATTTAACGGAAAAATGACTAACGACCGTTAAATGAAAAGATAGAAATGGAAAACTTTGAAAAGTTATGGGTTTTTCCCTTGGGCTTTCTACATGGCCGGCCAAGGGGGGCTTCCCAAGCCCTAAATCATATCTTGTTCCCAAAGTTTCCCTACTAGTATATAAAGAGGGTTAGGTTCTAGGGTTTAATACACTTGTGCATTGAATTAACCCTAGATCTCTCCTTCTCCTCTCTCTTGTCCCATATTCGGCCGAACACCCCAAGTAAGGGAGTTTGGTTTCGTTTTTTTTATAAACGAGGACTTGTGTTAGATCTAGCAATCGCTTGATTCGTTGGTTAATTCGTGTGTACAAGAACGTGGTAGTAAGACACTATTCTTACACCATATTGGTTTGAGTTGTAGAAAGGTAAGGGACAACTCTCTAATCCACTTCTTGGTCTTGCTCAAGAGATTTGATATTCGCAAGAGGTACGTTATGCATACTTTCAGTTAATTAATTTATTTGTTATGATCTTTAGTCTTCCGCTGTGTACTCTTGATGTCTTTATGTTTTATTGTATTTTATATATCATAAACTCAACAATACTAGTTACGTTGCTAGTTTATTCAATTGTTGCAATGTTTTACGCAGAAAAGGAGATGATGGAACCTTTGCAATAGAGTGTGATGGTCGCATTCGGTGGTCCAATTCCTCTTACGCGAAAGGTTCTCAACTAGAATATGTTTCCACTTTCAACAATGATAACGAGTTTGGGCGTAATACTAACACCCCCCAGTTATTCAGTGTTGGTCCTTTTGATCCAGTTTACAGTCAGGTTGGAGGATCCGCTTGCTATGGTGGTGGTACAGGTAATATAAACCAACTGTCATCTGTTTCAACTTCAAGTAACCATGCTAAAATGAATTATAGTGATGATTCAAATAAAACTATGAGGATTAACCGTCGATGAAGGTGGTAATAGAACTAGAACTCAACATGAAAATATATCCACTGTTTTTAGTGACAGAAGTACCATTGCCGGTGCTAGTCATGATATGTTGTCGACAAAGGAAAGGATGTCAAAAGGATGTCAAAAAGGGAGTCCCACGACAATGGTAGAAGAAGTGGTTGTGTCTGGGGTGGTTCGCCAATAAGCAATGAAACTTATAAGTTATAACCACCATCATGCATGTTGTTCTAGTCATGATATGAGCGTTGTATACTTGTATATAGGTGTGATCATATTCATGTATAATTGAATTGTTTTTGCATGAATAACTGTAAAGCAAATCATATTTATTGTGGTAATTGAAAGTGTCATATAGAAAATCATTTTGTTTAGTTTGCCTTATAGTGTAAAGTATCTCATTGTTATGTAAAGTATCTACATTATACCTTTCCAAGCCATGCTCCGACGAGATTGGATGTTGATGTTAGATGAACCGGCAACAATCCTCTACTTAGCCATGGCCGAAACCATATGGCAATCATACATGGTCTTAATGCATCAACCAGACATGAGGCAGAGGTACGGGCCTATAGAACAGATATCCTGTTCAAGTAAGGCCGTACATCCTTGTATCATATATATTGGATTTACATTATTTCTTGGTAACTTAACAAATTACCAGACCAAAATCCATACCAGACACCTAATCAAAAGTGGGTCAAAGAAATCTTGTGCATGGCCATTTCCGAAGTGAAATAATAAAACACAAACTCACAGGCTTGAACAGTTCACATATTATGGCTATGAAAAAAGAGTTACAGAGTACATAATTGCTTTTCATAAATGTTTATACGCTAAGTACATTTTGAATTTTCGGCAACTTTCTTTAGCCTTAAACTTTCCACCAATGTTAAAAGTTAGAAACAGTCCCTCAATGATTTCCAAAATTTCAGCTTTCCAAAATTAATAAGCCAAAATAGGCCACTAGCGTTCTTAATGTAATAACAAAAAGATACTCTACTCGCGTCCAGGAACAAAACATATCTAAACACAAATATCATCACATATTCATAGCCAAAATCAGTTTGATTCATTTAAAGGCATCGTGAAAGCATGCACGATTGCACGCTAACGCTACAATCAAAAAGAAGTTTAAACAATTACGCATGTTCTCAAAGTACTAGATAAAAACAACCCAATGACCAAAATGAAACCAATCCCGGACCAGGTTGGTTGACATAATCCATCAGAAGAGTTAGGCTTGGACAGATGCAATGTGACAGATCAAATCGACAACACGGGAGCTGCAAGGTCAAATATAAATGTTTATATAAGAGAGTGCATCTTATCTATACTACATATAAAATAAAAATAGTCAAATGTTAAAAGTTGAAAGTTGAAAGTTAGAAAATAAAAAATGATCAAACGTGAGAGAAATGTATAGTGTAATTAATACTCTTATTAAAATACCTCATTACTTAAAATTACAATTATTTAATCACATTATACAACCAATTAAAAACATATCTACAAATTAAATACAACCAATTAAAACACCCCTTACTAAAAAGTAAAATAAAATTTTCACAATATACAATTTAAACAAGATAAAACATAATTCAAAATATAAAATAATTAAACAACTAATCAATGTTATTTTTAAAACAGCCTAAAATGGAAAGTACATGTTATTATACACATTAATAAAACATGCAAAGCTTCATAAAGGCTAACAAGTTGATGGTACATATAGTTTTGAAAAACGGACCGGACCAACTAGTTCAACCGGGAACCGGTGTCGTCATCGGTTCGGCTAACCAATAAAAGCCATCTAAAACCGAATCAGAGAGGACCCGTTGAAACTGAACAAACTGGTGAATCAGGCCTCATCGAGGTCTATTTTTCCGGTTAATCGTCACAGGGTACCCGCCGCCGCAACGCGCGGGTACCCCAGCTATACTATATATAAAGGAAAAATCAAAAAGTGAAAAGTGAAAATTTGAAACTAAAAAAGGAAATGTTGAAAAAATTTTATTCCAGAAGGAAGTCTATTAATACACATCGAAATCCGGATTGATCTGGGACGCTTCAAGCCCGACGGGTTGACCCGTTTTCAACCCAACCCGTCGTGGTTGACCCGATTTAAATCGAACCGTTTTTTACCGAAACGGTTCAACCGATTAAACCACCCGGGTTTCAAAACATTATATTTGATCCTCAAATCTTCAAACTTTTATTATTTTTCGTTTATAACTCATAACCTTTTTTTTATCACTAAACGATTTGTCGCTATAAAATCCCGTTGCTATGCACGGGTACTCGTCTAGTAAACAGTAAATATACAAGGCCTCATTATATGTGAAAAGATACAAGAGAGTAAAATTACCTGTATCCCCATACATTGTCATACCATGACACAAGCTTCACAAAGTTGTCGTTCAAAGCGCATCCAGCTTTGGAATAAAAGATGCTTGACCTCAATAGTTAAAGTCAACAAGTAACATCATAAGTCAACCAGACCGATAACTACTTTACTAGGGACAACATGTTTATGTTCCTGGTATTGGCTACCGAACCAATAGAACATCCGTAATGAATATTTACTGATATTCGAATCTGACCAAAATCAATACAATGTGGAAGGAAGTTATACCTGTTGTCACCAACAAAGCCTGTGGATACAACATCATCTTCAGTATATCCCAGTATACCCTTGAGCTTGCCCTCTGATAACTCTCTGAAATACCATTTTCCAAAACGTTAATATAAAAAAACAACGACAAGATAACAAGGTTCCTGTGTTTTTATTGCAAACACTTACTTTATTGCAACCTTGATTTTCTCATAGGTAGCCTTCTTTTCGAGCCTAACAATCAAGTCCATAACTGAACATCCGGGTCAATTTACCATTACGAGATGGCAAAATTTTACCAACATCCTGCATAAACATGAATAAAATAAGTTAAATAAACATAAGATGTCATAATGAATCAAAAAATCATTATCATTATGTGCCCAATAAATGCTACATTTGTCATGGCAGCTTATTTACCTTAGCGGCTCCAGTGCTGCTGGGAATGATGTTGAAAGAAACAACTCTTCCACCCCTCCAATCCTTCATTGATGGACCATCAATAGTCTTTTGAGTAGCTGAAATGTTCATGTTCATTTGCATGTTAGAAATAATTTACTAAGAACACCAACACCGACCGTAGAGGTAACATTGTGAAAATTTGAGTACCACCACTTCGCGTTGCGTGAGGATGTAACTGGAAGCCAATCATCGATGGCCTTTTCCTCAACTGTTCTTGTATCAAACTTTGACACACCACCAGTCTCCATCATAACTTGAAGCGACAACGTTGTCTACTTGCTTAAATTTAATTGATATTGAAGCTGAAGAACGAAGCAACATTAATGATTGTAGGGCAAATCGCATAAAAGTGTACCCAACTTATACCCAATTTCAATTTAAGGTACTCAACTTTTTTTATCCCAATTTAGTGTACCAAACTTTTTTTTGATTGCAATGTAAGACCACTAGCGGGTTTCCAAGTCACTTAGCCGGTTACCAAATTTTCCGACGACCTTTTCCGATGATCCACCACCACCACCTTCATTTATCACCACCACCACCCATACCTTCATTTATTACCACAATCACCATAATCCACTACCACAACCACCATATGTTATGTAGTGCCTGAATCAACATAACTAAACCCATAAAACTTAAATGCCTGAATCATCCCGAGTAATTCTTATTCCAGAAAAGAAATCATCATATCACTCGTAATACAACATTCAGATCAGGAACTGTCATCATCAGATAACATACCATCTAGACTCTCATATCCATTTCCCTGGCAAGAATAACAGTAGGATGTAGTGTATAATGGTATTATTAAAAACTGTAGAGAGTAATTAGAGTTTTAAGGAAAATAATTAAAATTTTCAAAGGGTACCCAAGTTATTGTAGGATTTGGATCCCATTTTATAAAATATGCATCCAGATGGTCGTTCATACAACACTCGCTGTGGTCATGATGACGAGGCGCATGAAGGTAGTCATTCATATGTAGATTAATGAGTGACGGTGTTTTGCAGCTTCCGACCCACATTTCCCCCTCAAACGCAACTTAGCCTTCTTCTTTTTGACACTCATCTCTGGAATTTAAAATATAAGAAACAAAAGATAATAATAGTTAACTAACTGGCTATGCATTGGATGGATAGATTCTGAAAGAAAGAAAAAAAAGCATGAAAGTATACTTGGCTTGGTTGTGGTGGTGGTGGATTATGGTGGTTGTGGTGATAAATGAAGGTATTGGTGGTGGGTTATGGTGGTGGTGGTGATAAATGAAGGTGGTGGTGGTGGGTCATCGGAAAAGGTCGCCGGAAAATTTGGTAACCGGCTATTTGACTTGGAAACCCGCTAGTAGTCTTACATTGCAATATAAAAAAGGTTTAGTACACTAAATTAGGATAAAAAAAATTGAGTACCTTAAATTGAAAAAATTGGTAACCGGCCCATGATTGTATAAAAAACACAAAGCAATTATTAGGGACTGTGGGTTTAGTTCGCAGAATGTTTTTGAAGGAATTGTAATCTTTGAAATGAATTGTAATTTGGATGAATTGTAATTCAAAGAATTAGAATGTGTTGAAATTGTAATGATGAAATCTGTGATTGTGTTTGATTGACTCGCAACATAATGTAATTCAAAATAATAATAATAATAATAATAATAATAATAATAAATAGGAAAATAATAATAATAATAATATAATATTAATAATATAATAACAATAAAAAATGAATAATAATAGTAATAATAATAATAATATAATTATAAAATAATAATAATATTAATATTAATAAATAATAATATTATTTAATAATAATAAGACTAAAATACACCGTTGGTCCCTGAACTTGGCTCGAAGGATCGCGATGGGACGAACCTGGCCATATTCATCGCGATGGGACAAACCTTGGCCTTTAAATGCCAAATCAGTCCCTTTGACCAAGTCAACATCTGATTTTTGTTTTGTAGTCGAGGGTATTTTAGTCCATACACATTTATACTTTTATAACACATTTATATTTTACCCCTTCATCTTTCATCCTCTTCATCATCTACCCAAATCATTCATCTCCCCAACATCATCATCTCCCCAACAATCTTCATCTCCCCAACAATCATCCTGCAAAAAATTTGTTGATGAACATATGCACATTATTCCCTCGGTCTCGTTCTCGTTCGGTTTTGCTCATTACCAGTTAGCATTAATTATGTAATCCTATCCATATCCAAAATTTTATGTTTTTTCTTTGGGGAATACATTTACCAGTTAGTATTAATTATGTTTCAGACATTTATAAACTACCCTGCACTGTTTCTAGTAATGCATCTCTATACATAGTTAAAAACCAATTGACAAATCTCTATAAAAAGTTAAAAACCAATGTGCTACAATCACGATATCCCGAGATCATATACAGGTCAAAGTTGTCACATTTAACTGGCATCGATTGTAGGAAAACATACAGTTTACATAGCCATGTTTTTATATGTAAGAGATGCAAAGTAAGTAAATCATTCTCATATTCTCATACAAACATTAGAGCCCATATTTTAAAGAAATGAGCCAAGTAATGTAAACAAGTGCACTTCTGTTCTTTTTTTGAATTGTACAAAAACTATAGTAAAACCAACG
>BPTQ01000005.1:275049671-275177197 GCA_019973895.1 Chrysanthemum seticuspe | reverse complement strand
ATACTACAATTGATGCTCTTTTCGGTTGTTTATTTTTGCCGAATTTACGTTTAATTTCCTTTTATTTTTCTATTTTAGATAATTTATTTGCGATAGTGATAAAAATTTAACTACAAAAACAAAAATACAAAATTATTTTGACTTTAATTTTAGATGCGCTGCATGTTTAATTTTTCACTTTGATTTAGTTATAATTGGGATTTTTATACTTTTAATATAAAAATGTTAGGATTACTATATTCTTTTATAAATCTTTTTCTTTTACTAAAAATAGTGATTAATAGATTAATAATAATTAATTTTTGATAAAAATTGATTAATTATTAATGGATTTTATGTTCTTTACTCCTTTGTTTCGATCTTTTTATTTTAATACTTAACTTTTTAAGATTTTATAGTTTGATCTTAAAAGTTTTGATAAAAAAAAAAAATAAGTTTTCATTTTTCTCAGGCTTAGATAAATATAAAAAGTAGAAAAAGTAATTTTCTAGATTTTTCATAGCTTATTTGGTAATTTTTAGTAATTTAAATAGTTTTTAATAGTTTAAAATCCATAGAAATTAGAAAAATAGTCACAAAAATACAAAAATAGTTTTGAAAATTCTAGTTTGATATTTTAGAATTTTTCAATTCATAATTTTATTTTTCTAGCTTTGTTTCCTCATTTCTTGTATTTTAGGTAATTATTAATTAGTTAAAAATAGTTTTTAATTAATAATAATTAGATAATTAGTGATAAAAATCATTTTCTTTTTCTAAATATTTTCTTATATCATTAGGATTGTAAAAATATAATTTTCATATTTTTAGGGTTAATATTGATTTAGTTTCACTTTTTAATTTGTACGTCGCGTAGATTTTAATTTCAGTTTTATTAAAACATAAAAACAAAAACATCAATTTAAAAATAGTGATAGCGTTTATTTAATAGATTTTATCTTTTTATTTTCCTTTAATTTGCATTTAAGCCGTTTTTATTTGTTGGCTTTTCTCGTAGTTAACATCATAATCCGATCCTTTTCCCGTTCAAATCTCGCGATCACTATACGTTTGATAATCCATTGCACAACTCGCTGGGACATAACGACCCGGGGAAACATTGTACTCCTCAGATCTTAATTGCATTTGTGTCTGAGCAGTTTTAGGTCTGTTTGACTTGACTGTTTTGCACAGATCAAAAGCCTTGTAGAGCCAACATCAAACAAGCTCTTGGTGGGTGACATGTGAGATATTTTCTAAAGATCAAGCTTGTGACAACTGGATAGAAACAATGGGGCGATTCATTATTGAATCAACCTTGGTCCAGGAAATAGATTGACGGATACCTTTGAAAAACCGGTCATTGTGCTTAAAACTCTTTTCTCTAGCACATCGACTGTGTATTTATATTTCAAAATAAAAGGTGTTTATGATTGATAATTGATTTTCCTTAAAACCTTCGTTGTATTGCAAAAACACTTTATATTGAGCAGTACACGATTTTTTTTCAAGTCTCTTTTCATCGATCAGTGAATCTCAATTCGCTGGTTCACTCACTCCATGTTGTCTTCTTTGAGACGTTCCGGTTTGAGAACAGCTAGAACAGCTGCGAAACCCTGTCAAGGAGATTCTTCAGAATTATACCTGATCACAGGCAGTACTTGTACTGATCAACGGGGAACCGTGGGCCGTGGGCCTCAATTCAATGAAAGTGATCAAAGACACTTTCGTGTGATTCATTGCTAACTGTTGTTTGCAGGTACATTTGGACGGTTGCAGCTGATCAGAATTGAGAAGTCAATCATAAGCCGCATGCTCACAGCATCCACACTTAATTTGAAGAAATCATGACAAGTGCTTATCTACATAACCTGGCTCAGATATTTTTTATACTATGCTTCTGCTACGCTGCTGCAAATATCTTGAACTAGTAAAAGCTTCCGCTACTCTAATGAAAAGATGTCATGATCCAAAAGTGTGAGCATGTCGGTCCAAAAGTCACAACATCACATGATGGCAACACTACAAAGGGTGATCCAGAGATTTAATGTGGCTGATGATCTCAAAGAAAGCTCGAAGATCATCAAGATGTGGATCAGTTAAAGACCTCCACTGAAAGTACTAATAATTCGGACTATGAAGAGTCACTGCTAAAGCACAAAGATTGCTGAATTTGAAGAATTAAAGTCTACGAGCTCAAGACTGAAGATTAAATAGAATGCTAAGATTCGAAATGTAAAACATGGGGTGACCTCCCTTAGGGGGAGATTGTTAGGAATTGGAAATTCCATAGTGAAGTTTCGGTCACCCCAGATATAATTTAGCATAAGTTAGCTCGTAGACATATCGTTAGTTATCAGTTTATTAGTTAGTTATTAGTTTAGTTTAGCGTAGTGTAACACCGTGGAGGAAGGACGGGTCTTTACCCACTGTATACCTGATCCACAGGCCGTCAGGAGGTCGTGTAGTCTGTAAGTACAAATACCCATTCTATCCTTGGAAGGGGTGGTGCTTCTTTCAATCTAACCTTTACATTTTGTTAAGCAAGTCTCTACCAAGAACACCCTCTCTTATCTTTCTCTCTCTAAATGGCTAACATGTATTTCCATCATCCAAGACCACTCGAATCATCAAACAACATAATATTTACGATCCTACAACTTTCCACTAAGATAGAAAATAATTTATAACCTATAGATCTCATGAAATAATGTTAATTACCTCTCTCGTATATACTAATTAACATTATTGACGTTGAAGTGTAATATGTGAGTTACGTTTTTGGTAAACTAAAATTCATTTAGTAGCTACTCTAGATATATCATTCGCTCACAATTGTTGTATATTGTCGTTTTCATGGGTATATTTGCATAGTTGCCAACATATAATCATTCAACATGTAGCAAAATAAATATCTCTATATATCTTACTTAAAACTTAAAACAAGTATGAAACACTATTTTGAGTAATAAATTTCATTCGCTCATTGTAATATTAACATTCACTAATGCATGGTAATTATCTTCCAAGACAATAAAAAACGAACAAGATAAGAAAAACACAGTCATTAGAATTAACACATAAACATACATAAATAATAGTTGAAGATAAATGAACTTTCAAATTCTTCCAAATAAAAGATTAACTCTAAACTTAGGGAGTTAGTACGTAGTAGTTGAATAATGAAAAAATAGAATACTCAGAGGTGGTAATTTGTGCCCAAAATCAAAAAAAATTTGCCAAATGGGCAAAGTTTTAAAAGATTTGAGCACATTTGGGCCCCCTCCTTTTTTTGAAATGGGCATGTATTGCCCATTTAGAAGTTAAATGGGCATAATGGGCACATATTTTTCTCGAACATTAGATTGTTTTTAAAGAAAACTTATATCTAATTTTTTTAAATATAAATGAGGTGTTACGTTCGAGCAATTTATTTCGTCATTTTGGGTCTTTTTAAAAGCGATTCATATAACATGAACCCGTTTGACCCGTGCCCGTTTAGCCCGTGCCCGATTAGCCCGCTCCCGTTTGGTCCGTAGCCCGTGCCCGCCCAGCCCGCCCGTTTTGCCACCTCTAAATACCTGATGGCTGATGAAGACGAGGTGATGGCCAAGAAGGGTGCACTTTATAAATTGTAGAATACAAAACGGTACGTAAGAATAATTAGAGTTTGAAGGGTATACAGTTAATTAATTGTTTATGCCTTTATGGAGTTTTTTCTATAATTAAGTTAATATTCAAATTAACCCTTATTTAATTAAAGCTCGAAAAAGCTTGATAAAAGCTCGAGTCGAGCTATCCAAAGCTCGAGCTCGGCTCATTATACGTTTCGAGCCAATATATTAGGCTTGAGCTCGGCTTAAGCTTGATAAAAGCTCGACTCGATCGAGTCAAGCTCGAGCTCAAGCTCGAGTTGCTTGATAAAAACTCGGCTTATTTGCACCCTATGCTAACTATGGGCTAGGCATCACCAATTACGAACCCATACATTAACCAGTTAGCCCAATAACAATCAAAACGAAACCGTACATCACCAAATTCACTTCCATCCAACTTCCATTCCCTGAATAACAAACACACTTGAATCAGGTATATCAAATTTTCAACCAAAATTAAACAAAATTTCGCATAATTCAATCAGTTTCACACACAATCAAGGTATATATATATATATATATTCCACATTTTTATAAATTTAACTCACATATAGTTTTAAATTGCCTTCAATTAACGCAATTATTGACCTAATCGTTAATTCTAGGGGTTTGAATTCATTTCGTTATTTCAGTTATTTCGTATATGTTTGTTAAATTATATATATTTATTTTATGATTTATGGATATTTATAGATTAAAATCAATATGTTGTGTGTTTATGTTTAAGTGTAAGTGAATGTTAGTGCGGTGACGTGTGCGATTAGCGGTTTGTAACGTTACGGATTTGAGCTGTGTTTAGTGTAGTCTTACTGCCGAAATATGAAATATAGTGTAATGACGTCCGAAACTGTGACCTATATGTAATTATGGATTCGTCCTTGGATAATATGTTTTAGGTTTATGTTTAAGTTAGAGTGGATGCTAGTATAGTGACGTGTACGATAAGCGGTGTGTAACGATACTTAATCAGGTATTTGTTATAAACGACATTCATTCCCTCATTAAACAAAACTTTGCATATGCAATTAGTTTTATCAATTTAATTCACCTATATTGCTAAAGTGCATTCAATTTACGCAATTTTTGTTAGAATCGTTAATTCTAGTGTTTCGAGTTCAGTTATTTCTTATTGTTGTAATTTGTATTTGTTTATGATTTATTGGATGTTATAGAAGAATTAGATAGAATTTGTTTTAGGTTTAGGTTAAAGTGAATGTTAGTTTGGTGATGATAAGCCGTTTGAAATGAGATGGATATGAGTTGTGGTTTGGTGTGTAATGATAAGCGGTTCGTAACATTAGGATGACAAAGTTAGTAAGTTATTAGTTATTTATTGCTTTTGATGCGAAATTTATGTCGTTCTGCAAATGTGACTTATATTTAGTTAGTAAAGTGAATGTCAGTTTGGTGACTTGTACGATAATCTGTTCGTAACGATGTGGATATGATGACGGTGTTACATGTTGAAAGAGAGGGAGAAGTTAGTGAGTTACTAGTTATTGCTTTTAAAGCGAAATTATGCTATCCGGAAATTGTGACTTACATGTAGTTATATAGATTATAGATAAAATATAGATTATATGTTTTAGGTTTAAGATAAAGTTCAATTTAAAGTGAATGTTAGTATGATCATGATGACTTGTCGAAAGAGAAGGATTAAGTTAGTTAGTTACTACTTACTAGTTATTGCTTTTGAAGAGAATATTGTATGTCGCTTCATAGAAACTCTTTGACAGATACAGTCTACGCGTCCAGAAAGTGAGACTTATATAGCTTTATGTAGTTATAGATGAAATATAGCTAATGTGTTTTAGGTTTGAGTTAGAGTGAATGTCAATATGATGACGTGTACGATAAGCAGTTTGTAACGACTAATGAGTCGGATTAAATTTTTTGGTTTGGTCGCGTTGCGATTGTGTATTGTGATTATGGCATTACGTGTTGCAATAGGAGGGAAAATGTAGTAGATTACTGGTCATTGCTTTTGGAAGCGAATTTTATGTCATATGGAAATTATGACTTATATGTAAGTTACTATTTGCTTTTGAAACGAATTTTTATGTCGTACCGAAAATGTGAGTTATATGTACTAAGTTGAAGTTAAAGTGAATGTTAGTTTGGTTACATGTACGGTAAGCGGTTCGTTCCGATATGGACATGAGTTGTGATCTGTGTTGCCTTACTAAACATGGATTTTTTTGTGGTTTTGGTGTGTTTTAATTATGTATTGTGATTACGGCGTTACATGTTGGAAGAGATGAAATTAGCTAGTAAGTTACTAGTTATTGCTTTTAATACATTTTCTTATGTTTCTGTGTCCTTAAAAGTATTGTTGTCCCCAAAACGAGTTTTAGTTCCTAGGTTGTGTCTTTGAAGTTTTCTATGGTTTCTGATTGGATCACTAGTCAATAAAAACCTGGCATGTGTTTGACATTGGTATAGGTTTAATTAAGAGCTGATAATCGGAGGGTTTAAAAATGGTTTGAATAAGGGATTTTTTTTGCCTAATGTAGATTGTGAGAGATGACACTAGGTAAATAGGTTTGTGCTTGTGTGATGATGTTGTTCAGGCTTTAAAAAAAAGGTAGCGGAAGGAATGCAATATTGTTGCGATAAGTTTGAAATGGTCGTATTAGATTGACTACTTTGCTCTCGTTTTTTTTTGTCCTTAAATTTGATCTGGTTATACATGTCAATATCCAAGGGAATCATGCAAGTTAAGGAAATTAATCATGTAAAAAGATTTTTGATATTTTTTTTTTTGGTGAAGAGTAAAGTCGAGGGGATCTGTCGATAACTTTAAAAAGTTAAAAGAATTAATGATACAAAAATAATGTCCAAGACTTGTGTGAAAATATAGTGAAAGTCCATAGGGTTCTACAATTACCTTTTATATATCCTTGTCCATTAGTCGTTAAGATTCCTTCCTTTCACATTTATCACTCTTCCAACCTATTGATAAATTGTCAATGGTATCGACCCCTTTTAGCCAAGTAGCAAGTAATCATGATTCATGAAGCAATTTTGTAATTGACAGTGCCTATAAGCTCACACAAACTCATATGCACCTCGTTTAAATAAGATGTAATGCCCTTGTTGACACACTATCTCTTTGTCGATCTCTTGTTAAATTAGTGGCAGAAAATATATCATATTAGGCGCATATAATATACTGAATGAAATGTTATGCACATTTGTGGTTCTACTCAATGATTTTTTTTCTTTCTATTTCACCAGAGTCATATTAGATGGCTGGGAGAAACCGTTATCCTCGTGAGGCATATGATAACCGGCATGAATATCCCCCACGAGGGCCGCCGGCTCGGGGCCCTATGCCTCGACCAATACCGCCCCATCCTGCTATATTGGAGGAAGAACTTGAAATGCAACATCATGAAATCCGTAGGCTTTTGGGTGAAAATAGAAGGTTAGTTGAAGACCGAGTTGCTCTGCAGCAAGAGTTGGGTGCTGCCAGAGAGGAACTTAGGCGAATGAATATTGCAATTGCTGATATTCGAGCAGAAAATGAAATGCATTTAAGGCCGCTTATTGAAAGAAATTTGAAGATGGAAGCTGATCTTCGTGCCGCTGAACCTCTGAAAAATGAGGCTGCACAACTCCATGCTGAAGTCAAGAGGCTAACTTCTATTAGGCACGATTTATCTGGTCAGGCTCAAATTCTCAAAAAAGACCTTATGAAACTGCAAGTTGATAATAAGCATCTCCCAGCTTTAAGGGCAGAGCATGAGGGACTTCTACAGGAGCTTATGCATGCTAGGTTATTATATATCCCCTTTTGTGCTAGAAGCTAAAATGCTTAACCAACAGATATATTTGAAATAACGTTATTATGTATCTGTAGAGCTGCAATTGATTATGAGAAGAAAGGAGGTATGGAGTTGATGGAACAGAAACAAGCAATGGAGAAGAACTTGGTGTCTATGGCGCGAGAAGTTGAAAAGCTTCGTGCAGAACTTACAACTAATGATGTTGGACCATGGGGTGCTGGTATATTCCATTATATCTTATTAGTTACCTTGATATCAGGCTAAAGACACTTTTTCTCTTTCTGACCTTCCACCTTAAACCCTAATCAGTACTCATTAATTCTTTCTTCTAAATCTTGTAGTATTGGAAATAATGGAACTAAATCAATAACTTTGACTCATTCAGTTGCTTCATAATTTAAAATTTTATCCAAGTCAGACATAGTCCAGAACAAAATAGTGAAAATACATAAACTTGAGTGCTTACATGTATAGCATATTGATTAGTGCTCTAGCAACCAACTAAATAATGTGAGATGAAGCTGAGTAATGAATGACTAGCTTCTCATAGTGATGTTTCCCAGTGCTTCATAAAAAGACAATTTAGATAATTCAGGAGCATTTTTTCCTGCACGCTACAATGTTCAGCAGGCCTTACCTTTCTTGCTTGTTACGACCTGGTTTAGACTTATCACCAGCTAAGATGCTGTAGAAATTTGAATTAGTGTTATATATAGTACTTGGAGACGCCTATGTTTATTCAAGAATTTTTTATGCCTGGTTATTTTAGGTGGGTCATATGGGATGAACTATGGCAGCTCTGATGGACGTTTTCCTCCTCCTTATGGCGATGGATATAATGTTCACATGGTATTTCTTGTTATATTACTTTTGTCCATTTGATCATGCTCGTGGTTTCTTCTTGAAATAGCTGGATTGAAGTGTTTCCTTTTTTTCGTTAGGGTGCTACTGACAAAGGTCCACTATATGGTTCAAGTTCTGCTTCAAGATCTGGGCTCGAGAAATCTCGCATGAATCGTCGTTAACTTATGGATGGCTTCTGTCCCAATTTGTGGAAATGAATATCGTTCTACATTGTCTCGGAAATCCATGGTTGAGTGCGTAGTAGTGTACAATTCTTCTATGTTTGCGTTTAAATAAGTAATCCCTTCATTCAAACTAATAATTAGGTGCATTCTGAATACTGGGTTGCTTTGCTATAACTTATGAAGACTCGATTCTCTTGTGTGACATGATTATGACGTAGTTTTAAATTAGCTTAACTTGGATTTTTTTTAAGGTTTGATGGTATTATTTACAGCATTTGGTCTCGTTCTTTTATTGTTTATTTTATTTTGACCACATTTTCAAAGCTTAGCGGAGCAGCGATACTTCATTACTACACAACTTATCTACTATTTTTCTTTTAACTGGAGCATGGAGACTAGTATCAGTTGGTGGATTGCAGCTGCTATCTAAAGTCCGAGTAGATATTTTCTTGATCCAAGGCCTGCATTTAGAACCGAGATTGCCCATGATATGCATTGATACCAGCCCTTGTTATTGCAGCTTCTGAAGAACTTAAGTGTGGTTAAGATGGAGTGTGTAGTATCATAGGTAGTAAAAGTAGACACAGCACCTTGCAGGCTAGATCACTTTATGCTCGTTTATTTATATCAAAAATAGTGTCCTTATCCCTAAACAATCCTCCTTTTCTTAGCTCTTGTGCTATCTAAGAATAGCTAACTTCGATCAAAAGCCTTTATTAAGACCCGAGACCGACCAAGATATGCATTGATACCAGCCCTTATTATTGCAGCTTCTGAAGAAAATAAGTGTATGTTAAGATGGAGTGTGTAGTATCATAGGTGGTAAAAGTAGACATACACCTTTCAGGCTAGATGAGTTTATGTTCATTTATTTATTTAAGATATGGTGTCCGTTTTATCCCTAAACAATATTCCTTTTAATAGAGGGAGGATGGAACTTGATTAGACATAAGCACCTGGCATTCGTGGGTGTCCGGACAACGATGACTTGGTGATCCTTTAAATTATCATAGATATTATGTTTTATTATGATACAGTGACTGGATACATTTTTGTTAGCTGCTAGAATAGATCTGGTGCTATCTAAGAATAGCTGCCTGTGATCCTTTTCATAGATCTGGTGTTTTCTTGGTCATAAGGGATTTATAGTCTGGTAGCCACAAAAAGATTTGTTAGCAGCAGTATGCCAGCAGTAGGATTAGGTTCTTGAGGCGACATATGACTTGGAGGCTCATGGTAGGGTGTAAACATGATCATTACAAATGTTGGTCTTGCTCAGTTTGTGGTATTAGGAGATGTGGTGTATGGCAAACCTCCATATCGTATGTACTGGTTGGCAGCCTATAATATCAGTCAGGAGAGGAAATGTGTTTCAAACATGCGTCTTTGTTGCTTTCTCTTATATCAGTACACTGTCACCAGTTTGTAATGGAGAAACTGTTAGGCAGTTTATATGGAAAGCTTTTGGAAGATGGAAATAGAGTTTGACATCTACTGTTGATCTGTCTGCAGCAGTTCAGACAAACATTGTTCAGTCTCGCATATCTTGTTGGTGCGATCTTCTGTTTCTTATCATTTCGTTTAATAATGATGTAATATATAGCTCAGTAGTCAGACATTGTGGCCATCATCCAATCCAAGGAGAGCTGCTTCATTTGCTTTGTTTGGCTAGCTTGAAGAAAGGTTATCATGCCGGATGTGAGGGTGAGTTTTTGTTTGTCTCAGTTTTTGTGGGTAAACTTGGTTCTTGATATTTACATATTTATATTGTACTGAACTTCAGATACATATATACGTTTATACTAGGTGTTTCTTCGCTTAGTATCCAAACCTTATAGCTCTATGTTTTCTTTCTTGAAAGGTAGTTCTGTAGGGTAAATTTTTGAGGTTTAGTTTGTTACATACTTATTTTTCACTTGCATCTTTATAAGACCGTTTTACTTATCTTATTTTATGATAAATATTATTATCTAATTCCTATCCCTTCATGGATTTTGGGGTCTCTTCAACGTTGAAATGACTTACTCATAGTATGTGGTGCAGTATGCATTTAGTCGAGCTGATATTCAAATCCCTATATATGCCGTTAGAAGTTTGATCAAACCATTTGAACTTGAATCTACTTTGTGCGATTCTAGATAGATCCTAGAAGCCTTCGAATGCTAAGGTTGTCAGAGACTAGTGGTGTAGATGCAAATATGCATCTTGATTGCACATGCCTTTGGGTTCACATGCCAATTTCTGATATCATCAACCTTGGGATTAGCAATGAAATTACGCTTTAAAATCAATCTAAGGTCCCCTCTTACTTGAAAAGTAGACCAATGTTGCAATCTGACAAAAAGGTCACCTTTTATCTGTTACCACAAGACCAGCCATATATAGATATATAGTAGACCAAATAAGTGTCAGGAAATCGTAATACCCGTATGGATTATAAGTGTAGACTGTAGAGGTATCATAAGTGTAGAGGTAGAACTGGGTCGAAATATTCATACGGTTCAGGCCGTAACCCTTACATTTTTTACCAGGACCCCAAAGAATACCCCCTCAAACATAGTGGTTGTATGAACATCCGGCAACCTCAAATTCTACCACTCAACAATAAGTTCATGTGTGCACCATCCGTGACCAGGGTTAATTGGCTGTGCTTTTTGGCCACTCGTTACTATGGAAGCAACACCCTCCCTTGCTTGTTGGAAGCTTCCTGGACCTTCTCACCAGCCTCGCTTGGCAGAAGTAACTTTCTGAGACTCAATCGCGCTAGCATTTGTGCATGAGATGGCAGATTGGAGTAGGGGACAGCGGTACATGAAAAGGAGATCATCAGTTGCTAAACTTTTTGAAAATATTGAGCAGTTACCATAAAGCCAGGCATAGCAGGACCCTATAAGTCCTTGGAGGCCATCAATGACAAGAGTTCATCTAGAGGAGACTTAATGGTGTAATCCGTTGCGCACGAGATGGCACATTGGATATTATGGGAATACTAGGATATGAAAGGATATATTAATGGCTAGTTTTGTTAATACAGTTTGCTGGGAGCAAAGCATAGCAATGCTTCTTGCGCCCTTCTGCTGTAGGTTTGTTTCCTTGGATTGGACCTGAATTATTCATCTTTATCCCTATTATCCTGCGATTCTGCGAATCAAATGATGAGTATACCTTAAGGATCTGGTGTATAATTCAAGTTTTGGAGATCAAAGGAAGATCGGTAAGCTCTTAATTTGTTCTATTATTGTGGGAAGATGGCAACTACTTGGAACTGGTGCGGGCTTTTTATTATCATTTGTAGCGAGATAAGGGGCCTTGGGGCTTCGTATGCTCATTAGGGTTTGTTGATTTTAAGCCCAGACTTGCTAGTTCAGTTACTTTTGTGAGTCACTGTTGATAATTTTTATCACTAGGTCACAGTTTAGCCTCTCTTTTTTATCATACTTGTGTTTGTGTACATCGTTGAGAACAGTTTTCGTCTGATGCAAGTATTTAATATATTTATTTCCCAATTGTAATATCCCTCATAATTTTTGTTCTCTTTATGTTCTGTTGCAGACTTGCAGAAGAAAGTGGTCCCGGTTGCCGGAAGTACATTTACCTTTTTGGGGAGAACAAGTATGATATACTTCTGAAGTACCCAAGTCGGTAAGATGCTCACTTTTTTAAACAAAGAAATAGTAAGGTGGTCTTCATTTTATTGTATATAGCACCATGATGTCCTGGTACCTACCTATATATGTGATTCTGTGGTAGTCAACTATACTTAATAATATATTATTGCTAGTTTGCTACTACGTGAAAACATAAAAGAAAAAAGCACTCCTTTAGACCACATTGTGCTCACTTGGATTAGGGGCTCCAAGTGATTTGAAATATATGGAAATATTGGCAGCACAGATAAGTACCAGATTATGGATTCAGTTTTGACAAATGATTCCTTTTACTAATCAATGCACTCCTTGAATGTTAGAGTAAGGAAGGCTATAAGTTACCGTATTATTGTTTGACATACAACTTAAAAAATTCATTGGCACAAATGGTACTTTATGTGGAGTCTGTCATGCTTCTTGCAATAATAGCCTTTTGAATCATGGATACGTATGCTTCCTCTGTTCCTGGCCTCATTAGATAAGGGTAATCTGATGCTATGCAGGCTCTGTGCTTGTTGTAATATCCTTTTGTTTATGTAGTAAATATTGGTGGTAAAACTTTAGATCGTTTCCCTTTTATTTGTGCTTTTGTGTCGGGGAAGTAGCCCCCACCATCCGCATGGTCCTTAATGTTTCCTTCTTGGGTTACAATCATAGGGTAACTCACCAGATGGACTCCTTCCATGTCTATGACCTCATCACCTGAATAAATCTGCCACATCTGCTCCCCGAATAGACGTATCATCACCACACATTCCAAACTCTCAGGATCTTGAAAAAGTTGTTCAGCTCTCCCAGTATGCTCATACCACAATGACATACGGTAAGCATGGATATCTCTTCTATGTTTTTGTCCACTCACGTCTCTTGACTGGTAGCATCCTATGGCAATTTCTGTGTCTCGCTGCCCATCCATGGATCGCTGGTTTATGTTTGCAGATCCTATCAACATGTAAGTGTCGTCGACTGAAAGATAATTTGCAAGACACCAACAAAAGATTAATTAGGTTTGTAATGCACCAGGCATCCTTGAGATTACAGTAAGTAATTTCTAAGAAGCACCTTACTTTAGGAAAGCTGGTTATTTATAGATTTAGATCCTTTAAGCTTAAGACTTATAGAGTTATAGGTGGTAGACGGGCAGTCTCTCTCATTTAGTAAAAAAGGAAATGGGTCAAATAAACGAGTAAGTGGCCGTTAGAAATGCATTTTTTAGTGCATAAAAAATATCATAAATTATGGTTCTCGGAAACATTGAGTTGTTATCAAACCAAAGTTTAAAATTTGGCACCAATAATTTGAATGAAATATAATATAATGGAAGACGATTTGAGGCGAGTAGTCAACACAAAATCTCTTGACACGTTACGCTGCCCACCCATACACTACCTCTAGTAAGATTAGAACCCACCCATATACCACCTCTAGTAAGACTAGAAGTCTTATGACTGAAATTGGACCTCCTAATTGGTATAGAAATGAATCAGAATGTCTTAGTGTCCATGGGATCTACTTGTCTATTGTTGTCAGGGAACTGTCATTTTGGAAATGAGTCGAGCCAGTTTTACGAAGAAAAATAAAGGTTCATGGAAGTAAGGAGTTAGAGAAAGATTATGATAATTACCTATCATGAGTTTCGAATGTACATAAACCATGAAGCGCCTATGTTTCTGAGCATTCCAATATTGTGTTGCCTGATGCGGTGAGTAAGGAGGAACATACTCTCCTTTCCTTTCCTCTTCCCTATTAGCAAGGCAGAAGAAATTCAAGTAATCTTTCGGATGCCATTGCTCACCACTATCTCGTATTGCATCTCCTATTAGACCATACATCATCTTCATTGTTTCTCGTGTCCAATGTAGTATATCCTGTACTGATTCACTCTCTGGAGTACCTTCTGGCCACATAGGTATCAGAATATACACCGCAAACCTTTCCTTTGCTTTGATCTTGTTTGCTACTTTAAGTGCAATTTCAATAGGGATTAAGTTCCTGCAACCCGAATTTTGATCTCTTTCCCATAAATGGCATCCCCCGATGAAATATTGATTCTCTATGTATATAAATTTTTCAGCCCGCCTAATTGCTTCTACATAAGCTTCATGGATGCTTTGCTCAATAAAATTACTCTGCTGGTGGTTGACTGAAACCGACAAATGGTCAATTGACCTAAATACTTGCACGTTCCAGTCTCGTTCCATTGGTTCGTTTTCAAGATCGAGTATTGTGTTTACTGGAACTAGAAAAGATGGATCAAATTGTTTTAGCCACCGCTGCTCAAAATTGTGCATAATATCATAAGCAGCTTCTCCCGTTACGCATGCATGTGAATCATGCCATGGTTCTCTTGGCCCTCCTTTAGGAAGACTTGCTCCAGATATACTTGTTTGATAGAAATCTTGTGCATGTGGTTCGGTATTTAGGGTTCTGAAAAGTGAGTGTTCATCTGTATCATATCGGCCATCACATAAATCTATTCCGCCAATAAAACTAGTTAGTTCTCGTTTGCTTGAAGATCCACGGGTGTCAACTGTGATGGTTTTTTGATGGTGGGTGAACATTGTTGGGAAGTCGTGGTTTAGCCTAGGGCATAATTTGCATACCACTTTTGTGTTTTTAAAATAGGCAAAGGCTTCTTCGTCATTGGTTCCCATTACTCCTTTGTTTTTTATAATTGGTAATGAAGTTTCGTCGTCCCATATCATGATTCTTACCGGTACACCTTCCTCCGCCTTCCTTTTTAGAAGTTCACCCAATTTTATTCCTCTTGCATGTGGAATTTCTGTCAGAGAATCCCGCACCTGCATGGTAGATAATTTATCTATTTATATTACTATGATTCTTCGATCTATTTACTTGTAATTGGGTCAATTTGAGCTGTGTTTTATTTCATATGGGGCAAACAATCATATGTTGTTATAAGGGGAATGGGTTAGTCTCATATTCAACCTAAAACCTTTTATACATAAATTTAACTGAATTTTCCTCAAAATAATTATTCATTACATTTTTATTTTTTTGCATTTTCATTATAAAATAAGCAAATCCTAACATTAGCTCTGGAAGCACTTATATCTAAGCAGCTTTTAAGTACTTATTTTATAGGCAGAAGCAGACAGAAAGAAAAAAATAGCAAATCCCAAACACCCTCTAGATACAATCCCCAACTTATCTTAATTGAAAGATTTAAGTTATCATTATGCGGTAGTGTTATTGTAATTTTGGCTAACACGTTAAGTATTTATAAAAAAACAATGCAAAAAAAAGTGTTTGTAGTCAGCCTACTCCCATCCTTTTGACCCATACAAAAATGGCTCATTTTGACCAAACCCTTTTGATCTACTACAAATTTTGCCCAGCCTGCCCAAGGAGTGCAACCGAGTCGAGTCGAACTTTGGCAGAGCTCGACTCTACTCGAAGATATTATACTTGGCTCGATATCTTGACGAGCCTTTGATGAGAGAAGCTCGTGCTCGGTTCAAGAAAGATTTGAGTTATTTTTGCCACCTAAAATTTGATTTAGATAAACATAGTAATAATATTGTTTTCCATTCATAGTTACCACAAGTTATTCATGTAAAATTTGGAAAAAGGACAAAACGTGTTTTGCTGGTCAACCTAACATAACACAGCTTATTCTGATTCGTAAAATATGACCCATTGCCCAGCCTACCTGACCTTCCCGCTTTGCTTACCAAAATCACGTTAGGATTGAAAGACCATCCTGCTATATAAATCAAATGTTTAGCACCCTCAATTGCTATATAAACATCCTCCCAAAGTTTTCTTGGTGAACCACAAACATCAAACGGTGGTTGGAACGTAGGATGGTGATGAGAATCTTGATACAATGTAACACTGCAGTTGGTCCTCTGTGGAAATGTAGCATCTCTTAGCCCATTAAAAATATTGTTTTCAATTATTGTTTGCCAATTTGGTTCAAGTTCTGCAGGTTTGAACCATAACATGAACCTGATTTTCAGGTCTAGATGCGGCTTCCCATTTTCCATGCACAATGGAAACAGTCCATCGATCAGGCTTGACTCTTCTAACAAGTGGTTGGCTTGAATATTGACTTTCCCGAGGATGGAGCATTTTGTCTTCAGGGTGATGGTTATCGTTGTATCTATTGGATGAGCACAAAGAACGCGTAAGGTTTGGTTCCAAATTCTGCTACTTTCGTGAGTAGTTGATGCTATCTTTTTATCATTTATTTTGACAGTAACATATGCAGGTTTTCCAGCTGGATTGATGCACTGCAAAAGGTAAAGACCAATCGGTAAGGTTGTAATAATCAGGATTATTAGTAAATAATAGCTACCAATTTCTTCTTTCTAATTTTGGTTACTGAAGTTTGAAAATCACCAACAAGACTACAAGAGGTTTGAAACTTTGAACTTTACATAAAGATTCATTTATATGGACGAAGCTGGTTGCTGTTCTTTGATTTTATTAGGACAAAGAATGGCAGCAACTTCATTAAAGTAAGATGAAAAGATGATCTAACAACCAACTTATTCCATTTAACCCTTGATCCGAGGTGGCAATCTAACTCCATTACATATAAATGGCCGATTTGGTTTTATCTAAAATAGAGCAAATTAAACTAATGTGGTTAAAAGGTGAACTTGGCGGACGGGTTGATAGTCGCTCAAAGTTCATTTACTCATCCATTTAGTCCTCTTAAATCATTTTTATTTGAATAAGATTATCAGTGTAAAATATTATTGTTCGAGCATAATTCAAACTTTACTTAATTAATAAAATTTTGAAGAAGTTAGAGAAAGTTTGTCAGTTTTGACCCATACTAAATGTGACCCTGTTAACTTGCCCGACCTCTATCTTGCCATCTCTACTCTAAATGATACTTTTTGGCAAACTTCAAAGCCTGGTGATTTTCAAACTTGGTCATCAAATTAAAGGTTTTTGACAAAAATGGTTGTCATTCTTTGCTTTTGTCCTTACTTTGATCTACATTGCACGAGAATCATGTACACTGGCTTTTCTTAAATGTTCTGCATCGCACTAAAAATTTCAGCTTTTCAATAAATATACAACATAAAATGAAGACAATGTCATCTGCTCAATCAATCATAAATCTCAGTGTTCCTAGATGTCATGAATGTGTAATATGAGTAACAAAAAAGAACTGTAATAATACCATAATCAATATCTACTAAAAGTACTAAGAGCTAGATATTGCAAGAAAATACTTACATTAAGTAAAAATGGTGGTGAATATGGTGTGGCATGGAAGATGGTAGCTTCTAGTGTCCCATGAAGAAACTTTGGTTTTCCCTCCATTGTTTAAACTTGATGAATTATTTGTCTACCAGGTCAGACCCATCTGTATATAAATGGCAAGTTTAGTTAATATTGTGGTGCAAGACATGACACAATCTTGAAAAGCAAGTACGCATATTGAGTGAATATGCAGTAATAGTAAACTTGTAGGAGTCTGTTGTTTAAATCTTAGAGGCAACATGCAGCCCCAATATGTTAGCTTTTCCTTCAAGCTCAGGTTCTTGGTGGTCATTCGAGACGCCAACACGATACAACTCTAAAAATGAGAGACAGCACAATGAGTGGATCCCACTGATTGCGATGAAACAGGTCATTTTTGTTAATTAGTTTCTATCTAAATTGTTGATATGTTGAGTTTGATTAATTGCGATGGACCATATTTTAGATGTTTCGCATAATAGCGGAAATTGTATAATGATGTAATTATGCTACATCACAAAAGTTGATACCATAATAATTTATGGCTTTAATACCTGTCACTTCATAACTAGAAGATGTGGCGTTTCTTGTCCCATAAGGGTCATAGCAACATAGGTTATTTGCATACTCTAACCAGAGATTATCTAAAACAATGAATATGATAATGTTGTTTAGTGGACTAAAATAGGATATACCGAATTTGTTTTCAAGTCCTATCAATTTTGTAAGGTAAGGTTTGTTGTTTCTCCACGCATCTTTGGAGTCATTTTGAATACATTGTTTATGTTTGAGTTTTTCCCTTTTTTCGCGTATGTTGTAAAGCAACTATTATGTGGTATGTTCCATTGTGTTTGGATGATCTAACTAAAATCTAACTGATTGCATATTGACTTGGCTGGCAAAACATTTGTTACTATTTCATTTTTTTCACTTTTTTATTATTATTTTTTTTAATTTGGAAAACCAAAGCTATATTAAAAAGACCTGAGATCGTTACCGTTACATCTTTTAACATCGATCAATTTTAGTTACTTTATACGATAAAGTCATTCGAATTGTAAAAACAATAAAATTGGTTATTTAATCGCAAAACTTATGGTTTCCAATTTTGCATAAATATTTACAGATGGAAACATTTTGAGAAAATTTGATCCAAGAGATACCCATTTGAGAGTTTCATTTTTCTCTAATCTTTTATTATGAGCCAGTAGAGAGACATCCAATTGTATTTTTGGAGCTCATTGTTGGCTCTTCTCTCTTAGTTGAATGCTTGATGCTTTAAGCCAACCACAAGCAGACATGATTATAATTAAACTATCCTATTGTAATGATGTGCGACCTCTATTAGTTGCTGTATATGGTTCGTATGTGCTCGCCGGTCCCATGTCGTGTGGGTCTGGTACATCTGAATCCCCTTCCAGCAAGATTCTTTCTATAGTAGTTGAGGTTTGTGGGGTTGTGATTCGCTATTCATTAAATAATAATCGGGTAACGATCATATCAAGAGATAGTGATTTATTTTGGATACTATCTTATTACTTTATGATTGTGATTCAACATGGTGCTTGTTAATCTCCGTGATGACAAAACCATGTTTGTTAATTGTGAGGTTATTGGTTTTGTTATCTCGTATCACTTGTTGTGCTTCTTATTGCTCGTCACGTGGACGATGTGCCTAAACATACGAAGATGCTTGAAAGCAGTATTTTTCATCTTTTAAAATGTAAAATTAAACGACAACAGCATATCACAAATGGTAAAATGAATGCAACATAGCCGGATTATTTATTTCTTGTCCAAGTTTTTTTTTCACGAGGTTAATTATGAGATTCTATGTGTAGGGATTTTAGAACCAGTTAACCATTAACCTCTACGAGTACGCAGCGGATATTGGATCTAGTTAACGCAATAATGTTAAGCATGTAATTAATAAACAAATAATTAATACAATATTAATTAATTAAAAGGGATATAGAAAACCTAACCTTGCTTGGCAATTAATCTCTAGTAACGGAACAAGAAACCAAAACGAAACCCTAGTATCAAAATTAGATATCTCGAAGAGTATCACACACAAACCCGATTAACATATATGTTCGATTAACGCTAGTCGAGAACGGAAACAATAAACCAAACAACCCTTTGTCACTTGAATCTTTCACGATCAGATTACCACCAAGAAAACACAACCTTTCCTGCCAATAAGTTCTGTCCGAGAAAACCAAGAAGCTGCTAAAACAGCTTGTACACAATACCCGATATCGAACACACCTTGTCCGATATATCCTGCCTTTTGTCCGAGATAATAAACCACGATCAGGAGCAGTTAAACTTCCTTGTTGCTGCTGTTTTGTGTCGACAAGGAGACCAGGAAGCAAGTACCAATCAATTGATCTAAACACTTGTCTTAAATACAAGTTTAGAACCAAACTTAAAAACCCTTAGTCGACTTGTGTAACGAAACGACCAAGAGCAAGAAGCAGAAGATTGATGATCGGTTTAGGGATTAGGTAAGTGTTATTATGCGTGAGTTTTGAGGAGAGGTTGTGTTTGCATATATACAAACCAAACCGACTCCCTATTGGAGTACAATAGCTTGTTCGACAAGTTCAACCCAAGCCAAAGCCCACGTCCATCTTCTCTGCCCGATCAGTGGCTTATCAAAGGCCCATGGCAAAACCAATTCGCCCCATGTTAAGTCCAAGAACAACCCATGGTTCAAATTCATGATCGGGTCAAATAACGGGTATGTATATTCAAGTATTAGTTTACGTTCAACACGTATACTCGTGTTTATCGCGTGTGCCCCCATCGGCTCACACACTAATAGTCGTTTTGTCGTGTTTATAAACTCCCACAAACCAACAGCTCCCACTTGGGAGTTGGTGTGTCGAATTGCACACAAAACTAACGACGGAAACGCCTAGCAAATGCTCTCACTCGCTTTTTAACTAAAAGTGTCTGAGAGAATAGTTTTGTAAAAGTTTCTCAGTAGCATGGTCATTCAATGTCTTGCTGTAATCATCCTTTGTTGTAGATACTGTTAAACCATGGATTATGGATTTCAAATCATTCCATATAGTTTAACCATTTAGAATCTCGTTATAGATTTTAATTCAGATATACCAAATGTAATCAAGAATCATCTTGCATTACCCTTTGGGTCTGACCAGACAGTTATCTGATTAAATCTGGAGAGGCGCCATGGTATCTTTCTGCACATATCAAGTGGAGTAACAAATCCTTTATTGACTACAAGTGTTTTGGATGCTGCTTCACATGACTCCGAAATATAGCTTTTATAACTACCTTGTTCATATAGCGTTTTGCGTATACTTACAAAAAATGATATCCACACATAACAGAACTTACTTGCATCTCAAGTCTAAGGACGAAGATAACAAACCATTTTCAATATTTTACTTATGACAAGGATCCAAAAGTAAATGTTTGAAAGTTGGGGAATCCAATATGCATCTCTAGTGAATACATATTGTTAATACAAATAAGCCGTAAAAACGTTTATTTATATTTTACGATCTTCTAGTGTTTTGTCGATAACAAACGTAAAATCATATTAACGAAACAAATAAAATACGTAAATGGTTTGAACTAATAGTTTCTAACTTATTCACATTTTCACATAAAACACTAAAACAAGTATAAGTGATTTTATGATTTAAGTAATACATATGTACAACAACTAGTGTTTACATATTTGGATAAAATATACACATAACTAGTATGTAGTATATTGAGTAATATAAATGGGTAGAAACTTAAGTATCACAACCCATTGGGCAAATACATTGAATGTAGGTGGGTACAACCCAAAGCCCATAACCCATGGATCTTGACCCATAACCCATTGCATGACATCATGCTTATTTCATACATGGATGATATCCATAACCCATGGATCAACCCATACCCAAGTGACCAAGTGCATTGCACTCAAAGATACATTGTATCTAGCCAAAGATCCATGGTTCAACCCATGACCCATAACCAAAATACCCATGGGTAAAAGGGAGCGTCCCACGGATCCCTAGCTTAACGCTAGACGGATCCGTTGTGGAAGGGATCCGTGGGATCCGGGGAACAGTAGGATTTTTCCTCTATAAATAGTGAGCCATTTCTTCATTATTTCTCACCCCTTTCTAACACACTTTCTCCCCTGAGTTAAATCTCATTAACCTTAGATCCAAGAGATCTATGTTTGTAGTTTTGTTTTTGTGTGATCTTTTAGGTTCCTCTTAAAGGCAAGATCACCACCTTTGAAGTCGAGCAAGCTCAAGTCCATGAGTTGCCAAGCTTCCTCATCATCAAGGCTACTGAAGTCTTCTTGTTGATGATTCCTTTATTTCTTCAAAGAAGTGTAGTGTTGAAGACATTAGTGAAAGGTGTCTCAAGTGTCAAGACGAAGATATTAGTGAAGAGTATCAATCGTCTATAGCATAAGCACTTGTGGTAGGTGCTTAGAAGTCAAGAAAAGAAGCATTAGTGAAAGGTGCTTAGAAGTCAAGACTTGAAGCATTAGTGAAAGGTGCTTAGAAGTGAAGACACAAGACATTAGTGAAAGGTGTCTTGTAGATCTAGTCAAAGGCATTAACGAAAGGTGCCTTAGATGTACATTCGATATGGTGTGTTTCGATGTACTAGATAGACTAGCATTAGATCCAAGGATATTGATGTCCTTGATGATGTTGTAAAGGAGTAGATCTCCTTTGGGATTAGTCGTTGGTGTAGTGTGGTAGTAGTTCTTCCATTGCAATGGAACTAGGTGCTTAGCCTAGTACCTAATAAAGGGTAGGCGACGTTGTAAAGGTGTAGTTCACCTTGGTGTGAAAGAACTAGGTACTTAGCCTAGTACCTTATAAAGGGTAGGCGACGTTGTGTAGGTTTGGTTCACCTTGGAGTGAAAGAACCCGGTGGTTAGCCTAGCACCGGAAAAAGGGTAGGCGATGTTGTGAAGGCTTCTCCACCATAAGGAGATTGGTGTAGTGTTTACGAACTCTCGAGTAGGTGACTCTGGGAGTGGAGTAGGGCAAGGAAGGTGTCCTTGTAGCCGAACCACTATAAATACTCGCGTTGTGGTTTTGTGCTTCTTACTCTTATCTTTTCATTACATATCTTTATATGCTTGTTTATCAACATCCAACATACACAACCAAATAGATTGACATAAGTCGATCTAAATAGTTTAAAAGGAAGTTTTAATTGGTAAAACTATTCAACCCCCTTCTAGTTTTCCACAATTGGTATCAGAGCTTTGTTACCAAGTTTCTTGAAGTATATTGTACTTTAAAAACTTAATACGATCCATGCTTAATTGAAAACTACAAAGAAGTTTTTTTTTTTTTTTTAAACAAACACCATGTCTTTTAAAACTATATGTTTGGATGTTGATTCGATAACAACATTTTTTTTTATTTTTTTTGTTTGCACTAATCTTCCTTGCCATGTTGATTAGTCCAAGCTCATACCCACCAAGCTTTAGGAGTCGCTTGGTAACAAGAATACCTTCCTTAAGAAGATATCTTAAACGCAAAGGAGCAGGAATAGTCTAAGTGACATTTGCTGTGTCATTTGTAAAGACATTCATAAGTGCGCTAAAGGTATGATTCTCTTTTTACTTTGCTTGATAATTAAGTATACCTATTTAGGTATTTATATGATTATCTTTTGTGCAAATTACATGTTTTACATGAAGCTTCATTAGGAAGCCTTTTTCTTACATACGTGTCTTAATTCTCGTCTAAAGTCGTGGTATATAAAACTTATGTTTTGTTTTTCTTTTAATTCAATAATAAAACAAAAACACGAATTTCAAAAATTCCTCCTTCCCTATAAAAACTCCCACCGTCGACCTATCTATCAAATCCTCACTTTTTCAAATCTTCCAATTTCAAAAATTTCATCTTCCTCCTCATTCCATCTCAACCGAAACCAAGAAGATCCGTCATCAACATGGTTTACATCGTACTTGTGCTCATCGCCTTAACACTCATCGCACTTGTGTTCCCTATGATGAAGTTCACATATGGAGACATTTACTTTGTGTTGTTAATCTACATTGGGATCATATACCTAATCCTTTGTATCATTCTTAGCATTGAAATGCAATATTACTAATAATCTTGTTATCTTTGTTATTATTTATTTTCTTGTGATTTATATGTTTCATATTCCTTCGTGATATATTAGAAGTCATGAATGCATGCTAAAAGAAATTGTAGGATAAAACACTTCTCGTGGTATAAAAATATAAAACCTATGTTTTTATCTAATCTGTTTCTGTTACTACAGATCCACGGATCCCGGAAGTTATACTAGCCGGATCCCTTTTGAAAAGGAACCGTGGGATCCGTCCTACTGGAGAACAGTTTTTCATGCAAATTAAAAACCATTTTTTTTAAGTAATACTCCACTAGAATGTCAAAACCATAAGTGAGTCAAGTGTCTTTCTTGTTTAAAAACCATTGTTAATAAAAATCTAATAAAAACTTTAGATAATTCTAGGTTGACCATAAACATCACCTCTTATTAACCCATCACTTCTATAGGTTCAACTATGACGCATGAATACGAGTTTGATTTTTCACTCACTAGCGTCTACACTCCTAACATCTCTCTTGAGCCCAACACACCTGGCAATCATGTCTGTGGGTTCAACAATCTCGAAACCCGTCACTTCCATGAAGGACGTATTGTAGACACCTCTCTACAATTCGAAGAAGGTATCAATACCTCCTTCCGAGCCATAGGACTAGAATGTCTTCTTGAAATCAACGAGAAGATATGTCCAAGGTTTATAATGGAATTCTTCCGTCAATTCGAACTCGTTCGTAATGAGGATCGCTCTCTATCTCTTTGGTTTTATATCAAAAACCAAAAGTTCACTCTAACCCTTGGGCATTTTGCTCACATCCTCCGGATTCCAAATCATGGACAATGTGCCATCACCGAAGATTGGTCTCTTGATTCTCTCTTCAACTTTCGTGAAGAAAATAGTCCATATTGTTCACACATACCCTCTCCGGAAGATTTAAATCGCATAATATGCAAACCTCGACCATATTACTCCGATCCAAACATTATCTTTACAAGGGATATCTGAGAAGAGTACAAGCCTCTTGCACTCATCCTACGTGAAAATGTTTGGAGTCTTAGGGGAAATCGAGAAATTCTTCCCGCTTGTTGTGCTCACATGTTGTACTGTTTGCTAACACAACAACCATACAATCTCGCCTACTTCTTCGCAAGGCGAATTGCAAATCTTCAAGGCTCCAAGAATAAACTCATCCCTTATGGAATGTTCTTTACATGCCTCTATCATAATGTTATGCACTTCCATCCTCAATTTCAAAGTCCGTTGTACGTACTTGTGAACAAGATGATGGAACCGCTAAACATATCTCTCATGAAGACTTTCTTCATTATTGATTCCACCAACACTCATCAACCACATAATGATCCTCCTAGTGAAAACACTCAAAAAACCTAGTAGTATTCCAAAATAGGATCAAATTCTCTTTTATTCGTGCTATATCAATGTAATCTAATTTCCTTCATGAAATAAAACATCTTACATTTGATATCTTAGTATTAGAACTCCTTTTAGACTATCCTTGAGATATAATGCATTGTCAAGATCATTGCATACCTTTAGTAAAGGTCCTGCTGAGCAGATAGGCGGATCCCAAAGATTGTGCTAGACGGATCCCTACACTTAGGGAACCGTGGGATCCGGCAAACAGAAAATGCAATTGCAAGCATTATATTTCAACCATATTCTTAGAATACCTCACACTAAACTAAACATAGTGTCTTAAGGCAAATTAAGTCCTTATCAAGATAGGTTGATCTTTTACATAACTCACCTAGATCACACTCTAAGAAGCTTGTAGATCTACCGTTTCGTTTTTAATCCATTACTCTTCCGCTCTTAAACTCACACTTCATTTTTTTTCTTAATCCCTCACATCTAGTTTTAGAAATCTTTCGATTATGACAAAATTGATCATAAATCATCCTCATCTCAAAATTGATCAAAGTTGATCAAAATCTAGTTTTTCCATCTCAAAGCTTCTAGGATATTTTCCAAAACACTATCCTAAGACACAACCTGATCTCTAGGATCATTTAGCTTCAATTGACACTCTACATTATTAGTGTCATCCTTGCTCATCCATTGGTACTCTTGAAAGTTCCAAATCCTTCCATAAATAACAATCATTAGCTACATCATTCATTACCTTCAAGTACTCAAGCACCCCTTCATTTAAAACACTTAGGAGGACTGAAACACTCAAGATGATACATGTCTTAGATCTTAGAAACATCATTTACACTTTTTCATAACTGCTGAAAGCCGGCTCCCTAGGATTAGCCTAGACGGATCCCTTTGAGGAAGGAACCGTAGGATCCGGATGACAGTTTATGTCAACTCTTGCTAAATCAATCATTTCAACTCATCTTCCTAATTCAAACACTCCATCTCATCTTAAATGAATTCCTAGATCAGTACAACCTCTGAAGTTGCCTCCTGTGCATGTTAATCATCACATTCCAATGAATCCTAGTGGCTTAAGGCTTAAATGCACTTGCCAAATCTCTTGGTTTATAAACCATTTTGTTAGGACTTCCATAGTCATCACTCTCATCCTAACTTTCAGCTCTTGCAACCTCTTAAAATCATCTCATCATGAGGAAAACCCCAAGTAGTAACTTATCCACCAAAGAACCACCCATGAAAAAGGCTTGTGTTATACACGAAATCTCTTCAACCGAATCATCTCCGATCAAGCCAACAAATGATAGGATTCTTCCTCATCCAATTAAACCAATTCCTAATAGGATAGTACCCACAAAACTACCAATGCCAAACACCACCATACCTCCTAGGCCAAACAATATTATCTCCACTAAACCATCACCATTGGTTCCTAGAGCTATTTCATTTACATCCCCACTATCATCACCATACCTCTACAATTTAGAGGACTTGCCTCCTAGGCCGTCTCATCCACTTCCGCCGACAACATTCTCCTCATTAGGAGGAATAATGGTTCAAAATCAAGGTGTTGAGTCAACACTTGATCCGGCTTCCTTTTCGCCGTTTCCATCATATAATCCCATTTGGATTATGAGAAATCATCAAAGTCAACCACCCGATCATATGGAAGTTGACACTTCTCTACCACCACCATCATTCTTGGTTGAGTCATTCTCAAATGTACCTCCACCAATCCCTCCATCGTTTGAAGCTCCACAAGCCGCTTCACTTGATCCTTCACATCAAGCTATTTCATTTCCTCCACCACCACTACCTAGCCATGACAAAGATTGCTATCATTGTCAACATGTTGAAAGTTTGATACATGAAGTACGAGAAGACCAACGTTTCATGTTCTATCATCTCCTCGAACGTTTCGACGAGATTAAACCTAAACAAAACTTGAGCTAGAAGATTTTAGTGGTGTCCTAGCATCAAGCGTTAGTTGGTCTAGAAATTCCTAGTCATGTATTGTCTATTTTCTTAGTTTTTAGAGTCATGTATATCATAACTCTAGTTTTATTAAATGGAATTACATGCTACTTGTTATTTTTCTGAGCATATGATTAACTTGTATTCATATCTCATTTTTGTGATACCATTACTTGTTATATCACCATTGCTGAAATTAATCAGCTACTACGGATCCCTCAGAATTGCCTAGACGGATCCCTACTAGGAGGGAACCGTGGGATCCGTGAGACAAAAAGTTTTCTTTCCACTAACTTGAATCACATTTGCAGGAAATTGTGAATTATACTTGCTTTCTAATCTTTGTTTTGTAGTTATTCAATTTACACATGAAGACTTTGACATCCTAAAGCTAGGGGAGCTTTATGTCAAAGCAATACATTGCAAATTACTTGCAATACTATGTTTACATTTCGTGACATCCCCGTGCATAATTGCAATCATCAAGGGGGAGCACATTCGCTACTTAGACGAAATCTTTTGCAAACTTACTTGCAAACAAACTAGATTAGTATCACTTTCTTGACGCCCTTACATAGGGATGGACTCGTCAAGGGGGAGTAAAGACGAGATCCGTTCCCGTTACTTGCTCTCTATTTTTTTTCTTTTCTCTTTCACATGTTTTTTTCTTAAAAAAACAATGTGTTTCTTTCCTTCAAACACTTTTTGTTTCGACAAAAAGGGGGAGAAGAAAGTAAAAACTACAAATTCAAACTTTTACAAATTTTAGCTTTTCCTTAAAATAATTTTATGTTTTGTCATCAACAAAAAGGGGGAGATTGTTAATACAAATAAGCCGTAAAAACATTTATTTATATTTTACGATCTTCTAATGTTTTGTCGATAACAAACGTAAAATCATATTAACGAAACAAAAAAAATACGTAAATGGTTTGAACTAATAGTTTCTAACTTATTCACATTTTCACATAAAACACTAAAACAAGTATAAGTGATTTTATGATTTAAGTAATACGTATGTACAACAACTAGTGTTTACATATTTGGATAAAATATACACATAACTAGTATGTAGTATATTGAGTAATATAAATGGGTAGAAACTTAAGTATCACAACCCATTGGGCAAATACATTGAATGTAGGTGGGTACAACCAAAAGCCCATAACCCATGGATCTTGACCCATAACCCATTGCATGACATCATGCGTATTTCATACATGGATGATATCCATAACCCATGGATCAACCCATACCCAAGTGACCAAGTGCATTGCACTCAAAGATACATTGTATCTAGCCAAAGATCCATGGTTCAACCCATGACCCATGACCCATAACCAAAATACCCATAGGTAAAAGGGAGCGTCCCATGGATCCCTAGCTTAACGCTAGACGGATTCCTTGTGGAAGGGATCCGTGGGATCCGGGGAACAGTAGGATTTTTCCTCTATAAATAGTGAGCCATTTCTTCATTATTTCTCACCCCTTTCTAACACACTTTCTCCCCTGAGTTAAATCTCACTAACCTTAGATCCAAGAGATCTATGTTTGTAGTTTTGTTTTTGTGTGATCTTTTAGGTTCCTCTTAAAGGCAAGATCACCACCTTTGAAGTCGAGCAAGCTCAAGTCCATGAGTTGCCAAGCTTCCTCATCATCAAGGCTACTGAAGTCTTCTTGTTGATGATTCCTTTATTTCTTCAAAGAAGTGTAGTGTTGAAGACATTAGTGAAAGGTGTCTCAAGTGTCAAGACGAAGATATTAGTGAAGAGTATCTATCGTCTATAGCATAAGCACTTGTGGTAGGTGCTTAGAAGTCAATACAAGAAGCATTAGTGAAAGGTGCTTAGAAGTCAAGACTTGAAGCATTAGTGAAAGGTGCTTAGAAGTGAAGACACAAGACATTAGTGAAAGGTGTCTTGTAGATCTAGTCAAAGGCATTAACGAAAGGTGCCTTAGATGTACATTCGATATGGTATGTTTCGATGTACTAGATAGACTAGCATTAGATCCAAGGATATTGATGTCCTTGATGATGTTGTAAAGGAGTAGATCTCCTTTGGGATTAGTCGTTGGTGTAGTGTGGTAGTAGTTCCTCTATTGCAATGGAACTAGGTGCTTAGCCTAGTACCTAATAAAGGGTAGGCGACGTTGTGAAGGTGTAGTTCACCTTGGTGTGAAAGAACTAGGTACTTAGCCTAGTACCTTATAAAGGGTAGGCGACGTTGTGTAGGTTTGGTTCACCTTCGAGTGAAAGAACCCGGTGGTTAGCCTAGCACCGGAAAAAGGGTAGGCGATGTTGTGAAGGCTTCTCCACCATAAGGAGATTGGTGTAGTGTTTACGAACTCTCGAGTAGGTGACTCGGGGAGTGGAGTAGGGCAAGGAAGGTGTCCTTGTAGCCGAACCACTATAAATACTCGCGTTGTGGTTTTGTGCTTCTTACTCTTATCTTTTCATTACATATCTTTATATGCTTGTTTATCAACATCCAACACACACAACCAAATAGATTGACATAAGTCGATCTAAATAGTTTAAAAGGAAGTTTTAATTGGTAAAACTATTCAACCCCCCTTCTAGTTTTCCACACCTATGAGTTTGGCGGGAACAATCCGAATTCTCGTTAGAATTATAACCAACACTCACATTTGCCTTATCATAACAATATTCCCATATTGTTAACCAACAATGAACATATTTAGAATGATAAATCATTTCATGGATTAAACATGCAAATATGGAATAACAGATTATATGAATATAATAACAAATACCTCGTATCTTTATTAATCAGAAAATAATAACTGTCTTACAATTCCAAATTATCCAAATACTAATTAACACACAGTTTACATGAGACTACTAGCAGGTACCAAACCTATATCTCTAGTCAATTTAGAATGCTTAGGGAAATCCAAAGCTTTCGTAAATGGATTGTAGGACCTTAGATATATCAACCTTATCACAAACCCAACACAAATACCACGTTACACAACTGTATGCGTAGAGTAAAGAGAAAGATTAAGGAAAGAACTTGGTGACTTGAATGATAGAATTCGTATGTATGTTTAGAGAGGTAGAGAGAAGAAGATGAAAACAATAAGATGTTATATTGCTTCAAAGGAAAAACGCACACACACACACACACTCAAGCACACCCCTCAAATGACATACTTGAGGGGTATATATTGGTAAGAGAGATGATGCCCTAAGGCTTGGCCATGGGCCTTGAGATGGACTTGGATTGGGCTTGGGTTACACGAACTAGACAAGGCTAGCTTAACATAACTTATGCCTAATTAGCTTAGCCCAATCCACGAGCCCGTTGACTATTCCATCACGATATCTAACACACATTACAAAGTTCCTAATCGTGAATGACCATCACTTCTAATAAAAATAATCAAGGCTAACAATCTCCCCCTAAGGGGTGGTCATTCAAAAGATGCTCCACTTGAATAGGTCTTTAATCTTTTTGAGCTTGAACTTTGTGAGTAGATATAGAATAGTCTTAATTCTTTGTTCCTTCATGCTTTGTGATCAGATAATGTGGTTGTCTGCCATTGTCAACTTCGTTGGTTAGGTGTCTCCACGTCTTTCTCCACCATGCTCACACTTCTATTTGACTTTGAGTTTCCAATGATGAAGTTCTCGAGTCTTTACACTTTGTAGATTCTTTGACATAGACGAAGAATCATCTTTAACTTTGAGTTGCCTTTGATTTTGATGAGAACTTTCATGTGTTGTTGGTATGAGCATGTGGCGAATCTGCACGATCAATCCGCTCCGGAGCTTCCATAAGAAGAAAAACATAAAACAGGTTAGTAATAAGCGGATTCCGGCACTTACAAGTTTGAATTTCGAGGGTGTTAACAGCATAGTGTGAAAACACGTCTCTAATTCTCACAAAGGCCGTTCCTGAACTGGAGTCCCACAAGTGAGATAACGCGATGTACCGAAATACACCTACAGTTCAGATGAGTCGCTGAGGTACACCGAAGCATCACCCCACGACTGTAGACCGTTTGAGACACACTAAGCGTAATCCACGAAGAATTACCGAAGTGACCTGCTGTCAGGGCTGCTTGATGTTGACCCTGGCAGGAGTTTCCATTCAATCACTGAAGATCACTGAAGTGAAACTTCTCATAAATGTTCTGGCAGATTGCTAAGATCTGCGTAGGACTCTATAATATATCACCTACGTCCTTATTGAAGAACAACAAGCGATGTCATGTCAAGTGTTCCTATGAGATCTTTTGATGAATCTTGTGGCTCTAGACTCAATAAGTGCATTTTGGTTTTCCTGAGCGGAGACTAGGGAGAGGGTCTCCTTCTTCAATATCAACAATCTCTAAGAGAGAGTCGATAGATTATGTAGGGTTCCCAGTGAGAATGAAACAAATCCTTTTAAGATGAATTGAGTGGCTAGAAGGTTTAGTGCAGTGCGTCACTGGGTCCATGACGTCTTTGTCTTCAATACCAGTGTCATCTAGTGACAACCAGTAGCATATGTATTGAACCCGGTTTCTGCCCTAAGGTTGAATATGGAGGGCTATTTCTTTTCACCCTTTCTTTTACATTTCTTTTTAATTCTTCAACCCCTTCTTTCTCCTTTCTCACATTACTCATTTTTTCAATCATTCCTAAGGACTTCTAATACTAACTATTTGTGATGTCCTTGGGTAGATCCCTCCGGCTCTGGCGGACCATAGGACGGATTTCCTATCCTTAGTCACCTTATAACTCCACGACTGTCCTATTGTTGCCATAAAACCATTTTTCTTGAAAATCTCTCAGAGTGTTTATGATAGAAAAACATGTTTGGTACACTCCGAGAGTTTTATATTTTCGGAAACACTCCCCCTTCACATGTGCTTATATGTTTTGACAGAAATCTGCACATAGAGGGTAGAGTTCGCACTTTTTGAATTGATCGACTTTAAATGAACTAGACCGATTCGAGACACGTTTACATCACTAGAGAACTAGCTTGAAATTATAACCCGTCCTGGTCAAGTCCATAGAAAGTTTCTCGAGATGGTACATTATTCCTCGTCAATTCAATGGTTTCAACTGAGTCGAGCTCTTTTTGAGATTCAAACAACGATCATTAAACATTTAGATCACATTTTAATCACGTTTCTCCCCCTCAAAAATAGCATATCCATGATGTTTTTGAAACAAAATGATTAAAAGATATGTTTTTCGAAAAGCATTTGGAGAGAAACTGATTTAGCATGAATTTTGGAATAATTTTGGTTAATACTCCCCCTTAAAGAAAGCATATTTTTCATACAGAAAATTTAGAATCAATTAAGGGTTTAGAGGGAGTTATCTTGGTACCAAATGAGAGAGTTTGAAAAATCTTTTTGAAAAATTTCGAATCAATGGTACGCAAGATGAAGATTTTAAAAAATCTTTTGAAGATATTGAAGAAGAATTATCTTCATTTGTTTTAGGATAAGTGCTCAATATTTATGAAAATCGATTTTGCGTAGCACTTTCCTTTCTTTAAAGATCGGGTTGCAAGCTGAAATACTTACAAGCCATTGTTTTTAGGAATAGCGCTTGAAAAAGTATTTAAAACCTTAGATTTTCATAAGCACTTTCCTTTCTTTGAAGCGCGGGTCCTGAACTGATGTGTTCAGAAGCCATTATGTTGAAGTCCGGGTTTCGTACTGAAGTATACGAAAGCCATTATTTTGAGAAATTTTGAGAAACGACATGTTTTGGAAAACAAATTGAAGAACTCTCGCTCAAGCATCTGTACATGCCCGTATCATTGTTGAATGACATTTCTAGATACGTACAGAATATCGATTATACAAGAGACATGTCGTAGAAGAATATTTTTGGATTTTGTTGATTTTATATTGTTTTTGTATTTTGAAAATTTTCTATTTTTGTATTTTGCTTTTGTTGGTTTTATAAAAGAAATGGAAAATCAAAGATAGAAGATAGAGAGAATGAAGAAGACGATTTTACAGAATTAGAACCCTCTGATGAGCTGGGTTCAGAGATATTTGATTCACCTGCAACCAAAGAAGAAGAGTTTTCACAAATAACAGTGTTAGAAGTACAGGATTCCTCACGGTGAGGGTGATCACTATCAACAGTTGTAGTGGTTTTTACTTCCTTATCCTGATGATTTTCACTATTATCTGTGTAGGTGCAAGTATCAAAAATCTTTCCTGTAGGAATCCATCTAAGACCTACTGAGTTGAAAACTTTGCCCGTGGGAATCCACCTAAGGTAAGATCTAGGAGTTGTTTTCTTATCAGATGCAGCGGAAGACTCATTTTTGGAAAAACTACGTCCTGAAGAGATCCACCTATTAGGTTTCTTTTTGTTTGACATTTTATCAACGGGCTTGTTTCTATTTGGTGTCCTAGTGGATTGTGCCTTGGCACGAGAATTATCTTTCTTGAGATATTGTAAGGCACATGCATCATGATTAGCTGAAAAGACACATTTTTTACATGTAGTACAGACAAATTCAATATCTTGTTTAAAACAGCAGCTTTAACTTTGTCACTACAGTCTTTTGAAAATTGATTCTTGTTCGAGAAAGACTTAGAATTCATAGTGTTGTTTTCTAAGGGCATAGCATTTTCTTTTGCGCAACTACTCTTAGATGCAAGCCAATCCCTAGTCTTTTGTAGAGTGTTCCTAGGTAATGGTTTACTACTACTAGCAGTGCCTTGAAATCTTGTAGAATTCATCACCCTAGATGTTGTACCTAGAATTCCGTCTTTTCGAGTCTGTGCCTTTTTCCTAGCTTCTTCTAGATAGTGATTGTTGACCATTTTGTTAGAACCAACAGATTCTTTAACTGGATTTGCGGTCACATTCCGTGTACTATTCCTAGAAGTGCCATGTGTAATCACTTTTTCTTTATCAAAAACTGGTTTTTCAAAACCTTGGATAATTCGTTTTTTGATAGGCAAAGTCTGTGGAGTGACTGTTTTTGACAAATCATTTTTCTCATTGACTTTTGGAGGAAACTGAGAAATAGACATTTTTGGTTTAAAAACCGGTTTGGGAACATTTGTATTCTCCTCAGTCAATGGTTTTGCAAACTTAGTATCCACAGCCTTTCCTTTTAGACATCCCAGCTGAGCTCTCAAATGATCATTTTGCTCTTGCATGTCCTTGTAGGCACGCTCATACGACAGTTTGTCATACTTGCATTCCTCTGTTTTTCGATCAAGCTGTTTAAAATAGGACACGTTTTCTTTTTCAAGTTTCATAAGAGCTTTTTCATATTTTGAAACAATTTCGGAGGTTTCATCCTGGAGTCTTTCATGATCTTCAACAGAATATGTTTGTAAAATAATGGACATGATATCGGTTGTCATAACATCTTCGAAGAGAGAATCATTCAAATTTTCCAAAACTTTGATGTGTTCAAAACTATCATTAGCTTGCTTTACCAGGGATTTATGGTCCTTGACAAAGTCAGCTGTTTCTTTCAAAAATGCTTGTTCAAAATGAATTACCCTCGCACTGATGCCAGTCAGCTGAGGGGCAATTTGAGTTTCAAAAAACTTTCTTTGTTCGATGTCAAAACTAGAGAACCAGTTATTAGGTGTAATAGTGGTTTTAGTTTTAACAGTGTCTTGAAGATCCACAATTCTAGTTTTCACATTGTCTAAAATACTTCTCGCATCACTTGTGTTAAAAGGATTGTTTGAAGACATTTGTTCAATGTTCGAAAGAGAATTTGAGACAACAACTGGTTTTGAAACAGATTTTGAAGCAGGTGTTGACTCTTTGTTTGAAACACTTGTTGTGATGGAGAACTTTGACTTTTCTTTTTGATTAACAAAAGTAATTCCGTTAATTTTGTTCCATTTGTTATAATCAATAGGTTTGATTTCCGGATTCTTTTGTTTCATTTTTGATCTACTCTCCTCAGATAGTTCCAACGTTTCAAGAGAATCACGAACAGTTATGGGTTTATGCAAAACATTTCCATTGTTTAACACATTCTGAGATTTCTGAGCTTTCTTGAGGAACGAAGAAGGGTCGTTACCAAGTGCCATTCTATTGTTAGTATGAAAACGCGGATTTACTTGATTAGAAAGCATCTTGATTGTTTGAGCAGAGTGACCCGTTTTAAGAAGAAAATTTTCCAAAGTTTGGATTTTCTCATTTTTATCAAGAATTTCATCAAGAAGAGAATCTTCTCGTTTTGAAAAATCAGTAATCAACTGCTTCTTCTCTTTTTCAAGATCAGAAAACTTTGCTTTTTGTTTAGAAAGTTGGTCATTTAAATCAGAAATTTCCTTGTTTAAAGATTTAATTTTCAAGTTCAAATTCACATCGAGTGTGTTGTACTTGATTTGCAATAGTTGTTCTTTAGAAACCAAATTTCGATAACCAATTTCTAATTCTGATTCTTTGTTTTTATGAAATTCGAAGGCTTTTGCGTTCTCCTTGTAACTCTCAAGCTCAACGGTCAATTTCTTATTCGCGGCCTTAACCTCGCGACTGACCTTTTGGACTTTCTCAATCTCAATACCACAATTATTAATTAATGTTTCAAAGTAAGCACGTGTTTCCTCATCATTAGCACCATTTTGTGCAACTTGACCTCCATTAGGATCCATATATGGAGTTTCAGAGTTAACATTACTATTAACTTGCTCCCCCACATATGTGTCATAATAAGGTTCGGGAGACACAGAATGTGGCTTCTCATGAGTAAACGAATTTGGTACCTCATTGAGTGAATCTGTGTCGTAGACAGGAGTTGTGTCATAAGTACCACTTGATGTTGTGGCCTGTTGATTGATTGTATGACTGGAGGTTGCAAAATCGTTTGCTTTATCTGCCCTTCCTGGATACCAGAATTCGAATTCCTCAGCAGTCAACTCTATTCCCGATTCTTCTTTCTCGGCTATCATCTGCATGTACCTGAGCTTTTTAGCCGATATCCTTGGTTTGACACTGCATTCTGAATATCCTGAAGCATGGCTTTGGGGTTCGGAAGTAGCATTCTGAGCAGAAGTCATAAAGCAGTTATTCCCATTTTGATATCCCATATTCTGATTCACATATTGTCCTGCATATTGCAATTGATTCCCCATTTGTATACCCGTAGCAAATTCATTCTGATTCCCAATAACATCTCCCATGTGTCCTTGTTGACTCATATGAATACTTGGTTGAGAAAACTGCGTATTGTACGATGAAATCCATGGGTTGTTGTTATTTGGTGTAGTTGGACTAATGTTTAGGTCATTGAAGAATGAATCAAAGAAAGCAGTTTTGAGACGATCTGCCAGAGTTGCCATTGATGAAGGTATGTTATGATAAAGTTGATGTAGGATCGATTCAACGATAAAGGAGTTGTGGTTGATGAAGATTAAGCTCGGTTGAGGTGTTTCCGAAAGTCGTACTCGTAAACTCGGTTCTTAAAAAATTTCGCCCAAAATTTGAAATTCACTATAAAATTCAATTCTAAGGTCGTATGAAAAATTTGAGTTATGACAATTTTGACGCCAAATTTGACCCGAAAAATTTGAATTTAGGCCCAAAAATTTGAATTTTTGACCAAAATTTTCACAGTTAAACCAAAATTTGAATCTCGCGTAAAAATTGAACGTTTAGTCTCCACGAAAAATTAAAAATTAAACCAAATTTTTTTTTTTTTTTTTTTTTTTTTTTTTTTGAGTTTAGGCGTAGGAAGAGGAAGTTACGAGTAGACTACGAAGTTACGAGTATGATGGCTTAGGCGTAGGATCTTATGCATAGGATGCTTAGGCGTAGGAAATTCTTATGCGTAAACAGTATCTTACGCGTAACCTTAAGCTTATGCGTAGACAAAAAGTTACTCGTAAACCTTACGCGTAATTGTGAAGTTATGCGTAGAGTTACTCGTAAGTTTTAGCTTATGCGTAAACTATGGTTAAGAACCAAAAATCCTTTACACTGTCACAGCGTAAGAGATATCCACAAGTCGAAGTGTTCCACACACTTATCCAAGTGAGGGAAGCACTGAGTAACAGTTATAGCACGAAGATTCTTCACCAAAAAGTTACGAGTAGAAAACTTATGAGTAGTTGACTTTCTTACGAGTAGAACTAGGGTTTTGACCTACTCGTAAAAAATTTCCAGTGATTCAACCAATTTCTCTTGCACAAATAGCCTTAAAAACACTCAAATAACACAAAAATGTTAACCTTTTTCACCCAAAGTGCTTAGAAAAGTTACGAGTAGAAAACTAGGGTTTTGACTTTTTGACTTCTACTCGTAAGAAATTTCCAACGATTCAAATGATCTTGCTTGCACAGATATCCTTAAAAACACTCGAATAACCCAAAAATGGTGACCTTTTTCACCCAAAGTTGCTAGAAAAGTTACGAGTAGAAATGACCAATGAACCAAAAACGAGTTCAAAAGTGAAGAAAAACACGTAAAGCTTCTAACTTTTTGCAAAAAACTGAAACTTTAGCACCAAATAAACCTTAAACCACAAGAATCTTGAATTTTTAAGTGCAAAAATTAAAGCTTTAAGCGTGACAACTATGAAAAACGTGAGCCTTTAGGCGTACAATACCAAGCTTCAAAACAAACACAAACACTCCTAAACCATTGTTAGGCGATTGATACCAATTGTAGGACCTTAGATATATCAACCTTATCAAAAACCCAACACAAATACCACGTTACACAACTGTATGCGTAGAGTAAAGAGAAAGATTAAGGAAAGAACTTGGTGACTTGAATGATAGAATTCGTATGTATGTTTAGAGAGGTAGAGAGAAGAAGATGAAAACAATAAGATGTTATATTGCTTCAAAGGAAAAACACACACACACACACACTCAAGCACACCCCTCAAATGACATACTTGAGGGGTATATATTGGTAAGAGAGATGATTCCCTAAGGCTTGGCCATGGGCCTTGAGATGGACTTGGATTGGGCTTGGGTTAGACGAACTAGACAAGGCTAGCTTAACATAACTTATGCCTAATTAGCTTAGCCCAATCCACGAGCCCGTTGACTATTCCATCACGATATCTAACACACATTACAAAGTTCCTAATCGTGAATGACCATCACTTCTAATAAAAATAATCAAGGCTAACATGGATCAGCTAGATTGTCATCTGTGTGAACTTTTAATATCTTCACATCGCCCATTTCAATGGTCTCTCGAAGATAATGAACTTTAGCGCGATAATGTCTAGCACCTTTAGTGATTCCGCTTTCATTAGCTATAGTAATGGCTCCAGTATTATCACAATACGTATTTATGGGTTCTTCAATTGTAGGAACAATATTCAACCCAGAAATGAATTTACGAATCCATACAGCCTCTTTTGATGCATCACAAGCAGCAATATACTCAGCTTCAGTAGATGAAGTAGCAAAGATACTTTGCTTTGTGCTTTTCCAATCAATAGCACCTCCATTTAGAACAAATACATATCCAGTCTGAGATTTTAAGTCGTCAGCATCTGTCAAATATCCAGCATCAGTGTAGCAAGAAACCCTGAGCTCTTGTTCATCCTTCCCTCCATAAATCAAAAACATATCCTTAGTATTGCGTAAATACTTAAGAATATTTTTCACAGCAGTCCAGTGAAGTTCACCTGGATTCTTTTGAAATCGTCTTGTCACATTCTGTGCGAACGCAACATCAGGACGAGTACATCTCACAACATACATGATAGAACCTATAGCCGAAGCATAAGGAATTCTTTGCATGCGCTCTTTCTGAGCAGGTGTTTCAGCACCTTGTGACTTACTCAATTTAGGCTTTTCTTGCATTGGGATTGCGCCACGTTTGGAGTTCTCCATACAAAATCTTTTCAAGATTTTCTCAATGTAAGCACTTTGACTCAAACCAACTAATCGTCTAGATCTGTCTCGATAGATCTTGATTCCAAGAATATATGCAGCTTCTCATAAATCTTTCATGGTGAAACATCTTCCAAGATAGGATTTTACATCTTGTAACATTGGAATATTGTTTCCCATAAGCAATATGTCATCAACATATAGAATTAGGAAAGTGACATAACTCCCACTAGCTTTCTGATATACACATGGCTCTTCTTGATTTTGAGAAAATCCAAATTTCTTTATCTGATCATCAAAACGTTTATTCAATTGCCTCGATGCTTGCTTAAGTCCATAAATGGAACGCTTGAGCTTTGATGAGTGTCTAAATACTCATCATTTTTGTACAAAATAAACTGCAAAATCATCTGAAAACACTCAGAAACACATCAAAATGATCAAAATATCACAAATCAGTGTTTTATGTGTTTTAAATGCAAAAATATCAAAATCAGATGAAAAACATATCAAATTTGCAAAAATTGCAGTTTTAGTCCCCCGAGTTTATAAAATTGTCAAAAATAATCCCTGAGCCAAAATTTCAGAAGAAAAGTCACCAAAGGTCCTTTTGTAATCACAAATTGTCATATTTAGTCCTTTGGTGGGAAATCTAAAAGTTTTGAGAAAATTACAGTTTTGGTCCCTGAGTTTTTAAATTGGTCAAAATTAGTCCTTGGGAATTTCAAAAATGTCAAAAATTAACCCTTGGATTATTCAAGTTGACAAAACCAACCCTTTGACTCATCTTCATAATTTTCATATTTGGTCCCTGGGAATTAAGGTTTTACACATTTGGTCCCTTTTGTTACTAATCCTACAAACCATTCGGACCTAAATATACCAAGCCCAAAACACCCCTGGCCCAAAACATTACCCGGTCCAAAACCTTGACCCGACAACCCAACAACCCACTATTTAAAATAAACAAAACCCGCCCCCCTATTCCCTGTCATCCCCGACCAAAATGTTTGTCTCCCCCCTCCTCCAGCCACCTTCCATAGCCACTCTACCTCACCCTTTGTCCCCCCCCCAACCTCACCTAACCACACCACTGCATTAAATGCTTCTCTTTCCCTGTCTCTCATGTCAAAACAAAAAAATGGCGCCAAAATTGGATTAAGGGCCTAGATTGATTCTAGCCAATCAAGGGTGGAAATTGCAGCTGGGAAACCCTCAGAAGAGAGAGAGAAAGTCTTGGGAGCATAAAAGGAGGCCAAGAGAAGCATGGAAGAGAGTTAGTTTTAGTTTTTAAATAATTGTATGTCGTTTTTTAGTTTGTAGCCTCTTAGCTAGTTCTAATTTATGTTTTAAAGTCAATTTGTATCAAGAAAGGTTACTCAAGTGTATCACAACTCAATTTCAGTATCAATTCAAGCTTAAATTCCATTTCCATATTTTAGCTCACTGTTGAAATTCTCATTCTCCAAATCCTCATCCAATCTGTTGGTAGTTCATTTTTAAGCTTAAACAAGCTTCAAGAAGCTTGTTAAAGCTTAGTATAAGCTTAAACTTACATTTCATGCAACTTTGGAACTGGTCAACAAAAGTCAAAGGCAGAAGCAAAATGGGTACAGAGATGGAATTGTTTGGTTCAAAGCTAGAAATGGGTTGAAATGGAGCAGTGGGTTGGATTTATTAGGGTAGTGTCCTTGTTTCATTGATTGGCAGGCCATAGTGGCCATTGGACAATTTGTAAGCAGTTTTCAAGTTTTATGCATAATCAGTTTTTGTAGTATTAGTCTATTCAAATCTGTCTTAATAGTAGTGTTTAGGGTATTTAAACTTAATTTGATCATAATTATCAGTTGGTTCTAAGTTTGGATTTGTTTTGTTACAAAATCAGTTTACCAAGGGGTGTTTGTTTTGCTGTCAAACTGTCCCAAAATTGTGTGCAGAGGTAGTTTTCTTGTTGGTTCAAGTTTAGTTTACTCTAAGTGACTCTTTGGAGTCAGAATCTTGTGCCTATTAGTTCACAAAGTCAAAAATTGGTTCTAAATCTCTCTTACTGTTAACTGTGTGGATTTTAGAAATGCAAAACCTGGATGTTTGTTTAAAAGTGTTAACCACTGGTTTCATTACACTCATTACACCTTATAACATCATTTTCAGTCATCAAAAGTGGATTCAAGTTTCATTTTAGTCAACTGTGTATCTGTTTTCAAAAAAGTCAAATGGTGTAAAGTTGGATTTGTGCAGAAATTGCAGCTGAGGCACAGATCTCATTAAAGCTCTTTAAGGTTTGATTTTTGGTTTATAAGTAGTTCACTTGGTTGTTTATAAGACCCAGTATCTGTTTTAAGCTCAAGCTCTCTGGTTGAGCTTGTGCATAAGCTCAAAACAGGCACCTGGTGCCCTGCTCAGGACTCAGTATTAACTGAGTGGTTTTCTCAGTTCTTGTGCAACTTGCACAGAGTTCATAAAAGATTTGTAAGGTCTAATATTTTGGTTATCAGTAGTCACTTAGGTCTAGTTTAGGTATAAATCATTAGTTTTTATTTTATAGCTTGTTTGAGTGCTTATTTTTAGTCTGCAAGTTGACACCATTTTCTGTTTTTAGCTTAATCTCATAAGCTCCAAATCTGTGAAATTGTGCTATTCAGTAGCTATAGCTGGTTGTTTTTAGTTTCATTGTGGTTAATTTAGTGTTCCATAGCTTCTGTAATCAGTAGGTTGCTTATTTGGGTCATTTAGCTTATTAAAGAGCTTATTTATAAGCCCTATCCATAGCAGTTTCATAATCTTCCAAGTAATCACCTGTTTTTCCAATTTTCCTAGCTTCCTATCATTATTTTAGAGTTTCCCTGAAATTTTTTTAGATTTTTATAAGCTGTTTTGCTATTTTTCTTGATTTTAAGTAGTTTTTAGGCATTTTTAATTAGCATTTAATACAAAAAATTCAGAAAAGCTTCAAAAAAATAATTTTTCAATTTTCTTAGGCTTAGATAAATATAAAAAGTAGAAAAAGTAATTTTCTAGATTTTTCATAGCTTATTTGGTAATTTTTAGTGATTTAATTAGATTTTAATAGTTTAAAATTAATAGAAAATAGATAAATAGTCATAAAAATACAAAAATAGTTTTGAAAAGTCTATTTTGATATTTTAGACTTTTCTAAGTCTTAAATTTATTTTTCTAGCCTTATTTCACATTTTCTTGTATTTTAGATAATTAGTTAATAGTTAAAAATAGTTTTTAATTAGATAATTAGTTTTAAAAATAATTTTCTTTTTCTATAAATTTTCTTTTATCATTAGGATTGTAAAAACATCATTTTCATATTTTTAGGGTTAATATTGAATTAGTTTCACGTTTTTATTTTGTACGTCGCGTAGATTTTAATTTAAACGTATGTTTTAGGTTTTAAGCGTTCATCACTTTAAATATAGTGATAGCGTTTATTTAATAGGTTTTATCTTTTAATTTCCTTTAAATTTGCATCTTAGCCTTTGTATTTGTTTGATATTTCTGTAGTTATAATCACCAATTCATAATCCTTTTTCGTTCAAACTTCTCGATCACTAGACGTTGATTGATCCATTGCATAGCTCGCTGGGACATAACGACCCGGGGAGACTCTATACTCCTCTGATCTTCATTGATTTCGTGCTTGAGCTGTTTTAAGTCTTCTTACGCTTGCGTGAGAGAACTTGACGGTTTTGCGCGCATCAAGCTTGCATACACGGTTATGATATTTTGGATCAATAAAACCCTCAGGTTGCTCCATATAGACCTCTTCGTAAAGATGTCCATTGAGGAAGGCGGTTTTGACGTCCATTTGCCATATCTTTAAGTCATAGTATGCAGCTATGGCTATGAGAATCCTTATAGCTCTAATGTCTGCTACAGGAGAAAAGGTTTCTTCATAAACAATCCCGTAGGTTTGAGTGAAGCCCTTTGCTACGAGATGAGCTTTAAAGGTGTATACCTTACCATCCATGTCAGTCTTCTTCTTGAAGAGCCACTTGCTGCCAACTGTCTTGCAGTTAGGAGGAAGCTCAACTAAGACCCAGACATCATTGTCTTTCATGGATTGCATTTCCACATTCATTGCATCAAGCCATTTCTTGGATTCAGGATCCAGCAACGCAGCTTTATAGTTATTAGGTTCACCAAGATCCCCTAACTCATGTTCCTCAGCGTCAATGTATAAACACATACGGTCAGGAGCACGGCGTTTCCTATTGGACTTTCGAATGGGAACAATATCACTTTGAGGTTCTTCAATTTCTTGATCATCCTCATCGTAATGAATGCTAGTGTCTAAAGAAGGATTTGTATCTTCTTCTTGAAGTAATTCGATTCAAAGCGGTTAATAAAACCATCGTCATACAAACGAGAAACTGAAATAATCCCCCTAGTAATAGAGGGAGCATAATGACAATCATTTAAAACAATAACTAATCCACTAGGGAGAGATAAATGATAAATTCCAATAGCTTCAACTTCTACGTGTTGACCATTGCCCACGTACAGACTTAAAGCTCCTGGCTTCAGCTTCCTACTACCCCTTAGACCCTGAGTATTATTACAGATGTAAATACCACAACCAATGTCATATACTAAGGATGATTTAGGGAAAGAATAGAGTTCTATAGTGAAAATACCTGAAGAACTAGCTGCAAGAGACTGTTTCTTCTTTTTCATCAACTTGGCGAGATACTTGGGACAATTCCTTCTCCAATGTCCTGTCTCACCACACTGGTGACAGGTAGCGTCCTTCGCTGGATTATCCTTCTTGGGTGGTGGAGGAATCTTGGGTTTGGATTTAGAAGAAGAAGCATTGTATGGCTTATACTCAGGAGCATAACCAAACTTGTTGTTTCCATTTCCACGATTCCCCTTGGCAGCCTTAAACGATTTATTCTTCTTTTGGTTTATCTGGACCTTACCACCCGCCCCACGTACATAATATAGTGAAGGTGCAGCATCTTTCTTTGGCAACGTCTGCTCATGTTGCTTAAGCATAGCATACAATTCATTCACAGTCTTTCCCATGTTGTGCATATTAAAGTTCTGCACAAACGTAATGTACTCTTTAGAGAGACCAATTAGGATCAAACTAACTCCATAGTTCAGAGTAACTAGGTGACCAAGACGTTCCAAATTGTCAATGTAGCTCTTCATCTTGAGAACATATGAGCTAACCGATTGACCCTCTTCCTGCTTGCAAGCGTGGAATTCACGTGCAGTTTGTAGAAGCTCTTGTTCTGCTTGTTAGGAGAACATAGACTTCAACTCCTGAAGCATGTCATAAGCACCAAGATGAGTTAGATTTCGTTGGATCTCTAACTCCATGGTCATGAGCATGAAGGCAGCTTTGTCCTTTAAACCTTTGACCCAAGCAGTATGAGCTGCAAGAGCCTCAGGTAGGACAGGGTGGCCAGGAGTAGCAACAGGTGTTGCAGGTATGGGATGCTCTAGATAAGCTTCCTTATCTTCAGCTGATAGTATAATGCGAAGCTGGCAATACCAATCAATGAAATTAGGTCCAGTGAGTTTTTGTTTCTCAAAGAAACTCCTGAGTACCGAACTGTTTCCGACTGAAGTAGTCATCTACAACTGAAAAGTTCAAATAATTAGTATTTTCGATAATTACATTCTTAAAAGAATTAACTACCCAATTAATTACTAATAAGACTAAGATCCATCTCGCAACCTGATAAGGTTTTAAAAGGTACCTTTTTAAGGGGTCATTTAAGCCCTTATTCGATCACTTCTGTATCCGTTATTGCTTAATATCGTTCCTTTTCACTTTTTAGGTCTCTTGAAGGCAAAATGCTGGAATGATGCTTATTTGGACGAAAAGGCGCGAATATACGAAGAAAATGGCCAAAGTCAGAATCGAGACACTCAAAGCTGCTGAAACATAAGGCGACGGCGTCACTGCATATCTGCGACGCCGTCGGGAAGGAATTTTGCGACGGCTCAGTAGCCAAATTGCTTTTTTACACTTGACGGCGTCAGAAAGCAGACGGCGTCACAACCACATGGTGACGCCGTCACAAGCTGATCAAGACTATCACAGCATGCGCGCGAAGTAGTTGATATTGTTTTGGCCATAACTTTTGCATACGAACTCGGATTTAGGTGGTTCAAAAGCCCACGCGACCGGAACGAGAAAATCTACAATTTGCTGAAAAAATGGTCGTGACGCCGTCACTCTATAAGTGTGACGCCGTCACTCTTTGCCGACAGAAAATCTGCCTATAAATATAACATTATAACTTCACTTTTTGTAAGCCCTAAACCCTAAGTCCGATTCCAGGGTTTAGGTAGGTGTTTTTCCAGCAACTTAAAGGGTTCCAAACACTCTATAAACATTGTGTGTTGGTTTGTTTGTTAATCCAATCCTATGGTATGTCTTCAATTATCATAATTGTTGCTTGCTCTTCATTAATTATGCTTGGCTAATTCATCTAGTGTTTGCTTATGATTGTGTGAAACTTGTATATAATTAATTAGATCTTATTGATTTCTTAGTGATGCTTGTGTCTATCTTCATCATTAGGTCGTGACAATTTCAATGAGTCTAATTGGTTTAGTTTATAATTCTTGCATCCTACTGTCTCTTGTTTGATTGGTTGTCTCTTATCTTAATTGTAATTGGCTTAGGAAGTGCGACTAGGCTATCGTTGTGTTTAACACTTGATAAATCCTTGATAGTTTATGAATGACTTGGTGGATTTCGTTTACTAAATCAAAGATAACCTTAAAGTTAGTTTATGAATGAATAAGTGGATTTTGTTTACTACACTTAAAGGTGAATTCAAAGAGTTAGGGAGAAACGCATACCCTACAACCTTAGACACACAACGCAACTAGGAATAAGGACGTGACAATTCAACCATCAATAGGACGTGACAATTCAGTAGGTAGAATTAGATAGCTAGCAAGGAGTAATACATCATAAGTAGATACGCTTCACGTTACTGGTAGATCCCTTAGTTAGTTAGTATCTTTTGGAATAGTTGACTAGCAACTAATTCCACCCTCCCCTCCAAACCCCGAGATTCGTACCTTTCCATTCCATAAAATATAAAAATACAAAAATAATCATCCCTCACCTTTAGACTTAAATCGACATACAATTCAGCCTAACGACACTATTCCCCTAGAGAACGATATCAATACCCGTGGCTTACCCTAATTACTACACTACAACGATTAGGTTCACTGCCTAGGGTGTTATAAAACTTGCTCGAAGAAAAGGAAGTTTCCTTGACCCCGAACGACGCGTGTAGCGTTATCAAGTTTTTGGCGCCGCTGCCGGGGAATAGTTATTGTTTAGGCTTGATTTCTGTCTCGTTTAGGTCTACTCACAAGATTCCTATCAAGTGAGATTTTTTCTTTTTATTAGCTTCCTTGTAGTCTATCCCCTTCTTTGTGCCTTTGTTCGTAAAACTTGTCCATTGACTCTTCCGTTCACCATTATGGAGAACGCGAATCCACTATATTCGCGATTAGGTTTTTTCATAAGAAATTATGATATTACTAAAGCGGATTATTCAAGATGGTGGGAAGAAAGTAACCAACTCCATAAACCTTTTGAGGGTTTCACTATTCCATCAAGCCCACAAAGTACCTCATCTAGTGCAACCGATGCTTCGTTTGAGCCTTCACCTAGGATAGACTTTCGTGAACAACCTCCATGTTTAGAAACTATTGTTAGTAAGGCCCTTAGGAGAACTGACCAAATTTGTGAAAATATTATGGAAAGCAACCAAGCTTTAAACCATAAGTTGGATCAATTACTAAGTTTGGTTTCATCACGACCTAAGGAAATAGCACATGATGAGCATATAGATGATGTAGATGTGATTGAGGATAAGGTGAAAAGTCTAGACCCACAAGGTATCCCACAAGTCCCACCATCATTTAAGGCATACACACCGCACGTGACTTACCCGGAAGTAGTAAAAGAGACTTTAGGAATCCCAATGGAGGTAGAACATTTGAACAAAACGCAACTGGAGAATATAGGTTTGAATACTTGTAGTCTCAGTCTTACTCTCAGTTCTAGGGAATTTCATAGTGTTGATGAACCGGAACCTCAATCTTTACGTCCATCCTTAAATAAACGAGGAACCGACCCACCCATCAACCAATTTAGTCCGGGTAGTTTTAGGATGAAGGAAGCCATTCACACACCCCCTTCACCTCACGTGGCATATTTCCACCCTAAGGGTGTGTATCGCTACTATCACCCGCACTTAAACTTAAGTGTAGGGAAAACTTCCCCTTTATCTGTTAAATAAGGGTAGAGTCAGGCTCGTGACTCGAACAAAAACAAGCGCTTCTTGGGAGGCAACCCATGTGTATTTGTTTTTATTTTTATTTGTGTGTCGTATATCTTTTATTGATTGTTTATTCTCATGTTTGAATTTGTAAAAATGCTTTATTTTGTTTTTAACCTCGTCTTAATTGCATATAAAGGTATTTTACATAAGGGATAAGTGTAGGGAGGATTACACACGTTTTCAAAAGAAACGTAAACATGAGAATAACAATTAAATAAAAGATATATATGTTTGTTTGTTCGAGTCAAATGCTTGTATCGAGTCATAATGGATGTTTTTGCAGAAATTTTTCCAGATTCTAATGACGTAAATTTTCCAGAATTTTTTTTCAGAAAATCGCAGAACAGTTTTTGTCAGGATAACCTGACGGCGTCAGGATTGCAACCTGACGGCGTCAGGAAGGAGCAGAAACAACTGATTACTTTTTCTCGTTTTCTGTGCTACTTATAAATTTTTGGAATTTTCCAGGTCTTAATTTTCTAGAAAATCTGCAAACATCCATTCCACAAGCATTATATCTTATTTAAGTCTGGAATTATATCTTGTTGTGATTTTTCTTTGTTCGGTTTGATGCGTTGGGTTGTTTGTTTTCTTCAAGTGTGCAGGTTTAATTTATCAAGAAGAAGTTACATAAGATTGGAAGGAGCTTTTCACGCATAAATTCTTCTTGAAAAGGATTTAACCACCACTTTACACGGATCCTACCGAGCTAATCAGGGGAGTATTAGTTTCTTTCGTTTTTAATTACCTTCCATTATCATAACTTTGATACTTTCGGGGAACATTGGGGACAATGTTCAGTTTAAGTGTAGGGAGGGAAAATAAAACGGGAACTTTGAAACTATGCTTATCCTTGACTATTTGCTTTGTCTAATTGCATTTGTGTAATAAACCATGAGAAAATGTAGGTTAGGGTAATTTTAGCCAAATTTAAAATTTTTTTCATGACGTATAGGAGTGGGCCATTAGTCTTAACAAAAGCGTCTCATGGATAGGAAGTTGCATGACTAGCACAAAAACCCTTTACCACCTAAATTCCACCAAAATGTGAGGATCGCCCTTAGATTAGTAGGAATTAAAGCATTCATCTTTAATGCTTAGAGTGTGAACCGGTAGTATATTAGATTCTAGAACTTGTTTTGTGATGCATTCCGAGATCGCTAGTGAGACTACACTTGTGTAGTTAGGATTAACTAAATGATAAGAGGCATTAGGATAAACCCTTGTTTGATACCTGTAATATAATTACTTCTTCCACCTCGGTTGAGTAATTCCCCCACACCCTTTGCGTTGTACTCATCTTTAGTACACGATACCCCTAGTTAACCCCTCAGAGCCTATCCTTTTCGCGGTTCTCGTGATGTTTCGGTTTTTCCGGAATATCAATGAAGAGCATTGTTTACACCCCACCCCCAAATATACACCCAAATCGCCTTAGCCTACCTTTATTGCACTCACTTTTAGTGCAAATTTATGTTATCACCCAAAACCCTTAGTTCAATTATCTGGTTGCTTGCATGAGTTGCTAAGTCGAGTCATATCCTTTGTATACAGTTTTGGGATGATTGGGATTCATGGGAAAAGTTAAAGTTTATGAAATATAGGGAAGAGAACGTTAAACTCAAATTTCCTTTGTTTGCATAATAATGTACTCCAAGTGTTTTGATCTTTTCAATTCGGGTCAAATTAGTGTCAGAGTAATAAAAACTCAAGTGTAGGGACGTGTCTATAAATCCCTATCATTTTGATGTACCGTAGAGGATGGTAGAGTAAAAGTGTATGCAAAAAAAAAAAAAAAAAAAAAAAAAAAAAAAAAAAAAAAAAAAAAAAAAAAAAAATAGAAAAAGAAAAAAAAGAGAAAAAAAAAAGAAAAAAAAAAAAAAAAAAAAAAAAAAAAAAAAAAAACACCATACGGGCTACCATCCTACATCTATCTTTTAAATTATGTTTGTTTATTTTCGTTGCCTAGAGTTTTAGAGTGTCGAGTCTTGGCTTAGCAACGCCATTCTTCGTATACTTGCAACATAGAGATTTTTGACTATCCACCACTAAATAGCCTATCCCACCAAACCCTTCATTTCCCTACCGTAAGCCTAACGTTACAACCCTTTAAAAGACCTCTTTGATAGTCTTTCCTAGGTGCTTACGCCAAAGCGACGAAGGTTTGATCTATTCTCAAGCCTATGGTAATCTATGTACTAGGACCGGTTAATGAGTGTTTATCTTCCATTTCCGATTTGTTATATTTCATATATACACCCGAGAGAGATGTGAGTATCCAAACACCCCATGTGAGGTGCTAGTATGTAATTTCCATGCTTGTTATGACTTTTGCGGGGCTTATATGTGTTGTGGACCGTTTTGAATGAATGCTTCATGACCCCTAACTTGTAAATTAATTGGCTAAAAGCACATTTGCTTGAGGACAAGCAAATACCAAGTGTAGGGATATTTGATAAGGTTTTAAAAGGTACCTTTTTAAGGGGTCATTTAAGCCCTTATTCGATCACTTCTGTATCCGTTATTGCTTAATATCGTTCCTTTTCACTTTTTAGGTCTCTTGAAGGCAAAATGCTGGAATGATGCTTATTTGGACGAAAAGGCGCGAATATACGAAGAAAATGGCCAAAGTCAGAATCGAGACACTCAAAGCTGCTGAAACATAAGGCGACGGCGTCACTGCATATCTGCGACGCCGTCGGGAAGGAATTTTGCGACGGCTCAGTAGCCAAATTGCTTTTTTACACTTGACGGCGTCAGAAAGCAGACGGCGTCACAACCACATGGTGACGCCGTCACAAGCTGATCAAGACTATCACAGCATGCGCGCGAAGTAGTTGATATTGTTTTGGCCATAACTTTTGCATACGAACTCGGATTTAGGTGGTTCAAAAGCCCACGCGACCGGAACGAGAAAATCTACAATTTGCTGAAAAAATGGTCGTGACGCCGTCACTCTATAAGTGTGACGCCGTCACTCTTTGCCGACAGAAAATCTGCCTATAAATATAACATTATAACTTCACTTTTTGTAAGCCCTAAACCCTAAGTCCGATTCCAGGGTTTAGGTAGGTGTTTTTCTAGCAACTTAAAGGGTTCCAAACACTCTATAAACATTGTGTGTTGGTTTGTTTGTTAATCCAATCCTATGGTATGTCTTCAATTATCATAATTGTTGCTTGCTCTTCATTAATTATGCTTGGCTAATTCATCTAGTGTTTGCTTATGATTGTGTGAAACTTGTATATAATTAATTAGATCTTATTGATTTCTTAGTGATGCTTGTGTCTATCTTCATCATTAGGTCGTGACAATTTCAATGAGTCTAATTGGTTTAGTTTATAATTCTTGCATCCTACTGTCTCTTGTTTGATTGGTTGTCTCTTATCTTAATTGTAATTGGCTTAGGAAGTGCGACTAGGCTATCGTTGTGTTTAACACTTGATAAATCCTTGATAGTTTATGAATGACTTGGTGGATTTCGTTTACTAAATCAAAGATAACCTTAAAGTTAGTTTATGAATGAATAAGTGGATTTTGTTTACTACACTTAAAGGTGAATTCAAAGAGTTAGGGAGAAACGCATACCCTACAACCTTAGACACACAACGCAACTAGGAATAAGGACGTGACAATTCAACCATCAATAGGACGTGACAATTCAGTAGGTAGAATTGGATAGCTAGCAAGGAGTAATACATCATAAGTAGATACGCTTCACGTTACTGGTAGATCCCTTAGTTAGTTAGTATCTTTTGGAATAGTTGACTAGCAACTAATTCCACCCTCCCCTCCAAACCCCGAGATTCGTACCTTTCCATTCCATAAAATATAAAAATACAAAAATAATCATCCCTCACCTTTAGACTTAAATCGACATACAATTCAGCCTAACGACACTATTCCCCTAGAGAACGATATCAATACCCGTGGCTTACCCTAATTACTACACTACAACGATTAGGTTCACTGCCTAGGGTGTTATAAAACTTGCTCGAAGAAAAGGAAGTTTCCTTGACCCCGAACGACGCGTGTAGCGTTATCACAACCCCATTTAATTACCATAGGTCTGACCAGTGAATAAAAAAATAGGACAAGAGGTAAGCGACGAGCGTTAATTGCTTAATGCAACTCTTAGGCTTTATGAGACTGTTTAAGGCATTAGTATCAAGTAATAATGTCAAAAGCATGTTTAGTTCTCATCTTATGCATCGGGTTCAAGGTCTGACCAAGTTAACTCGAGATAAGTAGACCAAGTATGAACGTGTAAAAATAACCATAGGTCTGACCAGTGATAAATATTTACCATGGGTTGGAAAGGCCCTTAGGTCTGACCATAGAAGTCAATCCAAATGCACGTGTTCATAGTTGGATGGCATACACTTAAAATTAACAAATATGTATGCACACATAAATGTGGTAAAAGTCATGTACAAAGAAGCATGCAAAACAGCTTTGTAACACTAATTTTAAAAACTTTTTGGTAATGACACTGTAGTGATCATTGATAAGGTTTTAAAAGGTACCATTTTGAGGGGTCGTTTAAGTCCTTATTTGATCACTTTTGTATCCGTTATTGCTTAATATCGTTCCTTTTCACTTTTTAGGTCTCTTGAAGGCAAAATGCTGGAATGGCACTTATTTGGACGAAAAGGCGCGAATATACAAAGAAAATGGCCAAAGTCAGAATCGAGACACTCAAAGCTGCTGAAAACAGAAGGCGACGGCGTCAGGTGTTAATTGCGACGCCGTCGGAGGATTTTTGTAACGATACATAAGCCAAAAACCCTATTTTCAAGTGACGACGTCGGGCTTTAAAAGAGTAGGCCGTTGCTACTCAGACGGCCTAGATGCAACCCAGACGACGTCATAAGCTGAAGAGGACGGCGTCACAGACATAAGGTGACGCCGTCGCAAGGTTAACGTAGCCAAGACGAAACCCTAATGACGGCGACACGACGACGTCACAAAACATAAGGTGTCGTCGTCGCATATGTAATATTATATATAGAATCCGAATTTTTCAGTTTTAGGAGGGTCTTTTGTGCAGTAAAAACCTAAAACCGAACCAAGGGTGTCTTGTACAGTATTTTAGGGTTCCAAACCCTATCTTACATCAAGATAAGTATTTACTTCATCAATTTAATTATGTCTTTGATTATTTGTGTGTATGCTTGCATGTTCTCCATGTCCGGCTAATTTATTTGTGTGTTTGCTTAGGGAGTATGAAACTTAATTATTGAATATTGATTGGTTGTTTCTTATCTTAGTTGATTAATTATCTAGTAATGCGATAGGTCATTCGTTGTGTACTTAATGCTTGATTCATCTTTGTGAACCTTAGAATATAATTACCTGAGTAGTTGTAAGCTAAACCATCCAAAGAGTGCCTTAGAGTAAGAGTTTATTATCCCTATTGGGTTTTGTAGACGAGACCCTTTGGTAAGTTCAAAGAGTTAGGGAGAAACGCATACCCTACAACTTTAGACACACAACGCAACTAAGAATAAGGACGTGACAACTCAACCATCAATAGGAGATAATTAAGGAGTAGTAAAACCTAAGTAAACACATCTTTAAACTATCATACGAGCACACATTAATTAGACATAGACTACCACCACCTTAGTTTAGATAATTAGATAATAGTAGAGTAATCGGTAGAAATACCAACCCCCCAAATCCAATACCCGAGATTCGTACTTTTCAATTTCCTAAAAAAAACATAAAGATAAAAAAATAATCTTCCTCAACCTTAACCTTAGCGTAGTAACTTCTCACTAGCATTCCTATTCCCCTAGAGAACGATATCAATACCCGTGGCTTACCCTAATTACTACACTACAACGATTAGGTTCACTGCCTAGGGTGTTATAAAACTTGCTCGAAGAAAAGGAAGTTTCCTTGACCCCGAACGCGCTGTGTAAGCGTATCAATCATCATGGTTCACGGTAGCTCCAATCGAACGCACAGGGAGGCAGAGGACCAGGTAAGCGCTGAAGCATAACCTTAGACATCCTTTCGGTGCGATTGTACGCACCTCTTTGAACCCCTTTTTGAGTTTGTTCTAGTGGGTGAGCCGTACATCCAAAGTGTCCATAGCGTCTATTTTTTAAATTCTTGAAAACGTGTTTCATATATTAGGTCACTTTATTTTACAAAAACAATTTTCCACGAATCAAATAGCAGGTCACAATAAGCATGGTATTTAGGCATGTAAATAAAGACCAATATTAATGTTATGGTTACGATATGTATTATTCCATATTGCATACAATTAGGTGTCGAAGCAAGTAACAATGCACATATAGGAATCACAAACATATAAGCATAAACATCAACATTAATAACCACATATTGTTCCGAGTCCTCTTGCGAGTCTTCCCCAAACGGAGAACCATAAGACCGTCACTAGGATGTAATACCTAGATCGCCCCATACATCACTTATAAAAGCAATTGAGTGGGTCTTGTGGCCGAAAATCACATAAAATAGCATGGAAATCTAATTAACAAGTAATTACGCAATTTTATGTATTTATTAACCAATATGTAATTCTAATTATCATAATAATTCTAATTAACAATTAATAAATTCAAATTAACTTTTAATTCTAATTACCAAGTAATTTTAATTAACATGTAATTCTAATTAACAATTTAATTTCAATTAACAAAGTAATTTAATTAACATGTAAATTAAATTCTAATTAACAAATTAATTCCAATTAACAAATTAATTCTAATTGTCAATATAATTTTAATTTATGTGTGACTAGTTATTATTTATAAATAATTGACAAGTATTGCATGTAATTGTCAAAATAAAATAAAACAAATAACTAAATTAGGTTTCATGCAGCCTTTTAAACATGTTTATTAATTAAGAAACGTGTAACCCATAATCGCAAAAACGAGTTGACTCGTGATGCCACTGTTGGGATTTTAGAACCAGTTAACCATTAACCTCTACGAGTACGCAGCGGGTATTGGATCTAGTTAACGCAATTATGTTAAGCACGTAATTAATAAACTAATAATTAATACAATATTAATTAATTAAAAGGGATATAGAAAACCTAACCTTGCTTGGCAATTGATCTCTAGTAATGGAACAAGAAACCAATACGAAACCCTAGTATCAAAATTAGATACCTCGAAGAGTATCACACACAAACCCGATTAACGTATACATTCGATTAACGCTAGTCGAGAACGTAAACAATAAACCAAACAACCCTTTGTCACTTGAATCTTTCACGATCAGATTACCACCAAGAAAACACAACCTTTCCTGCCAATAAGTTCTGTCCGAGAAAACCCAGAAGCTGCTAAAACAGCTTGTACACAATACCCGATATCGGACACACCTTGTCTGATATATCCTGCCTTTTGTCCGAGATAATAAACCACGATCATGAGCAGTTAAACTTCCTTGTTGCTGTTGTTTTGTGTCGACAAGGAGACCAGGAAGCAAGTACCAATCAATTGATCTAAACACTTGTCTTGAATAAAAGTTTAGAACCAAACTTAAAAACCCTTAGTCGACTTGTGTAACCAAACTGTTAATACAAATAAGCCGTAAAAACGTTTATTTATATTTTACGATCTTCTAATGTTTTGTCGATAACAAACGTAAAATCATTTTAACGAAACAAATAAAATACGTAAATGGTTTGAACTAATAGTTTCTAACATATTCACATTTTCACATAAAACACTAAAACAAGTATAAGTGATTTTATGATTTAATATTACATATGTACAACAACTAGTGTTTACATATTTGGGTAAAATATACACATAACTAGTATGTAGTATATTGGGTAATATAAATGGGTAGAAACTTAAGTATCACAACCCATTGACCAAATACATTGAATGTAGTTGGGTACAACCCAAAGTCCATGACCCATGGAGCTTGACCCATAACCCATTGCATGACATCATGCTTATATCATATATGGATAATATCCATAACCCTTGGTATTGACCCATACCCATGTGACTAGGAGCATTGCACTCAAGAGATACATTGTATCTAGCTAAAGACCCATGGATCAACCCAAGACCCATGACCCGTAACCAAAATACCCATGGGTAAAGAGGAGCGTCCCACGGATCCCTAGCTTTACGCTAGATGGATCCCTTGTGGGAGGGATCTGTGGGATCCGGGGAACAATAGATTTTTTCCTCTATAAATAATGAGCCATTTCTTTATTGTTTTTCACCCCTTTCCAACATACTTTCTCCCTTGAGTTAAAAACTCTCTAACCCCAGATCCGAGAGATCTATGTTTGTAGTTTTGTTTTTGTGTGATCTTCTAGGTTCCTCTTAAAGGCGAGATCACCACCTTTGAAGTCGAGCAAGCTCAAGTCCATGAGTTGCCATGCTTCCTCATCATCAAGACTACTGAAGTCTTTTTGTTGATGATTGTTTTTCTTTTCCTAAGAAGTGTTGAAGACATTTGTGAAAGGTGTCTCAAGTGTCAAGATGAAGATATTAGTAAAGGATATCTATCGTCCATATCATAAGCACTTGTGGTGGGTGCTTAGAAGTCAAGACTAGAAGCATTAGTGAAGGGTGCTTAGAAGTCAAGACACAAGACATTAGTGAAGGGTGTCTTGAAGATCTAGTTAAATGCATTAGTGAAAGGTGCCTTAGATGTACATTCGATATGGTGTGTTTCGATGTACAAGATAGATTAGTACTAGATCCAAGGATATTGATATCCTTGATGATGTTGTAATAAGGAGTTGGTCTCCTTTGGGATTAGTCGTTGGTGTAGTGTTGGGTAGTAGTTCCCCCATAGCAATGGAACTAGGTGCTTAGCCTAGTACCTAATAAAGGGTAGGAGACGTTGTGTTAGGTGTGGTTCACCTTGGAGTGAAAGAACCCGGTGGTTAGCCTAGCACCGAATAAAGGGTAGGCGATGTTGTGTTAGTTGTGGTTCACCTTGGTGTGAAAGAACCCGGTGGTTAGCCTAGTACCGGAAAAAGAGTAGGTAACGTTGTGAAGGCTTCTCAGCCATAAGGAGTTAGTGTCGTGTAGTGATTACGAACTCTCGAGTAGGTGACTCGGGGAGTGGATTAGGGCAAGGAAGGTGTCCTTGTAGCCGAACCACTATAAATACTCGCGTTGTGGTTTTGTGCTTCTTACTCTTATCTTTTCATTACATACTTCTATATGTTTGTTTATCAACATCCAACATACACATCCAAATAAATTGACATAAGTCGATCTAAATATTTAAAAGGAAGTTTTAAATTGGTAAAACTATTCAACCCCCCCTTCTAGTTTTCCACAATTGGCATTAGAGCTTCGTTACCAAGTTTCTTGAAGTATATTATACTTTAAAAACTTGATACGATCCATGGTTAATTGAAAACTACAAAGAAGGTTTTTCATAAAAACAAACACCATTTTTTTTAACTTTTGGATGTTGATTAGATGACAACATTTTTTTATTTATTTTTCATTTAATTGCACTAATCCTCTATGTCATGTTGATTAGTCAAAGCTCATATCTACCAAGCCATAGGAATCGCTTGGTAACAAGAATACCTTCCCTAAGAAGGTATCTTAAGCACAAAGGAGCTGGAATTGTCTTCTGACATTTGTTGTGTCATTTGTAAAGGCATTCCTAAGTGCATTCGAGGTATGACTTTCCACTTATCTCTAAATGACATTAGCTTGATAAATAAGTATGCTTACCAAGGTATTTATTTGATTATTTTTTGTGCATATACATGCTTTACATGTAGCTTCATTAGGAAGCTTTTTCTCACACACGTGTCACTCTTTCGTCTAAAAGTCATGGTTTATAAAACTTGTGTTTTGTTTCACTTAATCCAAAAATCATATCTTTCTAATAATAAAACAAAACACAAATCTCAAAAATTCCTCCTTCCCCATAAATAAACCCTCCGTCAACCACTCTATCAAATCCCCACTTTTTCAAATCTTTCAATTTCAAAATTTTCTCTCATTCAAAACTTCATCTTCCTCTCCATTTCATCTCAACCGAAACCAAGAAGGTTCGTCTTCAACATGGTTTATATCGCCCTCGTGCTCATCGTCTTAACACTCATCGCTCTTGTGTTCCCTATGATGAACTTCTCATACAGAGTCATTTACTTTGTTTTGTTAATCTACATTGGGGTTATATACCCAATCCTTTGTATCATTCTTAGCATTGAAATGAAATATTACTAATAGTCTAGTTTATCTAGGTTATTATCATAATGTGTTTATCATTTCTTTTTATTTTATTTCATTCTCTCGTGATACATTAGAAGTCATGTATGCATGCTAAAAGAAAATGTAGGCTAAAACACATATCTTGGTATAAAACTATGAGATCTAAAAACCTATGTTTTTCATCATGAAATCTGTTTCTGTAACTACAGATCTACAAATCCCGGAAGATATACTAGCCGGGTCCCTTTTGAAAGGGAACCGTACTACTGAAGAACAGTTTTTCATGCAAATTAAAAACCACTTTCTTTCTAAAAGTAATATTCCACTAGAATGTCAAAACCATAAGTGAGTTAAGTCTCATTGTTGTTAAAAACCATTGTTAATAAAAATCTAGTAAAAACGTTAGATAATCATTGGTTGACCACAAACATCACTTTCTATTAACTCATCATTTCTATAGGTTCAACTATGACGCATGAATATGAGTTTGATTTTTCACTCACTAGCGTCTCCACTCCGAACATCTCCCTTGAGCCCAACACACCTAGCAATCATGTTCGTGGGTTCAATAATCTTGAAAACCGTCACTTCCACGAAGGACGTATTGTAGACACCTCTCTACAATTCGAAGAAGGTATCAATACCTCCTTCCGAGCCATAGGACTAGAACGTCTTCTTGAAATCAACGAGAAGATATGTCCAAGGTTCATAATGGAATTCTGCCATCAAGTTGAACTCGTTCGTAACGAGGATCGCTCTCTATCTCTTTGGTTTTATATCAAAAACCAAAAGTTTACTTTAACCCTTGGGCATTTTGCTCACATCCTCCGGATTCCAAATCATGGACAATGTGCCTTCACCGAAGATTGTTCTCTTGATTCTCTCTTCAACTTTCGTGAAGAAAATAGTCCATATTGTTCACACATACCCTCCCCAGAAGATTTAAATCGCATAATATGCAAACCTCGACCATATTACTCTGATCCAAACATTATCTTAACACGGGACATCCGAGAAGAGTACAAGCCCCTTGCACTCATCCTACGTGAAAATTTTTGGAGTCTTAGGGGAAATCAAGAAATCCTTCCCGCTTGTTGTGCTCACATAATGTATTGTTTGCTAACACAACAACCATACAATCTCGCCTACTTCTTCACAAGGCGAATTGTAAATCTTCAAGGCTCCAAGAATAAACTCATCCCTTATGGAATGTTCTTGATGCGCCTCTATCATAACGTCATGCATTTTCATCCTCAATTTCAAAGTCCGTTGTACGTACTTGTGAACAAGATGATGGAACCGCTAAACATATCTCTCATGAAGACTTTCTTCATTCTTGATTCCACCAACACTCATCAACCACTTGATGATCCTTCTAGCAAAAACGCTCAAGGAACTTAGTAGTTTTTCAAATAGGATCAATCCTTTTGTATTCATGCTTTATCAATGTAATCCAATTTCCTTCATGAAATAAAACATCTTACATTTGATATCTTAGTGTTAGAACCTCTTAAACTAACCTTGGAATATAATGCATTGTCAAGATCATTGCATACCTTTAGTAAAGGTTCTGCTTAGCAGATGGACGGATCCCTACACTTAGGGAACCGTGGGATCCGGCAAACAGAAAATGCAATTGCAAACATTGTATTTCAAACATGTCCTTAGAACACCTCACACTAAGCTAGACATAGTGTCTTAAGGCAAAATAAGTCCTTATCAAGTTAAGTAGATCCTTCCTACTCACACGTAGATCACACTCAAAGACGCTTGTAGATCTATCGTTTCACTTAAATCTATTACTCTTCCGCTCTCAAACTCACACATCATTTTTCACATGATCCCTCATATCTAACTTTGGAAATCATTTACAGCAAAATTGATCATAATCATCCTTACGTCAAAATTGGTCGAAATTGATCAAATTCTAGTTTTTCCATCTTAAGCCTTTAGAATATTCTCCAAAGCACTACTCTAAGTCACTATCTGATCTCTAGGGTCATTTAGCTTCACTTGACACTCTCAAAATCCTTAGTGTCATCCTTGTTCATTCATTGGTACTCATGAAAGTTCCAATTTCTTCCATAAAAGCCAATCATTAGCTACACCACTCATCACCCTCAAGTACTTAAACACCCCTTCATTTAAAACACTTGGGAGGACTGAAACACTCAAGATGGTATGGATCTTAGACCTTAGAAACATCATTTCTACTCTTTCATGGCTGCTGAGAGCCGGATCCCTAGGCTTAGCCTAGACGGATCCCTCTGAGTAGGGAATCGTGGGATCCGGGTGACAAATTATGTCAACTCTAGCTAAAACAATCATTTCAAGCTCATCTTTCTAACTTAAACACTCCATCTCATCTTAAATGAGTTCCTAGATCAGTACAAACTCTGAAGTTGACTCTTGTGCATGTTAATCATCACATTCCAATGAATTTTAGTGGCTTAAGGCTTGAATGCACTTGCCAAATCTCTTACTTTATAAACCACATTGTTAGGACTTCTAAAGTCATCACCTTCATCCTCATTTTCAGCACTTAAGAAACCTTTACAAACCTCTTGATCTCATCATGAGGAAAACTCCAAGTAGCAACTTATCCACCAAAGAACCACCCAAGAAAATTGCTCGTGTTGTACACGAAATTTCTTCAACCGAATCATCTTTGGTCAAGCCAACAAATGCAAGGATTTCTTCTCAACCAATCCAACCAATTCCTAAAAGGATAGTACCCACAAAACTACCTATGCCAAACACCACCATACCTCCTAGGCCAAATAATATCATCTCCACTAAACCATCATCATTGGTTCCTAGAGCTATCTCGTTTACATCTCCACTATCATCACCACACCTCTACAATTTAGAGGATTTACCTCCTAGGCCATCTCATCCTCCTCCACCGACAACATTCTCCTCATTAGGAGGAATAGTGGTACAAAATCAAGGTGTTGAGTCAACATTAGCTCCGGGTTCCTTTTCGCCGTTTCCATCATATAATCCCATTTGGATTATGAGAAATCATCAAAGTCAACCACCCGACCATATGGAAGTTGACACTTCTCTACCACCACCATCATTCTTGGTCAAGCCATCTTCAAATGTGCCTCCACCAATCCCTCCGTCGTTTGAAGCTCCACAAGCCGCTTCACTTGATCCTTCGCATCAAGCAATTTCATTTCTTCCCCACCACTACCTAGCCATGACAAAGATTATTATCATTGTCAACATGTTGAAAGTTTGATACATGAAGTACGAGAAGACCAACGTTTCATGTTCTATCACCTCCTCGAACGTTTCGACGAGATTAAACCTAAACAAACTTGAGCTAGAGGATTTTAGTGGTGTCCTAGTTTCAAGCGTTACTTAGACAAGTCTAGTCATTCTAAGTCATGTATCGATCATTTTCTTAGTTTTTTGAATCATGTATATCATATCTTTAGTTTTATTAAATGAAAATACATGCTACTTGCTATATTTCTGAGTATATGATTATGTTGTATAATTCATATCTCACTTTGATATTAACATAATGTGTTATATCACCATTGCTGAAATTAACCTTCAGCTAGACGGATCCCTTAAATTTGCCTAGACGGATCCCTACAAGGAGGGAACCGTGGGATCCGTGATACAGAAAACTATTTTTCTACAAACTTGGATCATATTTGCAGGAAATTGTGCATTATACTTGTCTTCTAACATTTGTTTTGTAGTTATTCAATTTACACATGAAGACTTTGACACCCTAAAGCTAGGGGAGCTTTGTGTTAAAGCAATACATTGCAAATTACTTGCAATATTAGGATTACATTTCATGACATCCCTTTGCAAAATTGCAATCATCAAAGGGGAGCACATTCGTCACCTAGACGAAATCTTTTGCAAACTTAGTTGCATACAAACTAGCTTAGTATTACTTTCTTGACGCCCTTACATAGGGATGGACTCGTCAAGGGGTAGTTAAGACGAGATCCTTTCCCGTTACTTGCTCTCTAATTCTTCTTTCTTTTCTACTTTTCACATGTTTTTCTTAAAAACAATGTGTTAGTTTTCTTTCAAAGCTCTTTTTGTTTCGACAAAAAGGGGGAGAAGAAAGTAAAAACTACAAATTCAAACTTTTACAAATTTTAGCTTTTCCTTAAAATAATTATATGTTTTGTCATCAACAAAAAGGGAGAGATTGTTAATACAAATAAGCCGTAAAAACGTTTATTTATATTTTACGATCTTCTAATGTTTTGTCGATAACAAACGTAAAATCATTTTAACGAAACAAATAAAATACGTAAATGGTTTGAACTAATAGTTTCTAACATATTCACATTTTCACATAAAACACTAAAACAAGTATAAGTGATTTTATGATTTAATATTACATATGTACAACAACTAGTGTTTACATATTTGGGTAAAATATACACATAACTAGTATGTAGTATATTGGGTAATATAAATGGGTAGAAACTTAAGTATCACAACCCATTGACCAAATATATTGAATGTAGTTGGGTACAACCCAAAGTCCATGACCCATGGAGCTTGACTCATAACCCATTGCATGACATCATGCTTATATCATATATGGATAATATCCATAACCCATGGTATTGACCCATACCCATGTGACTAGGAGCATTGCACTCAAGAGATACATTGTATCTAGCTAAAGACCCATGGATCAACCCATGACCCATAACCAAAATACCCATGGGTAAAGAGGAGCGTCCTACGGATCCCTAGCTTTACGCTAGACGGATCCCTTATGGGAGGGATCTGTGGGATCCGGGGAACAATAGATTTTTTCCTCTATAAATAGTGAACCATTTCTTCATTGTTTCTCACCCCTTTCCAACATACTTCTCCCTTGAGTTAAAAACTCTCTAACCCCAGATCCAAGAGATCTATGTAGGGGTGGAAACGAGCCGAGCCGCTCGTGAAAAGCTCGAGATCGGATCGGTAAAAAGCTCGAACGAGCCGAGCCTAAACGAGCTCGAGCTCGAGCTCGAGCCTATATTATAGCTCATTTAATAATCGAGCTCGAGCCCGAGCTCTATATACAAAGCTCGAATAGGCTCGCGAGCCTAAACGAGCTTTACTAATATTATTATTTTTTTGATATATATATGACCTTATAAAGCCAGCGTCTACAGCACTTACATTAATTAATTTTTGACGCGCGTCACCCTGTGACCCTTCCCCACTCGCAGCTCCACTATCTTCTCGTTTATTTTATTTTAGTAAAGGATTACACATTCTTCCAAAAAAATAAAATAAAGGATTACACAACCCTTTCTTTCTTGTTATCTTCAAACCTCCAAAAAGATATTCAGCTTCCTTTTTTTTCAATTGATATACGGCTTCAAGATATTTCCTAAAGGTTTAGTGTAAGGTAAATGTGTTTTTTCTTTAACCGAAGGTAGTAAAGGATGAAACAATTGTTTTGTTCTTTCTTGGAAAATTTCCAGATATTAAAAACAAGTTTGTCTTCTAATAGATCTATATTAGATCTATGATGTGTTTACTAAACTTGTAAATCCTTTTAAAGATTTGTGATCGAGTTTAAATCTGAGATCTCGTTCTTTTTTATTTTTCGAGACTAGTTAGATGTTAGAACTAAGTTAGTGAGTTGGGAGAATGATGTGAGGGGTGTATTGGTTGTGTCTAGGCTACTAACGAGCTCATTAACGATCTCTGGATAAACGAGCTCGAACAAGGAAGCTCGAGAAGCCAAGCTAGGCGCATCACAAACGAGCCGAGCCCGAGCCGAGCTCGAGCTTTATATATCATATCACGAGCCGAGCTCGAGCTCAAACCTTAAGGCTCGAACCGAGCCGAGCTCAAGCTCGAGCTCTCTAAAACATAAACGAGCCGAGCTCGAGCTCTGACGGGCTCGGGCTCGGCTCGGCTCGTTTTCACCCCTAGATCTATGTTTATAGTTTTGTTTTTGTGTGGTCTTCTAGGTTCCTCTTAAAGGCGAGATCACCACCTTTGAAGTCGAGCAAGCTCAAGTCCATGAGTTGTCATGCTTCCTCATCATCAATACTACTGAAGTCTTCTTGTTGATGATTGTTTTTCTTTTCCTAAGGAGTGTTGAAGACATTTGTGAAAGGTGTCTCAAGTGTCAAGACGAAGATATTAGTAAAGGATATATATCATCCATATCATAAGCACTTGTGGTGGGTACTTAGAAGTCAAGACTAGAAGCATTAGTGAAGGGTGCTTTGAAGTCAAGACACGAGACATTAGTGAAGGGTGTCTTGAAGATCTAGTTAAAGGCATTAGTGAAAGGTGCCTTAAATGTACATTCAATATGGTGTGTTTCGATGTACAAGATAGATTAGTACTAGATCCAAGGATATTGATATCCTTGATGATGTTGTAATAAGGAGTTGGTCTCCTTTGGGATTAGTCGTTGGTGTAGTGTTGGGTAGTAGTTCCCCCATAGCAATGGAACTAGGTGCCTAGCCTAGTACCTAATAAAGGGTAGGCGACGTTGTGTTAGGTGTGGTTCACCTTGGAGTGAAAGAACCCGGTGGTTAGCCTAGCACCGAATAAAGGGTAAGCGATGTTGTGTTAGGTGTGGTTCACCTTGGTGTGAAAGAACCCGGTGGTTAGCCTAGTACTGGAAAAAGACTAGGCAACGTTGTGAAGGCTTCTCCGCCATTAGGAGTTGGTGTCGTGTAGTGATTACGAACTCTCGAGTAGGTGAATCGGGGAGTGGAGTAGGGCAAGGATGGTGTCCTTGTAGCCGAACCACTATAAATACTCGCGTTGTGGTTTTGTGCTTCTTACTCTTATCTTTTCATTACATACTTCTATATGTTTGTTTATCAACATCCAACATACACATCCAAATAGATTGACATAAATCGATCTAAATATTTAAAAGAAAGTTTTAAATTGGTAAAACTATTCAACCCCCCCCCCTTCTAGTTTTCCACACAAACGACCAAGAGCAAGAAGCAGAAGATTGATGATCGGTTTAGGGATTAGGTAAGTGTTATTATGCGTGAGTTTTTAGGAGATGTTGTGTTTTCATATATACAAACCAAACCGACTTCCTATTGGAATACAATAGCTTGTTCGACAAGTTCAACCCAAGCCAAAGCCCACGTCCATATTCTCTACCCGATCTGTGGTTAGCCTAGCACCAAATAAAGGGTAAGCGACGTTGTGTAGGTTTGGTTCACCTTCGAGTGAAAGAACCCGGTGGTTAGCCTAGCACCGGAAAAATGGTAGGCGACGTTGTGAAGGCTTCTCCGCCATAAGGAGATTGGTGTAGTGTTTACGAACTCTCGAGTAGGTGACTCGGGGAGTGGAGTAGGGCAAGGAAGGTGTCCTTGTAGCCGAACCACTATAAATACTCGCGTTGTGGTTGTGTGCTTCTTACTCTTATCTTTTCATTACATATCTTTATATGCTTGTTTATCAACATCCAACACACACAACCAAATAGATTGACATAAGTCGATCTAAATAGTTTAAAAAGAAGTTTTAATTGGTAAAACTATTCAACCCCCCCTTCTAGTTTGCCATGCTTCCTCATCATCAATACTACACATATGAGTTTGGCGGGAACAATCCGAATTCTCGTTAGAATTATAATCAACACTCACATTTGCCTTATCATAACAATATTCCCATGTTGTTAACCGACAATGAACATATTTAGAATGATAAATCATTTCATGGATTAAACATGCAAATATGGAAAAACAGATTATATGAATATAATAACACATACCTCGTATCTTTATTAATTAGAAAATAATAACTGTTTTACAACTCCAAATTATCCAAATACTAATTAACACACAGTTTAGATGAGACTACTAGCAGGTACCAAACCTATATCTCTAGTCAATTTAGAATGCTTAGGGAAATCCAAAGCTTTCGTAAATGGATCAGCTAGATTGTCATCTGTGTGAACTTTTAATATCTTCACATCGCCCATTTCAATGGTCTCTCGAAGATAATGAACTTTAGCGCGATAATGTCTAGCACCTTTAGTGATTCCGCTTTCATTAGCTATAGTAATGGCTCCAGTATTATCACAATACGTATTTATGGGTTCTTCAATTGTAGGAACAATATTCAACCCAGAAATGAATTTACGAATCCATACAGCCTCTTTTGATGCATCACAAGCAGCAATATACTCAGCTTCAGTAGATGAAGTAGCAAAGATACTTTGCTTTGTGCTTTTCCAATCAACAGCACCTCCATTTAGAACAAATACATATCCAGTCTGAGATTTTAAGTCGTCAGCATCTGTCAGATATCCAGCATCAGTGTAGCAAGAAACCCTGAGCTCTTGTTCATCCTTCCCTCCATAAATCAAAAACATATCCTTAGTATTGCGTAAATACTTAAGAATATTTTTCACAGCAGTCCAGTGAAGTTCACCTGGATTCTTTTGAAATCGTCTTGTCACATTCTGTGCGAACGCAAAATCATTAGCTATAGTAATTGCTCCAGTATTATCACAATACGTATTTATGGGTTCTTCAATTGTAGGAACAATATTCAACCCAGAAATGAATTTACGAATCCATACAGCCTCTTTTGATGCATCACAAGCAGCAATATACTCAGCTTCAGTAGATGAAGTAGCAAAGATACTTTGCTTTGTGCTTTTCCAATCAACAGCACCTCCATTTAGAACAAATACATATCCAGTCTGAGATTTTAAGTCGTCAGCATCTGTCAGATATCCAGCATCAGTGTAGCAAGAAACCCTGAGCTCTTGTTCATCCTTCCCTCCATAAATCAAAAACATATCCTTAGTATTGCGTAAATACTTAAGAATATTTTTCACAGCAGTCCAGTGAAGTTCACCTGGATTCTTTTGAAATCGTCTTGTCACATTCTGTGCGAACGCAACATCAGGACGAGTACATCTCACAGCATACATGATAGAACCTATAGCCGAAGCATAAGGAATTCTTTGCATGCGCTCTTTCTGAGCAGGTGTTTCAGCACCTTGTGACTTACTCAATTTAGGCTTTTCTTGCATTGGGATTGCGCCACGTTTGGAGTTCTCCATACAAAATCTTTTCAAGATTTTCTCAATGTAAGCACTTTGACTCAAACCAATTAATCGTCTAGATCTGTCTCGATAGATCTTGATTCCAAGAATATATGCAGCTTCTCATAAATCTTTCATGGTGAAACATCTTCCAAGATAGGATTTTACATCTTGTAACATTGGAATATTGTTTCCCATAAGCAATATGTCATCAACATATAGAATTAGGAAAGTGAGATAACTTCCACTAGCTTTCTGATATACACATGGCTCTTCTTGATTTTGAGAAAATCCAAATTTCTTTATCTGATCATCAAAATGTTTATTCCATTGCCTCGATGCTTGCTTAAGTCCATAAATGGAACGCTTGAGCTTGCATACACGGTTAGGATATTTTGGATCAACAAAACCCTCAGGTTGCTCCATATAGACCTCTTCGTAAAGATGTCCATTGAGGAAGGCGGTTTTGACGTCCATTTGCCATATCTCAAAGTCATAGTATGCAGCTATGGCTATGAGAATCCTTATAGCTCTAATGTCTGCTACAGGATAAAAGGTTTCTTCATAAACAATCCCGTAGGTTTGAGTGAAGCCCTTTGCTACGAGACGAGCTTTAAAGGTGTATACCTTACCATCCATGTCAGTCTTCTTCTTGAAGAGCCACTTGCTGCCAACTGTCTTGCAATTAGGAGGAGGCTCAACTAAGACCCGGACATCATTGTCTTTCATGGATTGCATTTCCACATTCATTGCATCAAGTCATTTCTTGGATTCAGGATCCAGCAATGCAGCTTTATAGTTATTGGGTTCACCAAGATCCCCTAACTCATGTTCCTCAGCGTCAATGTATAAACACATACGGTCAGGAGCACGGCGTGTCCTATTGGACTTTCGAATGGGAACAATATCACTTTGATGTTCTTCAATTTCTTGATCATCCTCATCGTGATGAATGCTAGTGTCTAAAGAAGGATTTGTATCTTCTTCTTGAAGTAATTCAAGATCATCTAAACTCCCACTTGCTTTAAGATCCATAAGATTACTCTCAAAGAACTCAGCATTTCGAGCAACAAAAACTTTGTTCTCAGATGGAAGATAGAAAGAATATACCATAGTTTCCTTAGGGTATCCTACGAAGATACACTTAACAGCTCTAGGTTCAAGTTTTTCAGGTTTGGTAAGTGTATCACGCTTAGCAAGTGCCTCACAACCCCAGACTTTAAAGTAAGACAGCTTAGGGGCTTGCCCATGCCATACTTCGTATGGTGTCTTTTCAACCTTCTTAGTTGGAACCATATTGAGAATGCGTGTAGCAGACTCAAGGGCATAATCCCAAAAGGACTTTGGAAGAGTAGTTTGTTTCATCATAGAACGCACCATGTCAAGCAGGGTTCGATTTCTCCTCTCAGATACACCATTGTGTTGTGGAGTATAAGGAGGAGTTCGATGGGCAATAATCCCATGCTCCTTAAGATGATCCAAAAACTCTTGACTCATATATTCACCTCCACGATCAGAACGTAGTTATTTTATGGTCTTCCTGAGTTGGTTTTCTACTTCCTTTTGAAACACTTTAAATGTTTCAAACACTTCATGTTTATGTTTCAGCAAGTAAACATAACCATACCGACTATAGTCGTCAGTGAAAGTCACGAAGTAATTTGCTCCTTGTCTTGAAGTGATTCTAAATGGGCCACATACATCTGAGTGTATAAATCCAAGTAAATCTTTAGCCTTTTCCACTTGATGTGATAAGGTTTTCTAGCCATCTTACCAGACATACAAGCAACACACTTTTCAAGAGACTTAATGTCAGATGAGTTGAGAAGTCCATCGTGTTGCAACTTCTCCATGCGTTTCTTGCTAATGTGTCCAAGACGACTATGCCACAAGAGAGCAGAGTCCAAGTTTGACTTGGCACTTTTATTGCTTACAGCAAACATAGAACTTTCATTTGTATTCGAACAAGACATTTAAATTTCATAAACAGCATCGCGAGGAATAGCAGTAAAATAAACAACCTTATTCTTAGTAACTGAAATATAATTATTTGATTCAAAGCGGTTAATAAAACCATCGTCATACAAACGAGAAACTGAAATAATCCCCCTAGTAATAGAGGGAGCATAATGACAATCATTTAAAACAATAACTAATCCACTAGGGAGAGATAAATGATAAATTCCAATAGCTTCAACTTCTGCGCGTTGACCATTGCCCACGTACAGACTTAAAGCTCCTGGCTTCAGCTTCCTACTGCCCCTTAGACCCTGAGTATTATTACAGATGTGAATACCACAACCAGTGTCATATACTAAGGATGATTTAGGGAAAGAGTAGAGTTCTATAGTGAAAATACCTGAAGAACTAACTGCAAGAGACTATTTCTTCTTTTTCATCAACTCGGCGAGATACTTAGGACAATTCCTTCTCCAATGTCCTGTCTCACCACACTGGTGACAGGTAGCGTCCTTCGCTAGATTATCCTTCTTGGGTGGTGGAGGAATCTTGGGTTTGGATTTAGAAGAAGAAGCATTGTATGGCTTATACTCAAGAGCATAACCAAACTTGTTGTTTCCATTTCCACGATTCCCCTTGGCAGCCTTAAACGATTTATTCTTCTTTTGGTTTTTCTAGACCTTACCACCCGCCCCACGTACATAATGTAGTGCAGGTGCAGCATCTTTCTTTGGCAACGTCTGCTCATGTTGCTTAAGCATAGCATGAAATTCATTCACAGTCTTCCCCATGTTGTGCATATTAAAGTTCTGCACAAACGTAATGTACTCTTTAGAGAGACTAATTAGGATCAAACTAACTCCATAGTTCAGAGTAACTAGGTGACCAAGACGTTCCAAATTTCCAATGTAGCTCTTCATCTTGAGAACATATGAGCTAACCGATTGACCCTCTTCCTGCTTGCAAGCGTGGAATTCACGTGCAATTTGTAGAAGCTCTTGTTCTGCTTGTTAGGAGAACATAGACTTCAACTCCTGAAGCATGTCATAAGCACCGAGATGAGTAAGATTTCGTTGGATCTCTAACTCCATGGTCATGAGCATGAAGGCAGCTATGTCCTTTGAACCTTTGACCCAAGCAGTATGAGCTGCAAGAGCCTCAGGTAGGACAGGGTGGCCAGGAGTAGCACAGGTGCTGCAGGTATGGGATGCTCTAGATAAGCTTCCTTATCTTCAGTTGATAGTACAATGCGAAGCTGGCGATACCAATCAATGAAATTAGGTCCAGTGAGTTTTTGTTTCTCAAAGAAACTCCTGAGTATCGAACTGTTTCCGACTGAAGTAGTCATCTACAATTGAAAAGTTCAAATAATTAGTATTTTCGATAATTACATTCTTAAAAGAATTAACTACCCAATTTAAATATTAATAAGAGTAAGATCCATCTCGCAACCCCATTTAATTACCATAGGTCTGACCAGTGAATAAAAAAATAAGACAAGAGGTAAGTGACGAGCGTTAATTGCTTAATGCAACTCTTAGGCTTTATGAGACTGTTTAAGGCATTAGTATCAAGTAATAATGTCAAAAGCATGTTTAGTTCTCATCTTATGCCTCGGGTTCAAGGTCTGACCAATTTAACTCGAGATAAGTCGACCAAGTATGAACGTGTAAAAATAACCATAGGTCTGACCAGTGAGAAATAATTACCATGGGTTGGAAAAGCCCTTAGGTCTGACCAGAGAAGTCAATCCAAATGCACGTGTTCATAGTTGGATGGCATAGACTTAAAATTAACAAATATGTATGCACACATAAATGTGGTAAAAGTCGTGTACAAAGAAGCATGCAAAACAGCTTTGTAACACTAATTTTAAAAACTTTTTGGTAATGACACTGTAGTGATCATCATGGTTCACGGTAGCTCCAATCGAACGCACAGGGAGGCAGAGGACCAGGTAAGCGCTGAAGCATAACCTTAGACATCCTTTCGGTGCGACTGTGCGCACCTCTTTGAACCACATATTGTTCCGAGTCCTCTAGCGAGTCTTCCCCAAACAGAGAACCATAAGAATGTCACTAGGATGTAATACCTAGATCGCCCCATACATCACTTATAAAAGCAATTGAGTGGGTCTTGTGGCCGAAAAATCACATAAAATAGCATGGCAATCTAACCATGTATTTATTAACCAATATGTAATTCTAATTATCATAATAATTCTAATTAACAATTAATAAATTCAAATTAACTTTTAATTCTAATTAGCAAGTAATTTTAATTAACATGTAATTCTAATTAACAATTTAATTTCAATTAACAAAGTAATTTAATTAACATGTAAATTAAATTCTAATTAACAAATTAATTCCAATTAACAAATTAATTCTAATTATCAATATAATTTTAATTTGTGTGTGACTAGTTATTATTTATTAAAAATTGACAAGTATTGCATGTAATTGTCAAGATAAAATAAAACAAATAACTAAATTAGGTTTCATGCAGCCTTTTAAACATGTTTATTAATTAAGAAACGTGTAACCCATAATCGCAAAAACGAGTTGACTCGTGATGCCACTGTAGGGATTTTAGAATCAGCTAACCATTAACCTCTACGAGTACGCAGCGGATATTGGATCTAGTTAACGCAATTATGTTAAGCACGTAATTAATAAACAAATAATTAATACAATATTAATTAATTAAAAGGGATATAGAAAACCTAACCTTGCTTGGCAATTGATCTCTAGTAACGGAACAAGAAACCAAAACGAAACCCTAGTATCAAAATTAGATACCTCGAAGAGTATCACACACAAACTCGATTAACGTATACGTTCGATTAACGCTAGTCGAGAACGTAAACAATAAACCAAACAACCCTTTGTCACTTGAATCTTTCACGATCAGATTACCACCAAGAAAACACAACCTTTCCTGCCAATAAGTTTTGTCCGAGAAAACCCAGAAGCTGCTAAAACAGCTTGTACACAATACCCGATATCGGACACACCTTGTCCGATATATCCTGCATGTTGTCCAAGATAATAAACCACGATCAGGAGCAGTTAAACTTCCTTGTTGCTGCTGTTTTGTGTCGACAAGGAGACCAGGAATCAAGTACCAATCAATTGATCTAAACACTTGTCTTGAATACAAGTTTAGAACCAAACTTAAAAACCCTTAGTCGACTTGTGTAACCAAACGACTAAGAGCAAGAAGCAGAAGATTGATGATCGGTTTAGGGATTAGGGAAGTGTTATTATGCGTGAGTTTTGAGGAGAGGTTGTGTTTGCATATATACAAACCAAACCGACTCCCTATTGGAGTACAATAGCTTGTTCGACAAGTTCAACCCAAGCCAAAGCCCACGTCCATCTTCTCTGCCCGATCAGTGGCTTATCAAAGGCCCATGGCAAAACCAATTCGCCCCATGTTAAGTCCAAGAACAGCCCATGGTTCAAATTCATGATCGGGTCAAATAACGGGTATGTATATTCAAGTATTAGTTTACGTTCAACACGTATACTCGTGTTTATCGCGTGTGCCCCATCGGCTCACACACTAATAGTCGTTTTGTCGTGTTTATAAACCCCCACAAACCAACACTATGCACCTGCATGCACTTTAAGACCTAAGCTTTGGGATGGATTAGGATGTTCCTCCGATTATTAATACTTTGGTTTTGGGATAATGGGATTGTACTTGTAGTATTTGCTTAAAGTTTAAAACATTGCCCATAAAGTAATGTATCTTCTTGCGTAGCTTATTAGATATCATTTGATCCACAAAATAGGGAGTGTAGACCGGTGGCTCATTGTTTGACTCCTATTGGAGATGTAAACACTTTTTAAGTTTTTAATAGTGCCTTGCTTACATTTGTCAAACATATTAGATTTTAGATTCCAAAGTGCCTTTTCGATCATATATTATCACCGCAAGTTTGATCAATATTTTCAACGAGAACATGAGATGATAAACAGTGCAAATCCTGGATGTAGTGAGCATGCAAATCCTGGATGTAGTGAGCATTTATCATCGTAAATTCAGTGTTACATCAGTTTTTTACTTTATCACCAAATAAGTGTAATAAAACCACTAACTTTACTAACTAAACATGACTTACTTAAACATAAAATATACCCACAACATATTTACACACATTACACAATTAAATTTCTTTCCTTTTCACAACATGGTCGTGAACACGATCGAGTCATGCAAAAAATAGGATTTATTGTCTTTTTAGTAAAGGATGTAACATTGTGCGGGTTAAATGATGAGTCAAAATAGCTAAAGTTACGAAAATATGATTTTGGTTTAGGGTGCTCCACCAAAAACTTTTGTATGATTTTGGTTTAAACTTTTGTATGATTTTGGTTTAGGGTGCTCCACCAAAAACTTTTGCCACTTCAAGCCTATAAACAAAGATATCACGACTCGTTCATACTTCATACTAGTTTATATAAAAGGAATATATTAGCTACAATTTATTGTAGCCAATTGGCTACAATTTAGTGCTATATTATGTGGGTCTCTGATTCTTTTTGTAGGTCCTGATTCTTTTCTGTATGTACTGATTCATTACTAGTGTATTTTTTTATGAAGGATTGTAGCCAATTGGCTACAAATATTGTAGCCAAACTATCCCCTTATATGAATTATGTAATATACTATAGTGATAATAATATTGGTAGGGTTAATTTATACTATTACAGACTATAAAGCCTACAGCATTGGACATGCAAATTCATACGAAATATTAGTTGATATGTGATGTTTTATGATAAGGATAATGCTAAAAAAATCATTGAATATGATATTTTTGTGATCGTGTGTAGTTAATTATTTTTTTTGTCATTGTAATACGAAAATTTTGAATTTGTGTTATTGTATGTATCCAGTCAGGCTAAGCGTTACATCGTTAGTCTTTTATATTAACGGTCGTTAGTAAATAACTTAAAATTTCGTTTTCTTACGTTTTTATTTGTTTTCATCTGTTATTATACGTTTTCGTCCGTTTCCTTACGCTTTCGTCCAATTTTATATGCTTTCGTCCGTTTTTTCATCCTTTTTATACGTTTTAATCCGTTTTAATACGTTTTCTTCCGTTTTCATACGTTTTCGTCCGTTTTCATATTTTTTTCTTCTGTTATTAAACGTTTTCGTCCATTTTATTACGTTTTTTACGTTTACATTCGTTCTCGTCCATTTTTATACGTTTTCGTCCGTTTTTTACGTTTTTATCTGTTTTCTTACGTTTTCATCTGTTTGTTTTCGTCCCATTTTAAATGGTTTCTAACATTTTCATCCGTTTTTATACGATTTCATCCGTTTTCTTACGTTTTCATTCGTTTGTATACGTTTCGTCCGTTTTCTTACGTTTCATCCATTTAATACGTTTCCGTCCGTTTTTTTTAAACGTTTTCTTAAATTTTCTTCCGTTTTTATACCTTTTCGTATATTTTTATATGTTCTTGTTCGTTTTCTTACGTTTTGCTTTGTTTTCATCCGTTTTCTTACGGTTTAGCTCGTTTATATACGTTTTTGTTCGTTTTTGTACGTCTATGTTCGTTTTTACACGTTTTAAAATGTTTTTTGCTCGTTTTATATGTTTTCGTTTGTTTTTATACGTTTTCGTTCGTTTTAACACGTTTTCGTTCGTATAAAAACACGTTTTCGTTTGTATAAAAACGAACGGAAACGTGTAAAAACGAATGAAAACGTGTAAAAATGAACGTATAAAAACAAGCAAAAACGTTTTAAAAGGTGTAAAAGTGAACGTAAACGTGTAAAAACGAGCGAAAACGAATAAAAACGAGTAAAAACGTAAGAAAACAGAAGAAAACGTATAAAAATGGATGAAAACAAAACAAAACGTATAAAAATTGATGAAAATGTAAGAAAACGTATAAAAATTGACGAAAATGTAAGAAAACGTTTAAAACTGTAAGAAAACATATGAAAATGTATAAAAACGGATGAAAACACAAGAAAATAGACGAAAGTGTATAAAAACGAACGAAAATGTAAGAAAACGTTTAAAAATGGACGAAAACATAAAAAAAAAAAAAAAAAAAAAAAAAAAAAAAAAAAAAAAAAAACATATGAAAACGTATAAAAACGGATGAAAACGTAAGAAAACGGACGAAAACGTATAAAAACGGATGGAAACGAAGAAAAATGGAAGAAAACGGACGAAAACGTTAAAAACATACTAAAACGCTTAAAAACTTACGAAAACTTATAAAACGGACGAAAATGTAAAAAACGGATGTAACATACGAAAACGGACGAAAACGTATAATTACAGATGAAACGAATAAATACGTAAGAAAACTGAATTTTAAGTTATTTACTAACAACCGTTAATATAAAGGACTAACGATGTAACGGTTAGCCTGACTGGATACATACATAACAAAAATTTGAAAGTTTTGTATTACAATTAAAAAAGATAATTTGCTACACACAATTTCAAAAATAGTCAACTTCGATGCATTTTTTTTAGGATTATCCCTTTATCATATAAGATTGCTAGACTTGGTAATATCCATAGTATTAGAATGCTCTAACTATTACTACTATATATGTTCTTACCATTGAGATTATTCGTTAGATAGCTAATGTTTTACTGAATACTAGCAGGGTATCCGCGTGTTGCGGCGGCGGGTATTTTGAAATAAAAATTTTCGGTAGATCATGTATTTTAGTTTATTATTCTCTTTTTGACAATAAATTTATGGATATCAAGAGTTTCATGTGACGTATTTTAACTCCTTAACTATGGATTTTATTTCATCTTTTTTGGTCTTTTTAAAGCTATTCGTATAACATGAGCCCGTTTGCTACGTAGCCCGTGCCCGTCTGGCCAGTGCCCGTTAGGGCTCGAGCCCGTTTGGCTTGTGCCCGTTCAGGCTCGAGCCCATTTGGCCCGTTGCCCGTTCGGGTTTGGATATTGGTATAATGTGCTTTATTATTTGTATTAGTGATATTTAATACAGTAATTGTGTTTAACTTGGTTGTACAATATGCTTGATAATTTGTATTTTTTTATGTAAGGGGTGTTTTAATAATTGCATTAATTGTATTTATTGAACAGTTAATTAATTGACTACATTAAATATCTTGACTACATTAATAGCATTAAAGTGGTGTTTTGTCTTTTTAATATGTGCATTAAAGTGGTGTATATTATGCTTTATGTCTTGTAAGTCTGAAAATTAAGAGTGAAAATGTGCATTAAAGTTGTGTACATTATGCTTCTTATTTTGTACGTCTTAAAATTAAGAGTGAGATGCATTCGTGTATGTAATATAGATAGTTTTTCAGTTTAAGTTTTAAAGTATGTAACATGTATTAAGTTTTTAGCAGTGTTGGTACGTGGGTTTTAATGTTTTATAGTCCTGTCAGTGAAGTCCTTGAACTCACGTTTAAAGAGTGGTCTTCACGTTTTTCTTGAGGTTCATTTTTCTCGTTAGTTCTCTATCACAAAAAAAAAAAGAGGTTATGCATTAATTTTCTTTTCTTACAATTTAAAACAACATAGTCTATATCACTATATGGAAATTCTATATCAGACCTTGTAGATTTATCTATGTGAAAAATTCACATGTGTCTTGTAAAAGAAGAGAATATGTTGAACTGTATAGTAACACTAAACCAGCGTACGTATACAAGGTTTTCATCGTATTTCCGTCACTCCTATTTAATAAAGTGCTGTTTTTAAGAAAACTCACGAGCCTGTAGTTTGGTTAAAAATACATAACTTCATACTCAGTAAAATTTATGCTAAGAAAGTAAGGAACATAAACTAACACATGATAAAGTATCATAGATAAACATGAATCTCATAAAAGAAATATCACATGACATGATACTAGAGATGTTGAACATCTACTCAATGACATTTGTCTTTCATCTAAATCTTCAATAAGGAATTCACTCAATTAAGTACACTAGATTAGTTTAGCAACCCGGGTAACTCTTCATTTCTCTTAAGTATGTAATAATGTGTTATCGCACCTAATTAAGTTTTTCCTCTTCAGTCTAGCCAGAAAAGATAACAAGTTTTTAACTTAGATGTATACGTACCTAATTAACCGGGTTATCACAATGACCGTTTCTGACCGTTTTCCTGACCTACTACCAATTTATATCTATAGCAAGATTTGAACTTGTCTAACACAAACATTTTATTCACTAAAAAATAAGAAGAAGAAACAAGCCGTCGTAGCATTAGTTAATAAGCAACATATATAAGTGACAAATAATATGACAACGTATTAACCTCCTCTAAATCCCCGTCCCATTTTCACCTCCAAACAACCTCAAACTCACCGGGAAAACAATGACATCATACGGCACAATCCCGACATCCACCCACCCCATAACCACCACAAACCTCGAGTACCTTTCACGCGCAAAAGACCAACTCAAAACAAGCCTAGCAACTCGTCGTCCATGGGCAGAAATGTTCAACTTCACCTCATTCAATCTCCCACACACCATATCCGAAGCCTACCCACGTCTCAAAACCAACATTGCATACTTTCGCATGAACTACACGATCATTGTCCTATTCATATTGTTTCTAAGTTTGTTATGGCACCCTGTGTCTTTAATAGTTTTTATTATAGGAATGGCTGCATGGTTGTTTTTGTATTTCTTACGTGATGAGCCTTTGGTTATTGCGAACCGTGAGATTGATGATCGTGTGGTTTTGGTCGTGTTGTTTGGTGTTACGATAATGTTGTTGTTGCTTACTGGTGTTAAGGAGAATGTTATGGTGTCGGTTTTGGTTGGTTTGGTTTTTGTTGCGGTGCATGGTGTGGTTAGGAGGACGGATGATTTATGTTTGGATGAAGATGGTCTTGAAGCTGGTGGTTATTTGGTTGCTTCGTCGTCGTAGGAGGTAATTTTATGGTTGTTTTTATGTTTGTTACTTTCTTGATCATCAACAAATGTCGTATAAAAGCATTGGCACGGCCGTAGGGGACATGTAACATAAGAAGAAGGTCATTGGTTCAATCCTCGCCCTTGTGTACCTTTAATGATTGTGTCATATGATTTACGGATGTTGTTGGTTTCCCATATAATTTACCAATTAGGTGCAAAAATTAGAGTAAAGGCCAAAATTGACTTATATTGGATGTATATGGCTATTTTGTGACGTTTGCCTTTTTTACTTTGCAGTTTTAGCGTTTGGTTCTGTTGATTATTGAGTGAGATTCGTGACCGTAGGAGGTGTTGATGATTTGAGGGGAAGCCAATTCAGAAACTTCGCCAAAAAAAAGTGTATGGATGATTACTGTATGTATTTATATCACATCAACTAATTATCGACTCATTTTATGGTCTATTCGTCAACATTGTTTTCTGATATAGTAACACATTCGTTCGGATGGTACTGAGTATATTGTTGATGTATTAAATACGTATTAATGTTTTAAATAAGCTCATTATTTAAATCTGCTTAGGAACTTGAAATTCATGGGAAACCATGTGTGAATGTCACACACATAAGATGTGGAAGGCACGATCCGAGCAATAAGTTAGGCTGCAGTAAAGGCAATATTTTAATCCTCAAATTGTTTTATGATATTCGTCTACTAAGATGTTGTGCGTTCAAGTATTGTATGTGTTATATTGTAAGATACGTGATATAGGAACGTGGAGAAAAACATTTTATGATGCAAGAAGCAGTTTTGGTTCTCTTAAAGTTTAAGTTTAACATATTTTGGTATCACATGCTGGTGATTTTGCATCACCGATATTATTTAAGTGTAATGGATTGACTTAGGTGACTAATGTGTAATCGTGATAAATGTTCAACAAGTTAGGGTTGTGCGGAGTGCACATTTGTATGACGTTATTATGATTATCATTCGGGGGCGAAGCTCCGAATGACTGGGGTCCGGGGGCAATGCCCCTGGTAGCAGGGTCCAAGGGGCGGCAGCCCCTGGCAAGGTTAATAAAACTTCCGGTATTTTGCCTCTTAAATTTAACTGGTTTGGTGGTTAATAAAACCGCTTTGGGAGTTGTAACCGACAGTTAGTTATGGTTGGTCATATATTGATTATTCATTCTGGTTCGTTTTTCATAACATTAAAAACATATTCTCGAATCTAAATCTGAGTTTTAATCGATTTAAGATTTCGGTAGAACCACCGAAATACTTCAATCTGAAAGTGTTTACACGACTCTCAGATTACTGTGATCCAATTTTCTAACATCATGGCTGGAGGAAGCCTGGAAATATCACAATAAACATCGATCATACATACGCGGTACGCGTAAAAGAAATTATAGGGGGGATGAAAGTATGTAAGATCTATTTTGATCAACCCATCTTATGTATGGCAGAGGAAGCTTATCTTATATACTCAGTGTGTTGGGACGTAACTCGGCTCGAGCTTAAAACTCAAGCTCAATGAACGAGTGTGCAAACATCTTGATAAAGTGATGCTGTTGAAAAACTTTTTAAGGGACAGGTTGGAAAACACCTTACGGACCACCTTTTGTGCACATAATTCCATAGACTTATTTTGCAAGCTTAAATCATTTAACATGTTTAACTTTAACATACATGTCATTCTTACCCAAAATTTTAATCTAAACTTCGTCCTTCAGCAAAATTCAAACCACATAAACACCTCCAATAATCGAAAACATGAACAAAACGGCATATGCAAAAGCACCACAGCCCAAGGAGCTTCAAGACACAAACAAACATGTTTATAGTGCCACTGACAATTAGATTTGCGGTAATGGGAGAAACCTTGTGTGTGGTTCACCTTCACCACGCGTGCTCCATTGTTACAAGTGGGGTGCCTCCACGTGTGGTTGGCCAAAAAACGAAAGAAATATTGGTGGTGACCACCGATAGTTTTGAAAGTTTTGTAAACCTCTTGTGTGTGCATTTATGTGTTTTGTGAGGTATAGGTAAAATGATATTGGGGATTGTTATTGGAGTAAAAGTAGTGAGAAAGGGGAGCTATTGTAATACATAACGTAAAATGTACAAGTTACTCGTAATCATATTTTGTCTTAACATACATTCAACACCTCTCGACGTCTTGTGTCCTCGTATGATACAACACAGGTTCGCACATGTTTGTTATGTTGCATTATGATCAAATCACCTAACATACTATTTAGAATGTTTAAAATACTTTGAGTCATGAAGTATGTTATAGGTTAATCATTCTATTTTGAACCTCATTTTACATTTTACATATACAAGTATTTTTACAAGTACGTCACTTTTATTTTTACACTAAAGTTTATGTACAAATATATACTTTTATTTGTACAAGTAAACTAATTATATTTTTCATACAAATACTAAAGTTTATTTATACTTGACAAAATACATTTTATTTTGACAAACACTTATTTAGACATTTTATTTTACAAAAATAACTAGACATTTTATTAACTAGCTAACTTTTCTTAAACATTAAAATCAAAAATGAAAATATATTATTGCATCATCACTTGAATCATCTTACCCTAGAAACAGTTGTGATTAAATCCTCATTGGATATTGGAAGGATCTTGAAAATATTTTGGAAAGATATGATCAAGATTTTATAGATTTTGTGTTAGAGGTCCAAGGTACCTTTCAACATAAAGGGTGGACCCTTTTTTTGGTACCTTGGAATCTGCAGGCTGCTAAGCATGTTGGCTATAAATAGCAGCTCATTGTTCACTCATTTCTTCACCACTTGAACACATATTCTCTCTACCATTTTGCATATATTTAGATCAGTAGTAGCTCACTCATAAATACCCTTATATCACATGATCATAATGCTTCTAACTTTCATTTTGTTGTAAGCATACTCCCTTAATGATCCTCTACAGGAAGCTTAAAGATCTTGCATCGTCATCCACCACAAGCATACATACATGAAGATTTATCACAACAAGCTTAGAGAACTTGTGATCTTTATCCATTGAAGGCTTCCTATCAATGGAAGTTCATTTAGATTAGTCATTCATATTCATTACACAGTTGTGTCGTGGATCATCACTGTACATTTGTAACACTCATTTTATTTCATACTAGATTAGATGGTTTATGTGTTTGGGCTTCAAAACACAGTGGTTATTGGTTTGGTGTGTTTTAGTTGTAAAACACCAAATTGGTTGGTTTGTTATGTTGGGCCTTAAAACATAACGGGAGTGGTTGTACCCTTGTAAAGAACTCGACATTTAGCTTAGTGTCGGAAAAAGTGTAGGCGACGTTAGGTTGGTTTTATCTCGAATTGGAACCCTGTATTTAGCTTAGTATCGGAAATACTGTAAGCGACGTTTGTAAGGTTTTATCCGCCAATAAGGGAGCTTGTTAACTTAGCGAAGTAACTCTCGAGTTGGGTACTCGGGGAATGGAGTAGAGAGGAGAGGAGCTCCGCGACCGAACCACTATAAATCATCGTGTCCGGTTTGCACTTTCTTTTACTTACTGCTTTACTTTTATACTTGCATTATAGTATTGCTTATGTTGTTTCTTTGTGTTCATCCTTGTGGCTTATGTTCATATTGTGATGATATGTACTCTTATGTGAAATTCACTATTAGTATAGTGTAGCCGTTATATTATCACTTTTCATATTACATCAAACTTGGTAGGCTATTTGATACAACATGTTTTAAGATTTTAAAAGAAAACCTATTCACCCCTCCCCCCCCCCCCCCCCCCCTACGTTTTCACACCCTTTCCTACAGTTCCCCCACCCTCCTGAATAAGTAAAGCCCCGCTCTTTCTAGTAAATAAAGAAAGAGAGGTGAAGTGCCGGTGCTCTCGACCAAAGTCACACGTGATGCTAAGTAAGGATGAACAGTGAAAGGCTAGTGCTTCAGACTATGAATTGTCACAAATGATGGTTTTGTCGAGATTACTCGTAAGAATGGGAAAGGGAAGCAACCATTCCAGCCACGACATATAGATGGGGTTCGTTTGAATAAACCTAAACCAAATTAAATTTGTCGTCCTATTGGTAAAACAAATAATAATCAAATGAAACCTAATACTTCGACTCCTATGGACACTAATGAGGCTTCTTCATCTCATTCTAAGGATGCAAATCAGGCATCTACGTGGAATGGTAAACAGGCTGCGCTACCACGAGTAATGTTGGTTTGAATGTTCATCTACTAATAATATATCCTCTAAGAACCCCTTTGATGTTTTAAAGGACCAAGATGATGTGCTTAAAGTCGATACCTCGGTTGTGCAACAAAAATTAAACAAACTTGTTTTGGGACCCTAGGGGTGACATAGGAAGTTTAAAAGTGGATATTGGAAGTGACACTGATTAAGTTGAAAACTTAATTGATGATACAAGGAAAAAAGTGGGGGCGTCTCTCAGGAAGACCAGTATTTGGTCAGGTAAGAATGTGGACTTTGACCTCCTCACGAAGGAAGATGTGAGAGTATGATCTACATGAGAGTGATGATGATGTTGATCTAATATAGCAGTTGGATAGTTTTGGTGTTACTTTGTGTATGCAGTTAGCGTGGTCATTTTCTGACATGTCACAAATGATCTAGTGGTTGGTCAAGCGGTTGTTTGAGGTTAATGTGGTATTTCAGCCACATTTCATTATACTTAAATGTTTTTTTGGTGTAATATATTTTACCAGGGAAAACTACTTAAAAAAAAGAAATAACTCAATAGTTGGTTGAAGAGCGATGATTTTGCGGGCAAGTGTAGAGGCGTCAACTAAGGATCATCATTATTCGGATACCATGTTGAATGGTGACAATCCGTAATCACGTATTTTTGACCGACAATATATAGAGATTACACGAGAAATAAAAGAAATCTTAACGGACCCTAAACCTACAAACGAACTTAGACGACTATGTTGAACAATGAAAATTACGTAGGTTATCATGTATTGTTGACCCATGATATATAGAGATTACATGACACATAAAAAAGAAATACTAACGGACCTTAATACCACAATAGACTTAGACGAACTAATAGTTCTGGCGCTTAAAATGAAGGTGACGAAACCCTCCACCACCTTCAACCATTACGTATTGTCTCAAATATACACCAATTACCTGAAATCAATCAGAAAAGGTTTAAAACCTTTGGTGCAACTACTTACTAGTGCAAGTGCTAGTTTATATAGAATTTTTATAACGTTTGCCAAAAACATTACCCAGCAGATTTCTCTGTGAACTTAGTAAAACTGGTTAAAGATTAAAAGATTGTATGTTTCAATATGTATGAAGTTGGACCAAATTCTTGTTGATGATTACTCTAATTTAGCTTGTACGAATGTGTATAGATATATGAAACAAATCGTGCTAATGACTGGTCCACAAAATCGATCTAACATAACACTCGTCGACAAGAATATCTCAAGATTAGATTGGCAACTCGTCTCCCTCTATACCTCCAACCCGTTTTACTCGTATTCATGTGAATTGATTGATGTTGTCACCTTTACAAATGATTGAAAAGGCTTGTCTCAATCTGCTTGTAATGATACCTTTGTTTCACTCAAAATAATATATTCACTAAGGACTTAACGCAACACTTTGTGCAGTTTTCTTCTCATTCAGGATGAATTACAAAAAGACTAACTAATCATATGTCCCGTACTAGGACAAAAGCATACAAGATGAACAAAAAAGGATGGTTAAGTTCATCGTGTTAAGCATTTGGGTTTGATTTACCTTCGATCTTCACATGAAGTCCTTGTGGCCTTATCTCTTTGCCAATAAGGAGTACGCGACGAGTCAAGAGAAAGTTTGCTATTAAACACTTCCAGTGTCTCCCTCATTGGACTTAGTTGATGATGTTCAAAATAAATCCTACCACTCCGATTCCCAACGTCATGACTTGAGTCCATGATCATGTCACCTTCTAGTATACGTAGTACCTTGAATTACATTATCAATAAATACTGTCAACTTTGGAAAAGTACACAAGGAATTTAAACCAGTTTATGATTAGAAAATAGGTGGAAAAAAGTCAACGGTTCCAAACAAAGAAGTACCTGTGACATGCGTGGACGCAATTGTGGATCTCTTTTTATGCATAGAGCCGCAGCTTGCAACATGCAATAAACCTCTTCTTCGGAGTAAGAGTTCCCTAGCCGTGGATCAATTAACTCATCAATGGCGTCTTCTTCCAACAACGGACGTGCCTGTAATAGATTACAGAAATAAAGCATGATTCATTTTTCCAACTGCAGTCGAACTAATAGACCTCAAGGCTTTTATCTGACATTATGTCTGAGTTCCAGAAGACTACTTCTTGTAGTTTAATATATTCCCAGTTGGTAAAATCGACGGGTCAGGTAATGGGTCAAACGGGTTCAGGTCAAAATTAGTAGCTTTATTCCCAGTTCTCAATATTAGCCAAATGGGACAAGCTAATGGATGACTAATAAAAATAATTTTCGAGAAAAAAATTAAATAGTTGCATATGACAAGAGCTACCGCCCGACCCATTTCAGTGTTTAGCTACATTTTTTAGGTCTCCTGGTATGGTAGAAAAATTTAACCCATGGCGACCATTTGTAAGATTGATAGTTGCCACACACAATATATTTAAATACAGTCATGAAACTTTATGTTTGCCTAGAAAGCTAGAACTCACCCATTCTGTGAGGCATTGCTGGCCTTTAGGTCGGTTAAGATCCACTGCTTTTCGTCCTGTAACAAGCTCCACCAATACAACTCCAAAAGAATACACATCAGCTTTCTCGGTGATCTGCCCACTTTGTGCATACTCAGGAGCCAAGTATCTAAAAGCAGAAATAGATAATTAACATCCAGAATAATATTATTAAAAGAAAAAGTTGCAAACCGAAAGCAACAGAATGACATGAAAGACTAACCCGAATGTTCCAATGACTCTAGTTTCTTCTCCAGTGTCACCATCAGGTTGCCACCTTGCTAGACCAAAATCCCCTACCTATCAAAAAGTAAGAAAATATTATATACGTTAAGGTTCATTTCAAGTGCACGAGGACTAAAATTTAAAGAGACAATTTTTTTTAAAATCGTGATTACCCTTCTCCTGAACATAAAAATGTACTTAAAAGAAGAAAGTAAATGTACCAAAGGTTCGAAATCATGGGTGATGAGGATGTTGTTTGGCCGCATGTCACGATGCACAATGCAGCCTACTCTGCATTCTTCATGAAGATATCGTAATCCTCTTGCAGCTCCAACCGCAACTTTTTGCCGCGCTGCCCATTCTAAAGGATCTCGTTGACGTCCTGTATATCACAAAATTAGGGTTAAATTGACCCAAAAAAAAAAAGTAGAACACCCTTCATCGTAAAAGGCCTACTCTATATTCACAACAAATTTACAAATTACAAAATTACCATAAAGATGAGTATCTAATGACCCATTGCATATATATTCATAAACGAGTAATCTCCTTCCGTTCTCGATACAAAATCCAATCAGCATAACAACGTTCCGGTGCTGAGCACAGCTCAGCACTTCAACTTCTGAGCAGAATTCTTGATCCCCTTGAGAACTTGCTAACTTATGTTGCTTAACAGCAACCGCCTGACCATCTGGAAGTACCCCTCTGTGTACAGAACCATACCCTCCTTCTGCCAAGAAGTTAGCTTTAGAAAATCCACCAGTAGCAAGCTCCAGCTCAGCATACGTGAACCACCGTGGAGGCTTTCCAAATATAGGCGCCTTGTGTTGACATATTGAGCATAACGGAGGTGGGCCAGACGGTACATTTCTAGACAAAGATATAGCGTCTCTTACATTAATACTAAAGTCAACATCACTTCTGTGGCTTCCATGTTCGCTATCTCGATCAAGCTTAGATAGCCTCCTGAACATTTCTTGAGATGTGGAAGTTTGAGCTTGGTTGTGAGACGATTGACAGCTTGACGTGATTCTGTCCACCATCCACGGTTGAAACCTTAAGCTAGAAGAAGATGATGATAAATGCTCGCTTTCAGAGTCTGAACTCGACTCGATGAGATCCTGGCTCTCCTTTCCCATTATAGATTTCTCCTTCTTTAAGGAACCGTTCGTTACAGGTAGAAAAAAGGGTGAAGTTCCAGGATCAGAACTTGAGACTGATGAGGTCCCCGCTTCAGTTGCGGTAAATACTTCAGGACTACTTGTTGGAGTAACAACTGGTCCACAACTGGAACCAAGGGATGAGGTTGTGTTTTTCGTTTGTTTTTCAGACGGTTTATCTGTGGAAGGCAATGGACAGTCTGCTCCAGTTCTCGTCTTAGGTGTTTCGACTAAATTTAAACGAACAACTTTTGGTTGTGACTTTTTCATTATCACAATGTTGCATTGTAAGTCTTCCATACATCGCTTTTGTTCATGTTTAAGCTTCCTGCATACATAAAATAAGCCAATAAGTACGTGAAAGGATAAAAAATTTAATTAAACTAAAAATCAAGAGTATAGTTAACCATACTTGTCCAACACAACCCAAGTTGCTTGAATTTTCTTGGCTTCTGCAGCTACTGCTCCACCCGGTGAACCAGAAACAATTTTTATTTTCACATTTATCTGTAATATAATCAGCTCAGGAGGCTTAGATTTTAAACCAAAAAGAAAACTGAAAAATTAAGCAATGAGTAACTCCAAACCTTATTAGGATCATATACGTCGTGAAGCTGAAGGATCATCTGTGAGCAAGAATCTGTAATGTCGGTTTTTTGGTCTAAAGTTGTTCCTAAAAGAGACTTCCGGTAGCCACTAGCGCAGTCTCCAGTAAATCTTGGAAACCCCCATAATTTTCTACCTGCATTTTAAACAAAAACAGAAATACAATTAACTTGATGAAAAAACAAAAACCCGTCAAGACTTGATGAAATTATCTTACCAGAAGTTTGGGCAGGCAAGACCACAAGCAATGTAATGCAGTGTCCTGGTTGAACCACATGAGTCAAAGCCCAAACCAACGCAGTTTTCGGGATCTCCTTAGACGCCTTAACAGCAACTACAATCTTCTCAGCAGCAGCATCCGAACCCTTTTCTGCTTTCCCCATATTCACTTCTTTACTAACACTAACTGAACCCATAAATAATACAAATACTACCACTTATAAAGATTCCTTCATTATTTCTCCAAAGGACAATATCCGGACATAACTCACAAGGCGTTAACTTAATTACTATTAGAAACCCAAATCTGCATTATTATGCAGGCATCACTTCACTTAGGCCCCCACAAGTTTCGTGTCGAAAAAGAACTGTCCCGTAACAACAGCTAACTCAAATACCTCCAAATAATTTATTTTACTTTTGTAACACAAATACTTCCAAATATCTTACTGGTACAAATCCACTAAAGCTAAACAACCTTGAGAAGTATGTTTTTAACCAAAAATTTGCATAGAATATTCCGAAACCGCAACGCTCTAAACATATAAATCCAAACCTAGGATCTCTCAGTAAACCTGAACACAATTGTCACAAAACTGTCTTAAAATCACATGAATACATGACATACAAATAAACACTATACATTTAGCTAACTTTCATTTTCAGTTAAATAAATGCAGCACAATCACCAAAAGAAACACATTACATCATAGTTTATAACTTTGGAACATAAAAACAAATGACAGCAAATAGTTGCAGTAATAACACAATTGTACAAACATACAATAATAGACTTAACCTGTCACATAACAATAATAGTAACAAATTTCTATATATATAGCTACAAAATCACATATATCCTATATATATCAACATCACTTGCTTAGATTAAAAAAAAAAGGTGACTTATAAATATATATAAACTTACATAGTATATTAATATATTAAGAAATCTGGAAATGATATGTGTAATGTGTTACAAAAGTTGTGATAACTGTTTATCTTCTTTGATGTGTTTAAGGAGAGAGTGTATGTAGTGTTGTGTTTGATGTTTTTTAATGTTGTGACAGTTTTGTTGTGTTTGAGTTTACTAAAATATCCTTTGGTTTTTGATAGATTTTCAGAAGTGGCCTTCTTTTTTGTTTTCAGTAATGAAATGTGGTTCTCGAGAAACATTAAAAGGTTTGGTTGTTTTATTAATTTAATGCACACTTTTAATTAAACTACTTGCTGACAAGTTTTGTGTTGAGATGTGGTTGTTTTCATTTGTAACCTTCAAGTTTTGGGACTTGCTAGATGTAGTTCTCATTTTCTCAACTTAAAAGCTTATCGATTTGAGCTTATTATTTATTAAAGTTTATATACTCGTGTCGATAAGTTTAAAAGCTGTTAAAAGTGAGCTAGCTTGTCGGTTTTTATAAATTTCAGTAAACTATATAACCTTGTGGAATAAGCTAAATCAAGCATTTACATTGAATTAAAATTTTCTTTGGTAAGAATATATCACTTCTTCAACAAAGGAAATAAAGAATTAAGACTCATTGATGGATGCTTCAATGCAAATTTGTTTGGTTTTCAGATTTATGGTGTTCATGTATATATGTAGGGGATAACATCCCTGCTGCAAACAGTAAAAAGTTATCCGTTGCTGCACTGTAAAAATGGTCTCTGATTATACACAATGGTCCTTTATAACATCCTTGATTTACACAATTGGTCTCTGATTCTTTACCCCGTAATTATTAAAACACATACAAAGAAAATAAGCTTTATTAGCATATAATTACACAACTTTTTTTTATACACAATAACCAATAAAAGTTCACTTTATTTGCAACAAAAGAAAAAGAAAAGGGCTGATTGAGAAATATATGAAAAATAAAAATGAGAAATCGCGCACCGTACATAGAAGAAAGGTTCTCTTTATTTGTCTCCATTGGATAAAGTGAAGAATTTGCTTTGCTATAAAATATAGTTTTCTAATTGAATGAGTTAAAACTATACTACTAAAATATGTGCATTAACTTATACTAAAATCATTAAGCTTCATGTCACAACTAACTACCATTCAAAATTGATATTAAGTAATCAAACCATGAAAAACTTATGTTTAGTTTATAATGACAAACAGCTTGTATTCTATGAACGTATATGAGGTGTAAAAGAAATATGAGATGGTACTTTAACTTGTTTAAGTATTTTTCATTATGAATTGATTAATTGAAGAATATTAAAATAATAAAATACCTAACTAATAATTAGATCTAAAATAAATAAATACCTGACTAATAATAGAAAGGCTTAGGTAAATATGAAGTGGAACAATTTATAGTATCTTTTTACTTAAAGGGGAAATGATCGTTGCTGTTAATAGCAGCCAATTTATCTGTTGTATTTGCTTTTGTGACCCATTTTCTCTTATTTTAGCCCATTTATGATTTATCTCTATCTAAATTATTGTTCTAGCACCTTTTACCTACTGAAGAGGAAACAACTAAATAATGTGAAAAGAAAGTTGGCATCCAATTGAATAAGAAAAAAAGGTAAAAAGTTAAAAAATAATATAAAAATAAAATAAAATAATAAAATAAAAATAAAAAAGCTTGAGACATAAAGCAAGTTCCGTTACTTAAAATAACATAAAAATTTATAATTTTGAATCAAAGAAAATTCAAGAACTACCTAAAAAAAAATTACTAGCACATATTAAACAAACTTTTTTTTTTAAATAATCACGGTAATGGAAAGAAACATAATTGTGATGCTTTATTCACAAAATTACGTATATCGATTTTACAATATGGACCTACATAAATTGTTCCATAACGTATTTCGTCCCATTCCTATTTTTTTGAAAACTATTGTTTTTTGAAATTTCAAATCATGTATCTTTCATTTTTTATTTTTTTTGTGTGATTGATGTGTCAATGATTTAATACAACCAAACAATCTCAAAACCTTCCAAATTTCCATGAAAGATATGTGTCTCATTACAAAATTGTTAGCTATCATAATGATACTTTTTTGTTAGGTTGATAGATAATATTTTACACAAAATAATCATGAATGTAGTATAAGTTCAAAAAAAACATGAATGTAGTATGGTCACAAATGTATGTACACCATAAGTTAATCTAGCTTAAGTTAGTTAAACCAAATCGGAGTATTAATTTTCGACATTTTTGTTGAACCATAACTTATACCTAAAATTTAAGTACAAGGATTAGTTGGTTGTTCCATTTCGGTATTGTTTCTTTTTTTATGTTTCGTATGCCTAACAGTGATTAATCGGTTTTAATAATAATCATGTTATGTTATTAGCGAGAAGTTATAAACCAACGATAGGAACTATTAAAAAAAATATATTAAAACGACACTAGTAATCGTAATTAAATAGCAAATATAAACAAACGCAATCAATTCACACGTCGCCCATCTTTAAATTTACAAATATAGAATAATTTTTTTTTTCATAATTATTGACATCGCCTAAATAATAAAAGGAAAATGGTTGACTAATATACCATGTGAGTTATAACATTATGAAATTTAAGAAAGTAGTGGAGTTTTCATGAGCAATAGTGATAAAAATATAATACGACGTAACTTTAGATGTCAACAATCGTGTGATTGAAGCTTTAAAACGACTCTTATTTATAAATGAAAAATGATTTGTGTACTTTAAGATTTGTGTGCTTGTGTTTTATATACAAGGGTTTTGTTAACTTTAGTCTTACGGTTAAGTCTTTTATATGATAAAACAAAACTTCAAGCGGAGATTTTTTTTTTTTTTTTTTTTTTTTTTTAAATTCAACATTTCCTTATTAAGTAAAATTTTATTTATTTATTATTATTTTATTTTAAAATATTTACAAAAAACTCAAATATTCTGGATTTTGCAATACTTAAAAAACGTTCTTATATATAGTCAAGAAAAGAAAAATAAACATAAAAGTTTAAGTGTCAAAAGTATAAAGAAAAAAACTTAGTAAAAAACGGAAGTAATTTTAAAAATATTTGTGTCTAATATAAAGAAATAAAAAAATCACCCGCACACACCTACACCTTCCAACCTATGTGTAAATTTAAGATTAAAAGTCTTTTTCCCACCTATTGCCCTACATCGACACACGGAAAAAGAAAAAAACCCTACCCCTAATTAATATAATTAAATTAATTATAAGGTTTAAATATCAACAATTTACAAATCAATATAAAATAAATAAATTAGTAATCGGTTCTTAAAAAAACATAGTATATGAAAACCCGCACATGTACATGTATTATAACTACTATTTAATAAATTAATAAAAGCCAATTAATAAACAACAAACCTTCTCTATTTAACATTTTTTTATGTGTTTAAGATGAAGGAATATTCATGTTCATTAAGCGTACATTTTATATTAACGATTTTTGTTTTTTCAGATGACAATTTTAACTATCTCGCAACATTTACACCACAAATATATATCACATGTGCTAAACATGACTTGAACTCACAACTATTTGGTTGAGAAACTTGTCACAAATTCAAAAGCCATTTGAACATACTATTGTACAAAAGCCATTTGGTTATTAACGAAATGCTTAACTATATATAACCGACGAAGTTATAATTTGCAAAACTCTTACGACAAATTCAAAAGCCATTTGAACATACCATCAATAGTAACCTATGTAACACGTAGTGGTTTAAAACTTGGGTTGACCTGGCCGATTGAACCATGAACCGGTCAGGTGACCGGAATTTCGTTTAAGTAAAATATCCGGTTGAATCGTGACCCGATAGCTCTTGACCGAGTCAATTAAAAAACTAGTTTATAAAAAATTGGTAACACAAGCTAAATGAAAATCACATGTACGACGACCTTAACACCTTCACTTACAAGAAAGCTACAATCGAATATAAACAAAAATCCATGACCATTTAAACAAGCAAAAGATCCATCTTCCAACTTAATATAGATATAACGACGGTGACCATACTGACCATGTCAATGACCCACATTTAATTCAATACGTTACATGGGACCCGCTCACCGTTCCACATCTCCGTCAATACTAACCTACCACTAAAACGTGAAAACACCACGTTAAGCTGTCACACCGTCGAAATAAATATAAAACGGCGGTGTTCCGATATGGTCATCGTTATCGGTTTCGAACCTGGTCAAATATTTTTCACTTAAAATATGCTTTGAAAACTAGGTTGTGTATTTTTTAATTTAAGTGGTCACGTCAACCTCCTAAAAAGGGAAGGCTTTAACTGGTTTGATTATGTGTGACGATGGTTTTAAACCCCGTGAATTAGTCAACCAAAAAGTAAAAAATCATGATTAAAAAAGAAAAAAAAAAAATATATATATATATATATATATATATATATATATATATATATATATATATATATATATATATATATATATATATATATATATATATATATATATATATATATATATAAATAAAGCATATGAAAGTACTCATTTATTAAAATAATCAAATGTTCATCACATTTGTGTAATTTATATAGATTAACGGTTTATAAATTTTGAGACATCTAATTTTAAAAAGATTATGGTTGATGATCGCGTATGACCCCCCGGCACTCACACGGGTCGGGCACGGACAAAGATACGTAACCCGACAAAGGTCACTCAAGCATGGTCTATGTACGCGCGGCGTGAGCACGGCGGAAAGGACCAACCCGCGAGTAAGAGATACACTCGAGGGAGACCACAACCGCGCCCCACATAAAGGGTAAGGAATCTCGCCTAGGATAAAGGTGCTGCAACGTGCAGTACCCAAATAGGGAAAGCGGGATAAACTCCCGCCCAGAAACATCGTTGTCATAGCAAAGATACAAACCCTGAATTGACTTACATCACTCCCCACTTACAAACTGTCGCTCTCATGACCCGTGACCATGAGAACACGACAGAAAGGTCAACCATATAAATAGGGGCTTTGCCACTATTCAAACGGTAACACACACTCACTCTCTCTCTAGAACTGATTTCATCTCTCTAAACCCTTATTCACTCTCACGCCGGAGGTTGACCGCGGAACCCCGCTCCGCGGTGAGACTAACGGTGTTTACTTTCTTAGCAGCTTTAGTCCGAGATTAATACTTAATACAAGATCTATTCCCCGAGAAGTTAGCCTACACTAATCTTTACGAGGAAGCGCCCAGAATTGTATTAACAAGTTGGCGCCATCCGTGGGACCAGTGACATAACTGCGTTTCCAAAAAACTCATGAGTAATCTGGCAGAAAACCCTTCCCCGTCAAGAAAAACTAGACCGGGTCAAGACCCTTCTAGATTTCGATGATGAGACTAGGAATGAGAGATCTCGAGAACACGCCTGGAATACTCGCCCGGAGTCTGAAAAAAAACGGACATCCAAAAAGAGGCAGGGAGCTAGTCCCAGTGCCAGATCAGATCCTTCAGAGTATTCCAAGTCGCGGAGTGTTTTCTCGAGGCTTAGCAGTCGAGAGGATGGGTGTTCCAAAGAAAGGAGCCAGTTGGAAGCAAAGAGGCCGCGGCCGGATGTGTTCTCTAGGCTGGAAAGGGAACGTCCGCATGTAACCACCAGGCTAGGTGACCAAAAGCCAACCGTGTTTTCCAGGCTCCAGTCAAAGGTGTCTTCTCGCAGGCAACGCAAAAGAGAGGCTGAAAGGCGGAGAAAGCAGGACACGGCAGAAAGACACTCGGTTGAAAGGTACCAAAGAAGCTGAAGCTTGACCCGTGACAGTGCTTCCCACTCAAAGTGTAGCAGGGGGGAAACACATCACTCACACCGCAGCAGGACTAGAGAAGTGTCGCCCCTGGAAAGTGAAGAAAGCACGGGAGGGCATTGGAAGTCCACCCCGAAAAGCAAGGTGGGAAAGGAGTCTGACGAACTCTACTCCCCGTATGACATAGCTGATGCGGACCCCTTCACTCATCGGATACGGAATTTTGAATTCCCAAAAAGAACAAGGATGCCGGCTCACATCAGAACATACGACGGCACAGGGGACCCGGAAGACCATCTGAAAATTTTCCAGACCGCGGCCAAAGTAGAGAGGTGGGCCATGCCCACATGGTGCCACATGTTCAACTCCACTCTAATTGGGCACGCTCGCGTCTGGTTTGATGAGCTGCGGCCAGAGAGCATTGACAGTTTTGAAGAGTTGAGGTCAAGTTTTCTCTCGTACTTCCTACATCAAAAGAAGTATACGAAAGATCATGTTGAGTTGCATCATATAAAGCAGGGGGAAGGGGAATCCACAGAGGCATTCGTGGAGCGCTTCAAGATGGAAAGCATGCATGTGAAGGGAGCTCCGGAGTGTATGAGGGTATCGGGCTTCATGCACGGGATAACAAACCCGGAACTAATCAGAAGACTCAATGACAACATTCCCCAGACACAGGATGAGATGTGGAAGGTGGTAAAAGCATTCCTCCGAGGAGAGTTGGCCGCGTCCAACCAGACAAAAATGAAGCACTCCCAATGGAAGAATCACGATGGTGCACAGAAGAACATCCAGATTTTCGAAAGAAAAGGGGAGTTCAAAACCCGCTCAAGGCCAGAAAGAAAGCGGGGGGACAGATTTACCCCCCACAAAAAAACGCCGAAGGAGATCCTGGCCATGGAAGTTGTCAAGTTCACGGATCCCCTGCCGATGTCCAGCCCAGCCGAATCTCGGAATAAAGACAAGTACTGTGACTTCCATAGAGAGAAGGGGCACAATACGGACGAGTGCTGTTAGTTGAAAAAGCAGATAGAAGAAGCGGTTAGGTCCGGACAGCTCGCACATCTGGTCAAGGAAATCAAGAATGGGACCCAGAAGAGTGGTGGCCCCAAAGGTGGAAAAAAGGATACCGCAGCCAAAGACAAAGCTCACGCCACATACATGGTCCAAACTTGGCAGCGGATGGTCAAACCCAAACTGACTGCGAACGCGGCCCCGAACATGGAAATATCCTTTCCCCCCATATCCGGGGATGATTGGGACGACCATCCGCTGGTGATCAAGGCGGATGTTGAGGGATGCACAATCCACATGATGTACGTGGATAATGGAAGTGCTTCGGAGGTTCTATACGAACATTGCTTCAATAAGCTAAGTTCGAACATCCGACAGAGACTGATCCCCGCCTCATCACCATTATTGGGCTTCAGCGGAGAGCTTTCATGGCCATTGGGACAAATCCTCCGAGAGGTAACGTTGGGAGATGGGAAGAAGGCAGCTAGCGTCTAGATGAACTTCATGGTGGTTCGATCCCCTTCTCCTTACAATGGGATAATTGGACGGCCAGGGATCAGGCTGTTGAGAATAGTACCATCCACAGCACATGGAATGTTGAAGTTTCCCACACATGACAGGATCGTAACTCTGCACAGCGATAAAGTAGTCCCGGTTGAGTGCAGAATGGTCGCGGAACCAGAGCCTCATCGGAACGCCGGGGACGCTAAGGCAAAGGAAGGGATCGCAGTTGCAATCAACCCCAAATTCCCCGACCAAACGATCACCATTGAGGGGGGGGGGGTTAATCGAAAACGGAAAGAAGAGCCTTTGTGGCCTGCTTAAGAACAACTTGGACATTTTTGCTTGGGAACCCTCTGATATGACTGGAGTTTCGCGGACAATTGCGGAACACAAGCTGAATGTCACGGAAGGCTATAACCCTGTGCGACAAAAGAATAGGGGGCAAGCCCCAGAAAGAAACAAAGCCATCAATGAAGATGTAACCAAGCTGGTTGCAGCTGGGATCATGAAGGAAGTCCACTACCACGATTGGTTGTCTAATCCAGTTCTGGTAAAAAAGAGCGATGGAAGCTGGAGAATGTGCGTAGATTTCAAAGATTTGAACAAAGCATGTCCAAAGGATTGCTACCCCTTGCCGAAGATTGACTGGAAAGTCAAGCCCCTCTGCGGATACTCATTTAAATGCTTCCTAGACGCATATAAAGGGTATCACGAAATACAAATGGCGGCCAGGGATGAGGAAAAAACAGCATTCCACACAAACCAATGCATCTTCTGCTACACCAAAATGCCCTTTGGTTTGAAGAATGCCGGAGCCACATACCAAAGGCTATTGGATAGAGCTTTTCACAAACAGATTGGAAGAAACCTGGAAGTGTACGTTGATGACCTAATCATCAAAAGCCATTCAGAAGAAGAGGTACTCAGGGATATAGAGGAAACTTTCAGAACCTTACGAAACATCAACATGAAGCTAAACACCAAAAAATGCACATTTGGGGCGGAACAGGGAATGTTCCTAGGCCACATGGTAAGCAAGGAGGGCATCAGAGCCTGCCCGGACAAGTCCAGGGCCGTAACCATACTCAAATCCCCAACAACCAAAAAGGAGGTGCAACCCTTTAATGGAAAGTTAGCCAACTTAAGCCGTTTCATGTCCAAATCAGCAGAAAAGTCCCTCCCATTCTTCAAGACACTGAAAAAGTGCATCAAGAAGAGTGACTTTCACTGGACGGCCGAAGCAGAACAAGCATTCAAAGAAATGAAGAAGGATATTGCCAATTTGCCGATGGCCATTGCACCACACCCAAAGGAAGAACTGATCATGTATCTGGTCGCATCCCAAGAGGCTATAAGTGCGGTCTTGTTGGCACAAAGAGAGTCGCGGAAACAACCTGTGTACTTTTTCAGCCGCGCCCTAAAGGGTCCTGAGGTGACTTACACCCCAATGGAGAAGCTTGTCCTTGCATTGGTATATGCATCCCGCAGACTGCGGCGATACTTCCAAGCACACCCTGTGGCGGTAATCACAGATCAGCCACTAAGGCAAGTCCTGACAAAAACTGAGAAAAGTGGAAGAATGGCCGGATGGGCGATAGAACTGGACGAACATGACATTTGCTTCCGACCCCGGACAGCCATTAAAGGGCAGGTGCTAGCGGACTTCATCGCCGAAGATCCAGAAGAAGGAACTCCAGATAAGGATGGGGACAAACAATCGTACTCAGAGCCATGGAGTTTGTTCACAGACGGATCCGCATGTCAGGAAGGTTCCGGAGCAGGCTTAATTCTAACAAGCCCAGAAGGGAAGGAATTCACATACGCCCTGCGTTTTGAATTTGAGGCATCCATCAACGAGGCCGAGTATGAAGCGCTGATCGCGAGATTGAGGATCGCGGAACAGATGCAGGTGAAGGACCTGTCAGCAAACGTGGACTCCCGCCTCGTGGCAAATCAGATAAATGGAGCGTATGAGGCATAGGAGGAGAGCATGGCGCACTACTTGACAAAAGCTAAAGCACTAATCGAGGGATTCCGAACGTTCTCCATTGTTAATATAATTCTGGGCGCTTCCTCGTAAAGATTAGTGTAGGCTAACTTCTCGGGGAATAAATCTTGTATTAAGTATTAATCTCGGACTAAAGTTGCTAAGAAAGTAAACACCATTAGTCTCACCGCGGAATGGGGTTCCGCGGTCAACCTTCGTCGTGAGAGTGAGTAAGGGTTTAGAGAGATGAAATCAGTTCTCGAGAGAGAGTGAGTGTGTGTTACCGTTTGAATAGTGGCAAAGCCCCTATTTATATGGTTGACCTTTCTGTCGTGTTCTCATGGCCACGGGTCATGAGAGCGACAGTTTGTAAGTGGGGAGTTACGTAAGTCAACTCAGGGTTTGTATCTTTGCTATGACAGCGATGTTTCTGGGTGGGAGTTTATCCCGCTTTCCCTGTTTGGGTACTGCACGTTGCAGCACCTTTATCCTAGGCGAGATTCCTTACCCTTTATGTGGGGCGCGGTTGTGGTCTCCCTCGGGTGTATCTCTTACTCGCGGGTTGGTCCTTTCCGCCGTGCTCACGCCGCGCGTACATAGACCATGCTTGAGTGACCTTTGTCGGGTTACGTATCTTTGTCCGCGCCCGACCCGTGTGAGTGCCGGAGGGGTCATACGCGATCAAGTCCCCCCAGTCTAGTGTGCTTGTTAGTTCAGGACAAGCATTCTAGACTAAGTTGTTTCGTCTATCCGCGGTTGGGCTCCCCGTGGATAGTCCTAGTCATTGCTGACTGTATTTCCCACTTATGTAGTGGATAAGCGCTAAAGCTTTCTCTTGGGAGTCGCGAATCGTTCTAGACCGCACGTTTTCTGACTGACGTGACGTTGTGGCTGCTTTTAGCCCGTCCGTTGATCTAGGCAAATCTGGACCACCCGATATAGGTCGGGGACGTGGCGCTTTCTCAGCCGTTTGATTAGACGGTTGGTTTTACTTTTGGGAGGGTATAAATACCCTTTCTTTTTACCTTCTTGGTTACTGTTGCCCTTTCATCTTCGCGTGTAAAAAAGAGAAAAGCTATCCAAGCCCTTTTCGTGCGTTTCCACTTGCTCATGTTAGATTTTCTCTTCCCACTGTCTTTCCATGGCTAAGAAACTCCTTTGTGATTTCACCTGTAACTTATCCCAGAAAGATCTAGATGATTTTTGTGCAAAATATAACATTCCCACCACTGTGCATCCTCTTCTTCCTGGGCCTAACGATACTATAAGGGAAGCCCCTCAGGGTAAAATAGGTGTATATACTAGGTTTTTTTAATTCTGTAATTTTAGGATCCCTCTCTCCAAGTTCTTGTGTAGCGTATTCGATTATTTTCGGATTCATCTGTCACAGTTGTCCGTGTTAGCCGCGGCTAGGATCAGTCATTTTGAGATCCTATGTCGCGTTCATGGTGGTATCCCCACCGTGTCTTTGTTTAGGAAATTTTATTATTCTGGTATGAAGGATGGGTGGATGACCATAGAGAAGCGTAAGGGTCCTAAGTCTTTGGTGGTTTCGGTTTGCCACACTGCTCCTCTAGATTCTGTAAAGAACTGGAAGGAGTACTTCTTTTGGGTTGACGTGACTGTTTTCCCTTTGGCTATTTCGTGGAATGATAAAGTCTTCGTCGACCGCGATCCACCCCCATTGGACGACTATGTTGACTTGGAATTATTGCACCTTCTTGACACGAAGTGTGCTCCTTTTAAGAAATTTCTGGAGCCGTTTCTGTGTGTGATTGGTCTTAGCCGCGCATGGGATGACGCGACTACGCGTCCTACCTTCATGGTGTCCGATACTGAGGGTGGGTTTTCTTCTAGGGTTTGTCGCGTCTTATTCTTGTTTTAGTTTGTTTTTAACTTTTATCTTGTTTGTTCGCAGAGATGTCTCTTTTTGCGTTTATTAACCAGCCGGATCCATTTGCTGTGACTTCCGGGGAGAGAACTCTTTAGGAGGGTGAGAAGACCCTTCAGGAAAAGACTGTTGGACGTGTCGTAGAGCCTTCAGAGAACCTGATCACTCTGGTTCAGGAGACTATTGTAGACACCGTGGAGGTGACCAAAGCTGACAAGGCTGTTGGAAAAAAGAGAGTACGAATCAATGCCCCCTCCAAGCAGCCGGAGAAGAAAAGAAGTGCTTCAGCGCCGGAGCAGGGCTCTGGGTCTGCTGTTGGTAAGGCTCCTTCCTTACTGTATTTTCTTTTTTTTAGATAGAGACACAAACTAATTTGTTTTTGGCTGTGCAGGGGATACAACCGCGGGATCCATTCCTGTTTTGCAGCTCTGCGACGAGTCTGATTCTGGACCTCGGCTGTTGGAGACTACTGTTGCTTCTTCTGAGACTTCCCCACATCTTCAAGCAGACCCGGATGCCACTTCGAAAACATCCACCAGTTTTCATCAAGAGGATTTGGATATCGATATGTCTAGTCCTTCTCAGCCACCACCTCTTCATCAGGAAAATGTCTTTGGAGATGAGTCGCCGGCGCAGGACCAATCTGTTCATCGTCCTGCGGCCTCCGACGAGGATTTTTATGAGTCCCTGTCCGTGGATACAACAGAGGCTAAAAATGTCTATGTTCCTAAGTGGCTGCCCACCAATGACTTCCGCATGAATGATCCTTGGGTTTGTCAGAGTGTATTGGACAACCTTGCAACTCCTGGTTACTTGTCCACGTTGCGCAACATGCCACACACGGAATTGCTTGAGCAGTACAAAATGATGACTTTGCAACAAACCTGTATGTCTTATGAAGTGCGCCTATGGCTGGAATTTGAGCTAAATCAAACTAATACATTAAATAGGAAGCTCGAGAGACGGGAGAAGAGGGTCGAGGCTTTGAAGGGGAAGGTTCAAGAGTTGGAAAGTGAGACTGCGGAGGCAAGGAGCCTTCGTGAGCGCATTGGGTTGCTTGAATCTGAATCTGAGGAGGTTAGGAGGTTGCGTGAGCGTGTGGCTCAGCTGGAGGGCATGATTGCGCCTAAGGATGAAGAGCTGGCCACCTTAACTGTTGAGAATGCGGAGTTGAAGGGTCAAGTTGCGGGACTGTCTGCTGTTTGTGATGAGCTGAAGGTGCAAGTTAAAGAAGCCAGTTTGTTAGATGAGAAGTTGAAGGAATGTGAGAAAGAGGTCCGTAGCTCTTATGATGGTCAGATTGCTCAGCTGGACCAAAGGTTGGCAGAGTTGAACCGAGATTTTAATGAGGAGTTGTTTCCTAGCACTCTTCTTGCGATTGAGGCTAAGCGATGAGTGATTGGTCACTGTTTCCGTAGAGCGTGGATGGCATTTAAGCAATCCGATGAGTTGCAGACTCGGCTGGGGGATTGCATCAGCAAGGCTATTGCTGAGGGGCTAAGGCAGGGGTTGGAGGCATGTATTGTTCATGGGTCCAAGGGTGTAAAGCTGGAACAGATTAAGGCCTACAATCCTCGGGCGAAGGAAGTGTACCGCGAGTCTGTTGTGAGGCTTAGCGATGTCCCTTTCCCGCTTCTAGATTCCCTAGAGGCCTGCAAGGATGCCTTCTTGGAGTACCTCATGTCTCAGCCAGTGTAGCAGGAGGAGCGACCCAGTGGATCGGGGAACTTTGTTTTTGACTGCCCAACCACGGAGGAGGTTTTGCTTCCCATCTCCCTATTGCAGACTATTACCAGGCATCCGCGTGCTATTGCCGCGTATAAGGAGAAGAAGAACCAGAAGAAGGGTAGGAAATTTGATTTCTGGAACCCTGACCTGATTGTCTCCAATGTCGTTCATCAGGTTACTTCTACTGGGGAGCCCTCCATGGTTATTGTTCCTTTTGGTCTGACTCCCTCTGCCCCGATCACTGGTCCAACCAGGGAGGAAGAAAAAGAGGAGGAGGAGCAGGCTACTCATGGTGACATGTTTGACACGGACATTCTTGACCGTGCCAGAGATGTTTGAGGTACCTTTCCACGGGCGGCATTTAGACTATGTCGCCTCTCCATTTTATGTGAAGCTTGAACACTTTGTCTGTTTGGTCGGAGTCACGGCTTCCGTGGCGCCTTTATTTTGTAATCCGGGGCTATGCCCCCGTGTACTTGTAAAGAATTTCTTGTGGAATTAATGGAAATACTTTTTTGTTCTATGCTTGGATTACATATATGTTTTTGTTGCGTGCCGGAGTTATTTTTTCCGGGCTTTGTGTTGTACCCGTATCCGTACTTTAGTAGCCCGGGGGTAATATGGATTGGTCAATGGGTTTGCAATACCACTTATATGCCTGAGTCAATTGTGAGGTTGCTCGTCCTTTATATGCGACATGTTTTGTCGCGAATGCAGGAAATGTGTCAAAAATAAAAATGAATCTTGTTTGGAAAATTTGTGGAGCGGGCCAGGCTCCACGTTTCATTGATAACTAAAAGACATTACAATAAAATTAAAGACATAATTTAAAGTTGTTTCCCATGTTGTCCGGATCTGATCCGTGATCAACTTACAAAAGGGCGGGGATGACCATCTTACACTTACACATAGCATTTTTTCAAATTACGGATGTTCCATGTTCTTGGGGGTAGTTCCCCATCTGTTCCTCTGAGCTTGTACACTCCGCTTCCTAGCGTTTCCACCACTTCATATGGCCCTTCCCACTTTGGGCCAAGCTTTCCTGTGTCCTCCATTCGGCTAGCTTCGTTGCTGCGGTAGACAAATTCTCCAGGCCTGAATGCCGTGCTTCGGACTTTAGCATTGTAGTATCTTTCCATCTTAGACTTGTTGCAGGCTTCTTCAATGGCCGCGTATTCTCTTTTCTCTTCTAAGAGATCCAAGTTTAGACGGAGGTTCTGGTCGTTGGAGACTTGGTTCACGACTATGCATCGGAGGCTTGGCATTCCAATCTCCACTGGGATGACTGCTTCGGTACCATATGTAAGGGAAAATGGGGTCTCCCCGTTGCTTGTCTTGATCATGGTCCTGTGTGCCCAGAGTACGTGCGGCACTTCCTCTATCCAGTCCTTGCTTCCTTTCTCCAGCCTTGCCTTGATACCTTCTCCCAAGCTTTTATTCGCGCTCTCCACCAACCCATTTGCCTGCGGATGTTTCACCGAGGCAAATCTTTGCTTGATGTTAAGCTTCTCGCACCAGTCCTTGAATGGGTTGTCGCGGAACTGCTTTCCGTTGTCCGACACTATTTCCCCGGGCAAACCGAAGCGACAGACTATGTTGTCCCAAACGAACTTTTTTACCTGTCTTCCTGTGATGGAGGCTAGAGGTTTGGCCTCAATCCACTTGGTGAAATAGTCTATTCCCACAATCATGAATTTCACTTTGCCTGGTCCCTCTGGGAAGGGTCCGCATATGTCCAAGCCCCACTTGTAGAAGGGCCAGGGGGAAGTGATTGAGGTCAGATTTTACTGCGGGTTTTTTGGTACTGGGCGGTGGACTTGGCAATCTTCATATTTCTGTATCAGCTCACGAGCGTCTTTGTGCATTGTTGGCCAGTAGTATCCGGATCAGACTGCATTGGCCACCACCGCCCTTGGCCTTGAGTGCATGCTGCATGATCCTTCATGAATCTCTCGCAGCATGTAGTTGGCTTGGACGGGGCCCACGCACCGGAGCCATGGTTCTAGGAAAGATTTTCGGAATAGGATTCCGTCTCTCAACGTGTACTGTCGTGCCTTAATCCGCAGCTTTCGGGCTTTGCTGTCATCCACCGGTAGTATCTCATCCCTTAGATAATCAATCAAGGGTGTCATCCAAGTGTCTCCGTCTTCTTCTACAATTGCCAACACTTCTTTTTCCTCAATGGGTTTTTCTTTTAGGACTTCCACAAGCACCTGCTTTGTCAGGTGAGCAAAACTGGTGCAGGCTATCTTGCTCAGCTCGTCTGCTTGCTTGTTCTGGCTTCGGGGGATCTGTTTGATGGAGAACATTCGGAATCCTTCGATTAGTGCTTTAGCTTTTGTCAAGTAGCGCACCATGCTCTCCTTCTTTGCCTCATACGCTTCATTTATCTGATTTGCCACGAGGCGGGAGTCCACGTTTGCTGACAGGTCCTTCACCTGCATCTGTTCCGCGATCCTCAATCCCGCGATCAGCGCTTCATACTCGGCCTCGTTGTTGGATGCCTCAAATTTGAAACGTAGGGCGTATGTGAATTCCTTCCCTTCCGGGCTTGTTAGAATTAATCCTGCTCCGGAACCTTCCTGACATGCGGATCCGTCTATGAACAAACTCCATGGCTCTGAGTACGATTGTTTGTCCCCTTCCTTATCTGGAGTTCCTTCTTCTGGAATTTCGGCGATGAAGTCCGCTAGCACCTGCCCTTTAATGGCTGTCCGGGGTTGGAAGCTAATGTCATGTTCGTCCAGTTCTATCACCCATCCGGCCATTCTTTCACTTTTCTCAGTTTTTTTCAGGACTTGCCTTAGTGGCTGATCTGTGATTACCGCCACAGGGTGTGCTTGGAAGTATCACCGCAGTCTGCGGGATGCATATACCAGTGTGAGGACAAGCTTCTCCATTGGGGTGTAATTCACCTCAGCCCCTTTAGGGCGCGGCTGACAAAGTATACAGGTTGTTGCCGCGACTCTCTCTGTGCCAACAAGACCGCACTTATAGCCTCTTGGGATGCGGCCAGATACATGATCAGTTCTTCCTTTGGGCGTGGCGCAATGACCATCGGCAAATTGGAAATATGCTTCTTCATTTCTTTGAATGCTTGTTCTGCTTCGGCCGTCCAGTGAAAGTCACTCTTCTTGATGCACTTTTTCAGTGTCTTGAAGAATGGGAGGGACTTTTCTGCTGATTTAGACATGAAACGGCTTAAGCTGGCTAACTTTCCATTCAAGGATTGCACCTCCTTTTTGGTTGTTGGGGATTTAGTATGGTTATGGCCATGGACTTGTCCGGGCAGGCTCTGATGCCCTCCTTGCTTACCATGTGGCCTAGGAACATTCCCTGTTCCGCCTCAAATGTGCATTTTTTGGGGTTTAGCTTCATGTTGATGTTCCGTAAGGTTCTGAAAGTTTCCTCTATATCCCTGAGTACCTCTTCTTCTGAATGGCTTTTGATGACTAGGTCATCAACGTACACTTCCAGGTTTCTTCCAATCTGTTTGTCAAAAGCTCTATCCACTAGCCTTTGGTATGTGGCTCCGTCATTCTTCAAACCAAGGGCATTTTGGTGTAGCAGAAGATGCCTTGGTTTGTGTGGAATGTTGTTTTTTCCTCATCCCCGGCCGCCATTTGTGTTTGGTGATACCCTTTATACGCGTCTAGGAAGCATTTAAATGAGTATCCGCAGAGGGACTCGACTTTCCAGTCAATCTCCGGCAAGGGGTAGCAATCCTTTGAACAGGCTTTGTTCAAATCTTTGAAATCCACGCACATTCTCCAGCTTCCATCGCTCTTTTTGACCAGAACTGGATTAGACAACCAATCGTGGTAGTGGACTTCCTTCATGATCCCAGCTGCAACCAGCTTGGTTACAGCTTCATTGATGGCTTTGTTTCTTTCCGGGGCTTGCCCCCTTTTCTTTTGTCGCACAGGGTTATAGCCTTCCGTGACATTCAGCTTGTGTTCCGCAATTGTCCGCGGAACTCCAGTCATATTAGAGGGTTCCCAAGAAAAAATGTCCAAGTTGTTCTTAAGCAGGCCACAAAGGCTCTTCTTTCCCTTTTCACTTAAACCCCCCCCCAATGGTGATCGTTTGGTCGGGGAATTTGGGGTTGATTGCAACTGCGATCCCTTCCTTTGCCTTAGCGTCCCCGGCGTTCCGATGAGGCTCTGGTTCTGCTACCATTCTACACTCAACCAGGACTACTTTATCGCTGTGCAGAGTTACGATCCCGTCATGTGTGGGAAACTTCAACATTCCATGTGCTGTGGATGGTACTATTCTCAACATCCTGATCCCTGGCCGTCCAATTATCCCATTGTAAGGAGAAGGGGATCGAACCACCATGAAGTTCATCCAAGCGCTAGCTGCCTTCTTCCCATCTCCCAACGTTACCTCTAGGAGGATCTGTCCCAATGGCCATGAAAGCTCTCCACTGAAGCCCAATAATGGTGATGAGGCGGGGATCAGTCTCTATCGGATGTCCGGACTTAGCTTGTTGAAGCAATGTTTATATAGAACCTCTGAAGCACTTCCATTATCCACGTACATCCTGTGGATTGTGCATCACTCAACATCCGCCTTGATCACCAGCGGATGGTCGTCCCAATCATCCCCAGATATGGGGGGAAAGGATATTTCCATGTTCGGGACCGCGTTCGCAGTCAGTTTGGGTTTGACCATCCGCTGCCAAGTTTGGACCATGTATGTGGCGTGAGCTTTGTCTTTGGCTGCGGTATCCTTTTTTCCACCTTTGGGGCCACCACTCTTCTGGGTCCCATTCTTGATTTCCTTGACCAGATGTGCGAGCTTTCCGGACCTAACCGCTTCTTCTATCTGCTTTTTCAACTGATATCACTCATCCGTATTGTGCCCCTTCTCTCTATAGAAGTCACAGTATTTGTCTTTATTCCGAGATTCGGCTGGGCAGGACATCGGCGGGGGAGCCATGAACTTGACAACTTCCATGGCCAGGATCTCATTCGGCGTTTTTGTGAGGGGGTTAAATCTGTCCCCCCCCCCCCCCCCCCCCGCTTTCTTTCTGGCCTTTAGCGGGTTTTGAACTCCCATTTTCTTTTGAAAATCTGGATGTTCTTCTGTGCACCATCGTGATTCTTCCATTGGGAGTGCTTCTTTTTTGTCTGGTTGGATGCGGCCAACTCTCCTCGGAGGAATGCTTTTACCACCTTCCACATCTCATCCTGTGTCTGGGGAATGTTGTCATTGAGTCTTCTGATTAGTGTCGGGTTTGTTATCCCGTGCATGAAGCTCGATACCCTCATACACTCCGGAGCTCCCTTCAAATGCATGCTTTCCATCTTGAAGCGCTCTACGAATGCCTCTGTGGATTCCCCTTCCCGCTGCTTTATATGATGCAACTCAACAAGATCTTTCGTATACTTCTTTTGCTGTAGGAAGTACGAGAGAAAACTTGACCTCAACTCTTCAAAACTGTCAATGCTCTCTGGCCGCAGCTCATCAAACCAGACGCGAGCGTGCCTAATTAGAGTGGAGTTGAACATGTGGCACCATGTGGGCATGGCCCACCTATCTACTTTGGCCGCGGTCTGGAAAATTTTCAGATGGTCTTCCGGGTCCCCTGTGCCGTCGTATGTTTTGATGTGAGCCGACATCCTTGCTCTTTTTGGGAATTCAAAATTCCGTATCCGATAAGTGAAGGGGTCCGCATCAGCTATGTCATACGGGGAGTAGAGTTCGTCAGACTCCTTTCCCACCTTGCTTTTCGGGGTGGACTTCCAATGCCCTCCCGTGCTTTCTTCACTTTCCAGGGGGGACACTTCTCTAGTCCTGCTGCGGTGTGAGTGATGCGTTTCCCCCCTGCTACACTTTGAGTGGGAAGCACTGTCGCGGGTCAAGCTTCGGCTTCTTTGGTACCTTTCAACCGAGTGTCTTTCTTTCGTGTCCTGTTTTCTCCCCCTGCGGGAAGACACCTTTGACTGGATCCTGGAAAACACGGTTGGCTTTTGGTCACCTAGCCTGGTGGTTACATGCGGACATTCCCTTTCCAGCTTAGAAAACACGTCCGGCCGCTGCCTCTTTGCTTCCAACTGGCTCCTTTCTTTGGAACACCCATCCTCTCGACTGCTAAGCCTCGAGAAAACACTTCGCGACTTGGAATACTCCGAAGGATCTGATCTGGCACTGGGACTAGCTCCCTGCCTCTTTTTGGATGTCCGTTTTTTTTCAGACTCCAGGCAAGTATTTCGGGCGTGTTCTCAAGATCTCTCATTCCTAGTCTCATCATCGAAATCTAAACGGGTCTTGACCCGGTCTAGTTTTTCTTGATGGCCCTTTTCCGCCATTAAGGGCAAGATCTGATTGTAGTGCCTTTCGCAGAACTCCCTTATTGATGCGTTTGTCACAGCGTTAGGGGGTATTGTTCCGTGTTTTGCACTTTTTCCTTCCCGCCCGTGTTTCTGACCGTGGACTGCTCAGGGGACGGGGAAGGGTTTTCTGCCAGATTACTCATGAGTTTTTTGGAAACGCAGTTATGTCACTGGTCCCACGGATGACGCCAACTTGTTAATACAATTCTGGGCGCTTCCTCGTAAAGATTAGTGTAGGCTAACTTCTCGGGGAATAGATCTTGTATTAAGTATTAATCTCGGACTAAAGCTGCTAAGAAAGTAAACACCGTTAGTCTCACCGCGGAACGGGGTTCCGCGGTCAACCTCTGGCGTGAGAGTGAGTAAGGGTTTAGAGAGATGAAATCAGTTCTAGAGAGAGAGTGAGTGTGTGTTACCGTTTGAATAGTAGCAAAGCCCCTATTTGTATGGTTGACCTTTCTGTCGTGTTCTCATGGTCACGTGTCATGAGTTCGACAGTTTGTAAGTGGGGAGTGACGTAAGTCAACTCAGGGTTTGTATCTTTGCTATGACAGCGATGTTTCTGGGCGGGAGTTTATCCCGCTTTCCCTGTTTGGGTACTGCACGTTGCATCACCTTTATCCTAGGCGAGATTCCTTACCCTTTATGTGCGGCGCGGTTGTGGTCTCCCTCGGGTGTATCTCTTACTCGCGGGTTGGTCCTTTCCGCCGTGCTCACGCCGCGCGTACATATACCATGCTTGAGTGACCTTTGCCGGGTTACGTATCTTTGTCCGCGCCCGACCCGTGTGAGTGTCGGGGGGTCATACGCGATCATCCATCAAACAGATCCCCCGAAGCCAGAACAAGCAAGTAGATGCACTGAGCAAGATAGCCTCTACCAGTTTTGCTCACCTGACAAAGTAGGTGCTTGTGGAAGTCCTGAAAGAAAAATACATGAAGGAAAAAGAAGTGTTGGCAATTGTAGAAGAAGACGGAGACACTTGGATGACACCCTTGATTGATTATCTAAGGGATGAGATACTACCGGCGAATGACAGCAAAGCCCGAAAGCTGCGGATTAAGGCACGACAGTACACGTTGAGAGACGGAATCCTATTCCGAAAATCTTTCCTAGAACCATGGCTCCGGTGCGTGGGCCCCGTCCAAGCCAACTACGTACTGAGAGAGATTCACGAAGGATCATGCAGCATGCACTCAGGGCCAAGGGCGGTGGTGGCCAAAGAAGTCCGATCCGGATACTACTGGCCAACAATGCACAAAGACGCTCGTGAGCTGATACAGAAGTGTGAAGATTGCCAAGTCCACCGCCCAGTAACAAAAAACCCGCAACAAAATCTGACCCCAATCACTTCCCCCTGGCCCTTCTACAAGTAGGGCCTGGACATCTGCGGACCCTTCCCAGAGGGACCAGGCACAGTGAAATTCATGATTGTGGGAATAGACTTTTTCACCAAGTGGATTGAGGCCAAACCTCTAGCCTCCTGATGCAGGTTTTACTGACTAGGTCTTAATATTTATAGTGTCTCGCTATACCTATGGTCTACCCTAGTGCATTAACGGGCAGTGTACCCGGTCGCGTGTAGTGTAGTAAATGGTAAAGCCGAGGTCGTCCCAAGAGCTATGTGTGTTGGATTATTACTAAGTCTAATTATCACTGAAGAATAATGGTTTTAATAGGGATTTAATTAATTAAACTACTAATGCAGAATGAAATAAAAGCAGATAAATGGATAAAGGGAAATCAATAGAGGAATAGTGGTGCTAACCTAGTCAATCCTCCTATCTAGTTATGTCTACGTCTACCTACTTCCAATTACTTCAGGTGGGGTCAAATTCAAGAGGACAACATTTGGTCAATTCGCCCTAACCTATCAGCAAAGATGCCACCACAGGAGAAATCAGGCGCACCATCATAAGTCCTGTTGTTCCTGGTCCCCTAAGCCAAGTCATTAAGTACCGCTACATGCTAGATTCAAAATAGTGAGTGCCCGGCCGTTAGGAACTTAGACACTACACCCCCTAATTCTTAAGTTCATCCAAACAATAGGTGATCAGTTGGTCAAATCGCACAAGTAAAAAGGGTCGTCAGTTGGTCATATCTGACCCTTCGCGTCTCAGTCCGCTCACCTAGGGTCAGTTGGTCATATCTCCTAGGCAATTGGCCTCTACCGCCATTCAAAACTACCGAATCAAGGGTGAATACCAAAGAACTATGCATGCATACTGATGATGTACCCTCCGAGTAGCTCGAAGGACACTCCTCCGAGACGTGTCGAAGCCCTTCCCTACAAAGGCCCAAGTTAGGATTCCAAAATATCCACAGGCGTCAAACCATTCGTTAGCACGAAGGTTACCTAAGGGGAATTCGCCATCCGAAGCCCTAAGCCCTTCGGGGTATGGCTGACGAAGGAACAATGGATAAGGGAACCTCCTGACTTGGTCAAACCCACGATGTCCCTCTCTCTCTTGGCTTCCCCGTCAAGTCTGAGAACGTGGGTCACTAAGCCCTAGCGGTTACCCACAATCATGGGACGCCCCCGTGATCTCCGACATTCATGCAGAAGTGCTCTCAATCCTATTTCATTCACTATAAATAGGTTAGACGGGCAATGGATTATGGTAAGCTCATTTCACACTCATTTCTTTACTTACATATACTTAAACAACCATAACTCATACTTACTCTCACGCCGGAGGTGGTTCGCAGGGTCCTACCCCTACGCAATCACTTAACGTAGTGTTTCATATTTCTTATTCTCAGGTGAAAGGCAAGTCTTGGCTGGAACATACACCCCTCATTACTTTGATCCTCATCGAAGCCTGGTAGTGCAATCTATTGTACAATCAGTGGCGCCTTCCATGGGACCACTACTATTAGTCCCGTAATCACCCAGTCCTAAAACCCTAACCAACTACACTACATTTCCGGCATGGAATCAGGAAGAGAAGATACACCTCCACCAGGTTTCTCTACCCTAGTTCCTCTAAACACAACTAACACCGACAATCTCGCCCCCATAACGGCCTCAACCTTTTCCACACGATCTCGTTTGGAAACTACTCCCGTACATCACGCCTCAACATCCGCTAACCCTATCCCTGATATTAGCCCCGCCTTCGTTGAGGCAAACTTTGAAGCCTTGGATTCCTTACTTAGGGCTCACAAAAGGCAGGTTCGCAATACTGAAATGCGAAGAGAGTTGGAATACTCCAGCGAGGAGTATGATGAAGAGATTGAAATAGAGGATAGGCCACAACCTGTTAGCAGGGGCGGTCGGCCCTGCGAAATGGTTCTCCTTCCATCAGAAGGCCAAACGGAAGGACTGTAGGCTTTGAAGAAGGACCCGGAGGAGGTCCGGGAAGAAGGGAAAGAATGCATGGTGAAAGAAGGAGCGAGAACTCTAATGGGGGAAGCAACCCGGTAGGGAACGGAGGAGTAAACCTACCTCCTCTCCAATACCCCCTTCATATGTTTCGAGTACTGGAGGTCCTCCTCCATACTCAGGCATGAGCCAGTTACCCCCTCCGGTAATAAACCCCTACCTACCTGCTCAAACCTACAACACTTACCCTCCAAATAGTTCACTCCCTAACCAGAGTTACCAGCAAATGCCCTATGGACATGTTCCTACACAATCGACGGGTGTAAACCCTTCATACCAACCTTCTACTGTTTACCCTACCTACACACAACCATTTCCTAACCCGTATAATCCTACACCTGTGTATCCACCTCCATACAACCCTTACTATGCCGAAGCCTCTGGAGCATGTACACCTTTCGTGAAGTGGATCGAAGACTACCCCCTAACTGATGGTGTAAAGATGCCTACTCATATAGGCACTTACGATGGGAAAGGCGATCCTGATAACTTCCTCCATTTATTCGAGGGCGCTATCAAGATGCAAAAGTGGGTTATGCCCGTAGCATGCCACATGTTCACTTATACGCTCCGAGACTCCGCGAGAATATGGTGGAATGGACAGAAGTTGGGAAGCATTGTAAGTCTGGACGATCTCAAGGCTAAGTTCCGATCACACTTTAGCCAACAGAAGAAATACACCAAGACCCATCTAGCCGTGCATACCATCAAGCAAAGGGACAACGAAGGTACAAGGGCCTTCGTTACGAGGTACACCAATGAAACTTTGCAAATTCTGGGTTTGCACGAAGATCAGAGGATTTCAGGTTTTGTACATGGCCTTCAGACGCGAAGCTTGGTGTAATTCCTGTCCACCGATCTTCCCACCACTTATAAGGCGCTGATGGAGAAGACTTACACTTGGATTGAATCCAAAGAGGTAGCAGCAAACGGGGCTCCGATAGAGCAAAAGGAAGCTTCAGAAAAATTCTCTCGTGGGTCCTCATGGGAAGGATCCAAGAACAAGAAGAAGAACAGGGATCGCTTCACTCCATACAACAAAGGTTTAAACCACGGATTCTTGGCAAACTTAGTCAAATCTCCTAGGGAGATTCTGGCTACCGAGAAAGCCGCTAAGTCTTTCGATCCACCACCTCGGATGACAGCACGAAGCAAAGCCAGAGACATGTCCAAGTATTTCCATTTCCATGAAGACCATGGACACGACACGAACAACTGCAGAGAATTAAAGAAGCAGATCGAAGAGGCAGTACGATCCGGACAGTTAGCGCATCTGGTTAAAGGCATCAAAAAGGGAAAGGATAAGTTCTCCGACACCCAACTAGGTGAATGGAAGGGGAACAAGAAGGAGTCTACGCCCACAGAAGCTCTGATACTAATGGTGCACATGCACGATCCGACCTTGAAAAGGAAGGAAGCTGACGGGGAGCTGGGAAGTGTAGGGGAAATAACCTTCCCTCACATCTTGGGGCAGACACCTTCAACTGACCCCGTGGTCATCAGGGTACGAATCTCAAACATGGAGGTGAATCGAGCATATATGGATTGTGGAAGCTCCTGCGAGATCATTTATGAGCATTGTTTCCTAAAGCTCAAGTCATCCATACGCTCACGAAGGGTGGACTCGAAAGCACCACTAGTAGGGTTCTCCGGCGAGCACTCGTGGCCTTTGGGAGAAGTACCGTTGGAAATCACCATAGGCGAAGGCCCCTTATCCCGCACAGAAACACTCACCTTCGTTATAGTCAGGTCAGACTCTCCTTATAATTTGTTAATAGGGAGAACGGCTATGCAAAAGATGGGCATTGTTGTTTCCACCATACATGCTGCTATTAAGTTCCAAACCCCCTTCGGAGTAGGAACTGTTCATTCTAATTATGGGGCGGATAAGGGTGTATATGGTGTCAAAGAGATCAAAGAAGAATCGAAGGAGCCTCCGATTGCAATTCTAAGCTGCACAGATGCGGAGGAGCGAGTGGTAGTTAACCCTAGCTACCCTGAACAAACGGTGGTAGTAGGAAAGCAACTTCCGACGAATTTCAAGGCGAAGCTCGTGGAACTGATGCGGACTAACCTTGATGTTTTTGCTTGGAAATATTCTGACATGACAGGGGTACCGAGAACTTTGCTGATCGACGGACAGTCCTTCGGAATGGAGCATAAACTCAATGAGTACAAACACATTGAGCCGATAAAACAGAAAATGAGGAGCCTAGCCCCGAAAGAAACGCTGCAGCCTGCAAAGAAGTGGACGAACTCACACAAGCAGGCATCCTAAGGGAAGTTAAGTACCAAACCTGGGTAGCCAACCCAGTAATGGTCAAAAAGAGCGACGGAGGGTGGCGCATGTGCGTTGACTTCACTGACATCAACAAAGCATGCCCGAAGGATTGCTACCCCCTACCAGAAATTAACTGGAAGGTAGAATCCTTGGCAGGCTTCCGGTTAAAATGCTTCTTAGACGCCTACAAAGGGTATCATCAGATCTAGATGGCAAAGGAGGACGAAGAAAAGACAGCCTTCTACACGAGCAAAGGTGTCTACTGTTACAGAAAGATGCCCTTCAGATTAAAGAACGCAGGGGCCACTTACCAATGAATCGTAGATAAAGCCTTCAATAAACAAATAGGCAGAAATCTCGAAGCATACGTTGACGACATGGTTATCAAAAGTAAGACGGAGGAGGACCTGCTCCTCGATGTACAAGAAACCTTTGACCAACTTCGGGCAATTAACATGAAGCTGAACCCTAAGAAATGCTCCTTCGGTGTCGAGGAGGGACAATTCCTAGGGCATTTGATCACTAAGCAAGGGATAAAGGCTAATCCCTCCAAGGTCAAGGCAATTTCGGATCTCCAAGCCCCTAAGTGTCTAAAAGACGTGCAGAGCCTCAATGGGTAGCTGGCAGCTTTAAGCCGGTTTTTGTCGAAGGGGGCTGACAGGTCCCTACCATTCTTCAAAACACTCAAGGGATGCGTGGATAAGAAAACTTTTCAGTGGAGTCAGGATGCTGAAGCTGCCTTTCAGAAGATGAAGGAGTTCATCGAAATTCTTCCAACACTTATAGCCCCAATCAAAGGCGAAGTGCTGGTCATGTACTTAGCATCCTCAATGGAGAGTATTAGCACAGTCCTTATGGCAGAACGAGACAAACGGCAGATCCCCATCTACTTTGTCAGCAGGGTCCTACAGGGGGCAGAAATCAACTATCCAACATTGGAGAAGTTGATATTAGCCCTAATCTACGCAGCGAGGAGGCTCCGACGCTATTTCCAGGCCCATCCAATCATAGTCTTAACCGACAAGCCACTCAAACAGATCCTGTCGAAACCTGAAAAATCTGGGAGGGTGGCTAAATGGGCTATCGAACTCGGAGAGCACGAAATAGAGTTCAAGGGACGAAACTCCATTAAAGGACAAGTTCTTGCAGACTTCTTGGCGGAGACACCTTCCGAGCCCGACGTAGAAAAGGAAGAGCCCAACGCTAAACTCACTCAAGTACAGGCTGAATGGAAGCTTTACACGGACGGAGCATCCAGCTCCGATGGTTCGGGACCAGGCCTAATGCTGGTCAGCCCTGATGGGAAGGAGCATACATATGCTCTTCGTTTTGAGTTCGAAGCCACATGGAAGATGAGATTACTCACTCTTGGACAACGTGCAATTCTTTTCGTGATTATTGCAACGGAGGAGGTAATGTGAAGAACGAAGTTTGGATATGCCCACACGAATCTGGGAGAAACGACGTTTATTTTGGGAATCTATCATTCGGTAATTGGTATTCGATAAGATTCGGGGACGCGACAATTAATTCAACTCTGTTTAGAAATCTGGAACTCAAATATGAGAAACACATTCTTCGGGGAAAAACCATTAAGCCCCTCGATGATATTCCTTCTGAAGATGACGATGACGAAGGAGTTCGAAATCATTGGTGCGAACAAATTAAAAACAGCGACGGAAAAGTTTGGGCTTCCTGCAACCCTTTTGAGTATGAATGTGATGGAGGAAGCAGCATTGAGAGAGCTGGGGAAGATGAATTCCTTTGGACTTCGACTAATGATTCCGAAAGAACAGAACTGCCTTGGCCAGATGATCTCGGATTCGACGATTGGATCAAAATCAAATACGGAAAAATTGACGCGTTAACTAAAAAGAAGATCTGGGAAGGGTGTATGAGTAAAGATCAACCTAACAACGAAGTTCCTAATGAAAAACCAGAAGATAACACCAAGGGCTCGTCTAAGGTAGACAATGAAGAATGCAAACAAATACTCAACCAACTTGAAGATACCGATTCCGACAATGATTTCGATTATCTCGAGTTGCAAAGCGAAGACGGTTTCATTGACCCAGATGATGAAGTACACGAGAAACGAAGATGCAAGCTTCTTGGCATCCCATTTAAGAGGCCACCTCCTATTATAGCCGAAAAATTTGAGTTTACGCGATACCATTTGGTGCCTGAAGAAATATTTTGCAAGATACGGAAAATTGAAACCAAAGAATATCTCCGCACTGCCACAAATGTCGGATGGGTTAGGCGGAACTTAATGAAAGACATGGAAGAAGTCGGGGATGTTCAAAGGCCCCCATAGGAGCCCCGCGGCTCTGAGTCTAACTTAAAGACTCGTTAATAAAGAAAAGTGCTCTTTCAAGAGACAACCCGAATTATCCCTTTCTTTTCTTTTTATTTCCTTTCTGTTGGGTTTTGTGTTTTCTAACCATTTTTGCAGGAAACGAGGAACTAATTGCTGCTGCAGTTGCTGATCTGAACAGAGTTACGGGTTACGGCGTAACTCATCTTGGTGATTACGCCGTAACCAACATTTTAGCAGCAGAATTCTTGACGCATTACCAATTACGGCGTAATACCATCTCTGTGGTTACGCCGTAACTACTCGCTTGCATATCCAAAATTCGTTCTTCACATTACCTCCTCCGTTGCAATAATCACGAAAAGGATTGCACGTTGGCCAAGCATGAGTAATCTCATCTTCCTTGATGAGTAAGGGTTTGCAGTAATGCGTGATGATGTACCCTCCGAGTAGCTCGAAGGACACTCCTCCGAGACGTGTCGAAGCCCTTCCCTACGAAGGCCCAAGTTAGGATTCCAAAATATCCACATGCGTCAAACCATTCGTTAGCACGAAGGTTACCTAAGGGGAATTCGCCATTCGAAGCCCTAAGCCCTTCGGGGTATGGCTGACGAAGGAACAATGGATAAGGGAACCTTCTGACTTGGTCAAACCCACGATCTCCCTCTCTCTCTTGGTTTCCCCGTCAAGTCTAAGAACGTGGGTCACTAAGCCCTAGCGGTTACCCACAATCATGGGACGCCCCCATGATCTCCGACATTCATGCAGAAGTGCTCTCAACCCTATTTCATTCACTGTAAATAGGTTGGACGGGCAATGGATTATGGTATGCTCATTTCACACTCATTTCTTTACTTACATATACTTAAACAACCATAACTCATACTTACTCTCACGCCGGAGGTGGTTCGCATGGTCCTACCCCTGGGCAATCACTTAACGTAGTGTTTCATATTTCTTATTCTCAGGTGAAATGCAAGTCTTGGCTGGAACATACACCCCTCATTACTTTGATCCTCATCGAAGCCTGGTAGTACAATCTATTGTACAATCACATACACTTAGAAATAATTGTACGGAAGTAAAGGTAAACGCAAACAAAACAATTAAGGAATCATAACTAGGCTAGCACCAAAGGGTGCTTAGCCGCTCATATTAATCATGCAAATCAATTCAATATTCAAAGGTACGAAATAAATGAATTGAAAGTAAAAGAAATATAAAATGCTAAAGCTTATCGTAATGGAGTGACTTCTCCCTTGGAAACAGCTCCGTATGCCTCCTAGACCTGCCTTGAGCTTTTTCCCACGTTCTCAGAGTGTTGTGTGTGGAATGGGATGCTTAGAAATGCTGGAATTCGTGGGGTATTTATAGATCAGGTCTGGGTTACGGCGTAACCAATAAAGGAGTTACGCCGTAACCTTCTATTCCTTCGTAAATGCACTAGATCTGCTAGTTACGGCGTAACCATATAAGTGGTTACACCGTAGTCTTCAATAAACTCGGTTACGTCGTAAGTGATGTAGTAGTTACGGCGTAAATAACAGCGGTGTGGAACCTCTTTTGACCTAATAGAGTTACATCGTAACCTTTGGGAAGAGTTATGCCGTAACCTCTTGATAAGTTGGTATTCAGGGTCACGCAATAGTTACGGCGTAATGTGAGAGAGGAGTTACGCCAGAACTTCTTCAAAATAGGCATACTGTGATAAATCTTTAATAATGTTTCTATTTCCGCGTCTCTTTAGCTCCAATGCTCGTAATTTACCTGAAAGTGGAAAACAATGGAAAACAAGCGTAAATCCATATAAATGATATAAACAACGAGCATAATCGGGGGAAATTGACACTTAATATTCAGGACTATTTGGTGTTATCAAATATCCCCCCACTTAAACTCTACTTGCCCTCAAGTAGACCATGTTAGATAGATTCCTAAAAAGATATCTCCCAAAACCTGGAAAATATGAGTTTAAAAATCCCTTATGCTAGAATAAAACAAAGCCGAACACCTCACGAAAGGGGAACAAACACTCAAATCTCTCAACTATTCTAAGTGTGAATTTCGGGGTGATCACTCGCACAGTCATAACATGTATTCTATCATAAGCTTGGCGGTTACACAAATCTCCACCACTAGAGTTAAGGGCTAAACAATTCTCGAAGGCAATATGGGTAGACACGACAAAGGTTAAGGGGTGACTCTATTACTAACATGTCACGGCGAAGTGGACAAAATCAATGATACATGACCAAATCCATGGCCAAGACACCAAAGATTGCACGTTGCATCACCTAGATACGCTTCATGACTAAAGGGTAGGATAAGACATGGGATATATAATTGATGTAAAATGAAAAACAAGCAGGTTGTCTAAATCTATAACCAAGTCATCACCACTTACCGTCTGCCCAAAGTTCAAGCTTAAAAGTCTAGAGACCGGATCATGAAATGCAAGGTAGATGTGTCATTAGAGGACGTTGTGATGGGCACACTACCTTTTCTTCTTCTGTCGGCAAAACTACCAACTCCAATCTTCAAATGTGACCGAGGTGTCCTCCTCGATACATCCCCCCACTTGAGATGAACAATGGGAATTCAGGGGATCTTCAATGATCTTCATAAATGAAAGCGTGATTTCCAAACCTTTCCACTCGAACCTTGAACTTAGGCAAATGATGACTTCCCAATCACGAATAAAGACTACAGGGTAGGCTAAGGTGTATAGGTGTAACGAAACAATATATTGGGTTTACAAAATGAAAGGAATGGCTCAGAAGGGTGTATCTAGGGGTATCTTGCACTAAAGGGGAGTGCAACAAAAGGGTTTCACATGGGGGTCGAAAAGTCGAGGTGACTAATCGATAGACTCACAATGGTAGGCTGTTTGGGTGATAATCCTACAATATTGCCTTCTAAAACTGAAAAGTCCAAATACATCGAGCTAACTCAACATACCTCGTCTATGGTCTCAAAATGATGTAAAGGCCAAGTTCTAAAGTTTACAAGCTACCGGCACACTCATAATTTGGTGGATTTGGGGTAAAATATAGGAAACGGATAAGGCTAATCTCACCATGTAATGTCAAGGGTTGTATGTGCTCGGCTAAGGTCTAATCTAGTTAGGTTCAGAAAACATGTCAAAATTTTAAAAAAAATGGCATGATTTTTCAAAATAAACTAGAAAAATGAGGGCGAAATAAAGTTCAAGAGATAATTTTACTCCCGTTCCCCCACTTGAATTGTACAAAGTCCCTTTTGTACTAGGCATTAAAATAAAGGTGAAGAGAAAGGTAGAATTAGAGCGAGAACTTCCCTGAAATTTGCTCCAAAAAGAAGAAGGCCCACGAAAAAGAAACGTGCCTTCGTTTAAGCTTCATGAACAAACTTCAATTCCTGAAATCACAATACCGACAAGCATAATACTAAAAAGAAAAAAAATAAAATGAAAAACAAACCTAACTCACTTTCGTAGGAATCACGGTTGCATTTAGCGAATGCAACAAGCCTTTTAAACCACTTGGTGTCCCAAGTGGACGAGTGAAGTCTCGTGAGGGTTTACAGGGAACACACCCACAAAGTTCATTTAAAAACTAATACAAGGTTACTGTGTTTTAAAATGAAAGAATTAAAGTAGAGGAAAATTACGTCGTAACTACTATAAGGGAGTTACACCGTAACTGGCAAAACCTGGTATGAGCTGTCAAGCGAATAGTTACGGCGTAACCACAGAGATTGTATTACGCCGTAATTGGTAATGCGTCAAGAATTCTGCTGCTAAAATGTTGGTTACGGCGTAATCACCAAGATGAGTTACGCCGTAACCCTAACTCTGTTCAGATCAGCAACTGCAGCAGCAATTAGTTCCTCGTTTCCTGCAAAAATGGTTAGAAAACACAAAACCCAACAGAAAGGAAATAAAAAGAAAAGAAAGGGATAATTCGGGGTTGTCTCCCGAAAGAGCACTTTTCTTTATTAACGAGTCTTTAAGTTAGACTCAGAGCCGCGGGGCTCCTATGGGGGCCTTTGAACATCCCCGACTTCTTCCATGTCTTTCATTAAGTTCCGCCTAACCCATCCGACATTTGTGGCAGTGCGGAGATATTCTTTGGTTTCAATTTTCCGTATCTTGCAAAATATTTCATCAGGCCCCAAATGGTATCGCGTAAACTCAAATTTTTCGGCTATAATAGGAGGTGGCCTCTTAAATGGGATGCCAAGAAGCTTGCATCTTCGTTTCTCGTGTACTTCATCATCTGGGTCAATGAAACCGTCTTCGCCTTGCAACTCGAGATAATCGAAATCATTGTCGGAATCGGTATCTTCAAGTTGGTTGAGTATTTGTTTGCATTCTTCATTGTCTACCTTAGACGAGCCCTTGGTGTCATCTTCTGGTTTTTCATTAGGAACTTCGTTGTTAGGTTGATCTTTACTCATACACCCTTCCCAGATCTTCTTTTTAGTTAACGCGTCAATTTTTCCGTATTTGATTTTTATCCAATCGTCGAATCCGAGATCATCTGGCCAAGGCAGTTCTGTTCTTTCGGAATCATTAGTCGAAGTCCAAAGGAATTCGTCTTCCCCAGCTCTCTCAATGCTGCTTCCTCCATCACATTCATACTCAAAAGGGTTGCAGGAAGCCCAAAATTTTCCGTCGCTGTTTTTAATTTGTTCGCACCAATGATTTCGAACTCCTTCGTCATCGTCATCTTCAGAAGGTATATCATCGAGGGGCTTAATGGTTTTTCCCCGAAGAATGTGTTTCTCATATTTGAGTTCCATATTTTTGAACAGAGTTGAATTAATTGTCGCGTTCCCGAATCTTATCGAATACCAATTACTGAATGATAGATTCCCAAAATCAACGTCGTTTCTCCCAGATTCGTGTGGGCATATCCAAACTTCGTTCTTCACATTACCTCCTCCGTTGCAATAATCACGAAAAGGATTGCACGTTGGCCAAGCGTGAGTAATCTCATCTTCTATGATGAGTAAGGGTTTGCAGTAATGCGTGAGTATGTCATGGGACGAGAGGATTTTGTTTGTATTATCTTGGAAATTTTTAAGCCATTCCTCTTGCTCCTTTTGCCTCTTGGTAGTGTCCACAAGGTACTTGTTAATAATTTCCTCCAGGTTAGCTCTTCTCTCATTACGCTCATAATACGGTGGGGGTCCTCCACAAAACCTATTACGATTATCCCCGTAGAAAGGCCTATTCTCTCCATATTTAGCTTCCTCGATCGTATCTTCCTTGTCAACTTTAGGACAGTTTTTAGTCAAATGTCCCCCACCATATTTTTCGCAGCCGACTTGGATGGCATGAACAGTTTCTTTGAATTTCAGCATATCTCGACTGAGATTTTCAATTTTACTAGCTATTGCTGCAATTCCGTCAAAACTTCCGCCTAGGTTTCTTTTGTTTCCACCGTCGTGCCATTTTTGAGAGTGGTCTACCATTTTTTGAATGGCTTCAATTGCAGTGGTAGGAGTCATGTTTGGGATAGGTCCTTGATAGTCTAGCATCTACCTTGTAGTTACGTTTATTCCTTTGTAGAAAATATTGACCTTCTGCTGGTTATTCAGATCATTGGTAGGACACTTATAAAGAAGATCGTTGTATCTGTCCCAAGCTTGATACAGAGTTTTGTCGTCTTCTTGTTTGAAATTATGGATCTCCAAAAGCTGGTTAGAAATCTTCGATGCCTAAGTATTAACTACTCCGGCGGGCAACCTTTCGACCCATCTTCTGGCTGCTCCAATAAGAGTCATTGGGAATACCCTAAGCATAACAGCATCATGAGAAACACCCGGAATGTTAAAAAGGCTAGCGATGTATAGGACATTTTCAACGTGCTCATATGCGTCTTCGTCCCTGTTTCCTGAAAAAGGGTTAGCGCGGAGCTCCCTCATAAATTGGTCCTTAATTTCGAAACGAACATCCGCTCTGATTGCCGGTCTTACGAGACCCGACCCTTGTTCAGCTCTTATCAACGCCAAGTATTTCTCAAGAGTGAGGTCATCGATGTTAACAACTTCTATGGTACGTGAAAACTTGAAATAAGATCGTGAGAAAAGTTTAAAAACGAAATGAAAGACTTAATATCAATCCTAAAATAACTCCCTGGCAACGGCGCCAAAAACTTGATGCAGGTTTTACTGACCAGGTCTTAATATTTATAGTGTCTCGTTATACCTATGGTCTACCCTAGTGCACTAACGGGCATTGTACCGGGTCGCGTGTAGTGTAGTAAATGGTAAATTCAAGGTCGTCCCAAGAGCTATGTGTGTTGGATTATTACTAAGTCTAGTTGTCACAGAATAATAATGGTTTTAATAGGGATTTAATTAATTAAACTACTAATGCAGAATGAAATAAAAGCACATAAATGGAAAAGGGAAATCAATAGAGGAATAGTGGTGCTAACCTAGTCAATCCTCCTAGCTAGTTATGTCTACGTCTACCTACTTCCAATTACTTCAGGTGGGGTCAAATTCGAGAGGACAACATTTGGTCAATTCTCCCTAACCTATCAGCAAATATGCCACCACAGGAGAAATCAGGCGCACCGTCATAAGTCTTGTTGTTCCTGGTCCCCTAATCCAAGTCATTAAGTACCGCTACATGCTAGATTCAAAATAGTGAGTGCCCGGCCGTTAGGAACTTAGACACTACACCCCCCAATTCTTAAGTTCATCCAAACGATAGGTGATCAGTTGGTCAAATCGCACAAGTAGAAAGGGTCGTCAGTTGGTCATATCTTACCCTTCCCATCTCAGTCCGCTCACCTAGGGTCAGTTGGTCATATCTCCTAGGCAATTGGCCTCTACCGCCATTCAAAACTACCGAATCAAGGGTGACTACCAAAGAACTATGCATGCATACACTTAGAAATAATTATACGGAAGTTAAGGTAAACGCAAACAAAACAATTAAGGAAGCATAACTAGGATAGCACCAAAGGGTGCTTAGCCGCTCATATTAATCATGCAAATCAATTCAATATTCAAAGGTACGAAATACATTAATTGAAACTAAAAGAAATATAAAATGCTAAATCTTATCGTAATGGAGTGACTTCTCCCTTGGAAATAGCTTCGTATGCTCCCCTAGACCTGCCTTGAGCTTTTTCCCACGTTCTCAGAGTGTTGTGTGTGGAATGGGATGCTTAGAAATGCTGGAATTCATGGGGTATTTATAGGCCAGGTATGGGTTACGGCTTAACCAATAAAGGAGTTACGCCGTAACCTTCTATTCCTTCGTAAATGCACTAGATCTGCTAGTTACGGCGTAACCATCTAAGTGGTTACGCCGTAGTCTTCAATAAACTCGGTCACGTCGTAAGTGATGCAGTAGTTACGGCGTAAATAACAGCGGCGTGGAACCTCTTTTGACCTAATGGAGTTACGTCGTAACCTTTGGGAAGAGTTACGCCGTAACCTCTTGATAATTTGGTATTCAGGGTCACGCAATAGTTACGGCGTAATGTGAGAGAGGAGTTACGCCGGAACTTCTTCAAAATAGGCATACTGTGATAAATCTTTAATAATGTTTCCATTTCCGCGTCTCTTTAGCTCCAATGCTCGTAATTTACCTGAAAGTGGAAAACAATGGAAAACAAGCGTAAATCCATATAAATGATATAAACAACGAGCATAATCGGGGGAAATTGACACTTAATATTCAGGACTATTTGATGTTATCACCTCCATCACAGGAAGACATGTAAAAAAGTTTGTTTGGGACAACATAGTTTGTCGCTTCGGTTTGCCCGAGGAAATAGTGTCAGACAACGGTGTTAGGTTCCCATATTAGTAACACAAGCCTCAATAGAAGAAATAGAGAAGAGGATAGATCAGATGAACAACTAACCAAACACACACACACGTATAAGTATAGAAAGGTTACGCGTAGAGTGCAAGTGAAAGATAAATTGAACAACCAATCCTCAAGTAAGGGTATTACAAAAGTATTTAAAGGAGAGGGAGCTAGGGAAACATTCCTAGTCCCTTCCTTTCCTTATTGGACTTGGGCCAAGGCTTATGGGCCTTCTACATAAGCCTTAGCTTAATAACAAACATAAAGGCCTAATTAAGCTAACTATTACATATTAATTACTAACACTTGAATTCTAGTTTAGGAGTGATTCCAACAATCTCCCCCTAAGTGTTAGTGATTGATAATGTGAACGGTGAAGGTGTTGATGTAATAGTAGCTTTGACATCTTCTGACATTCTTCTTTCTTGTGAGAAGAATTGCCTTGATTCGAACAATCTCCCCAGTGTAGAGAAATTGTTTCCTTTGAAAAGTTCTGCTTTGACGTCATCATTATCTTTGTTCTTAGATCTTTGTTCTTTGTGATGGTAGTGATAGTATGTTGTTGTAGTCTGCTTCAGGTCTGCTTCGTTGCTCCAGTGTCTCCACGTCTTTCTTCAACATGCTCACATACTCATTTAACGTTGGACTTCAGTACTGATGTAGTTCTCTTAGTCTTTAAACTTTGTAGATTCTTTGACTTGACGAAGAATCATTCTGACTTTTGTGTTGCCTTTTGAGAGAACTTGCATTAGTGATGATGTTGGTATGAGCATGTGAAGAATCTGCACGATCAGTCCGCTCCAGAGCTTCTATAAGAGGAAAACATACACACGGTTAGTAATAAGCGGATTCCGGCACTTACAAGTTTGAATTTCGAGGGTGTTAACAGCATAGTGTGAAAACACATCTCTAATTCTCACAAAGGCCGTTCCTGAACTGGAGTCCCACAAGTGAGATAACACGATGTACCGAAGTACACCTACAGTTTAGATGAGTCGCTGAGGTACACCGAAGCATCACCTCACGACTGTAGACCGTTTGAGACACACTAAGCATAATCCACGGGGAGTTACCGAAGTGACCTACTGTCAGGGCTGTTTGATGTTGACCCTGGCAGGAGTTTCTATTCAATCATTGAGGATCACAATAGTGAACCTCTCATAAATGTTCTCAACAGATTGCTAGGATCTGTGTAGGACTCGATAACATACCACTGTTGTTCTTATTGTTGAACAACAAGTGATGAAATGTCAAGTGTACCTAAGAGATCTTCTGATGAATCTCGTGGCTCTAGACTCAATAGTGCGTTTTGGTTTTCCTGAGCGGAGACTAGGGAGAGGGTCTCCTTCTTCAATATCAGCTATCTCTAAGAGAAAGCCGATAGTTTACGTAGGGTTCCCTGTGAGAATGAAACAAGCTTCTGTTGAGAGAAACTTGAGTGGCTAAGAAGGTTTAGTGCATGCGTCACTGGGTCCATGACGACTTTTAATCTTCAATACCGGCGTCATCAAGTGACAACCAGTAGCATATGAATTGAACCCGGTGTCTGCCCTAAGTTGAATAATCTGGAGGGCTATTTCTTTTCACCCTTTTCTTTGCTTTTCTTTTTAATTCTTCAACTCCTTTTTTCTCCGATTCTCATTTTCTCCTTTTTATAATCATACCTAAGGACTTCTAAGTTCTAACTATTTGTGATGTCCTTGGGTAGATCCCTCCGGCTCTGGCGGATCATAGGACGGTTATTCCTAACCTTGGTCACCTTATAACTCCATGACTAACCTATGTTGCCAAAAAACCATTTTCTTGAAAATTTCTCAAAGTGGTTATGATTGAAAAACATTTTGTACCACTGTAAGAGTTTGATCATTTGCAGAAATACTCCCCCTTCACACGTGCTTAAATGTTTAGATAGAAATTTGCACGGTGAGAGAAGAGCGCGCACTTTTGAAATGATCGACTCAAGATAGACAATCCCCCACGAGACACGGTTACGTTGCATAGTTAAAGAGTTACATTGTCAGCTTTTAGGTGACAACTAGCTCTAATAACTACCTTGAAGGTGTGGAAAAACCTCAAAAGGTTGTCAAACCCGTCAAAGTTCATGTCAATCAAGAGCTTCTCGAATAGGTACAATTTACTTGGATAAGTCTTTGGAAGACAAATCTTTTCAATGTATGACTGTTCAGATCCCGTCAATTCATGGGTTAAGTCTTTTCACACGACGATTCAATAGCAAATTAACATATTTCTTATTACAATAATTTTCTCCCCCTCAAAAATGGCATATATAAATGTTATTTTTGATAACGTTTTGATAATAAATATGACCATTTCGAGTTTTTGTGGGTAGATTATCAGGAAGAACAATTTTGTGAACAAAGTTTAAGCAAATACTCCCCCTCAACAAGTAATACTAACTTTTGAGGTTTTGAAAACGTAAGGGGAAGTGCTTGTTCTTTTGAGCAAAACCTTGAAAAATGAAAGGTTTGATAGGTTTTACTCAAAAGTAAGAAGCTTTCGCTCCTTTTATAGGATTGTGGCACTAAAGCGTACCACAGGGTCCTTTCATTACAAGATCGGGTTGTACACTGTTATGTGTGCACAAGCCATAGTCAATATAAAATCACACATCCAAAATAATATGAAATAGAAGCCGTTTAAGGAGTACCAGGAAGTCCATCAATCTTTCCAGGAATGCGATCAGGGCGTTGATAGCCGGTGAGAGTAATCCTGGGATGACCACCTACAAAGCTCTCCAGTGTTCTGAACTGGTCCCTTCTGTACAACCTTTCATCAATCCTGGTGATGATCCTCTGCACATCCTGTCTTTCCTGAGAGTTCCATCGCTTTTGAGACCCAATGCCTTCATATATCGCCTTCAACCTATAAGCCAGGCCATCCCTAACCTTCTTCAATGTGTGATCCCCAAACTTGTGAAGATCTCGACACGTCATCAAGCAGTTTCGTTGTAGTTCACTACGGTAAATTACGCCGAATGGTTTGCTGACAAGGGTGTATTGTGGAAGCTAGTTGATATCAGGAAGTTCTAGCTGAGGTCTGGTGAAGTTGACACGGGTCTGATAGGATTCAACAGCAAGTTGTAAATCTTCTACACGTTCCTGGATCACTATGCTTCTGATGAAGATAAGTAAGGACTTGATGTATTCACGTTGAACTTCAGTCGAGAATTGTCTCATGCGTCCCTGTACTTTGGCAAGATACAAATCTTCAATGTCGTTGAGAGACAAGTTCTGAAAGTCCGCTTCACATAATTCATAGTCCCTTTCGTCTTGTCTTTTGACCACGATAGTCTTGAGAAAGGTGTAATCCCATTTAGACGAAAGAGAGACATGCTTGACAACAACGATCCCTGTAGTAATGTACACTTCATGTTGAGACTTTCGAACCTGGCAGCTTTTGTAGTAGATTCGTCGGCGTTCCGGCCAATGGTGAATCCCGTACATTGCATCAATGTCATACCGTTCCACACTGTTTGAAAACATGTGGGTAGCCTTTTCTGCGATGGCTATGCAATTGGAGTATATGGCTGCCGGGAACGGAAGTGTAAGTGATGTAGCGTATTTCCTTGAATCATCGCTACCGTGTAGAAGGAATTCCAAATCATTGTTGAAGAAGTATCGAAATGGAATATGAGGTTGATCCGGTTGGCCAATCGTTGGTAGAGGTTTAGACCACTCGGTGTAGTATGGAGATTTGTCTCTTCTGGAGAAGTCGATGTTTGCTTCAGGGTTGAGCCAATCAATGTTGTTAGACATGGCTCGTGCTATGTTTTCAAGATGGTATTCAACTTCAATAGCACTTTCCGAGCTGTCTTTGAGTAGTTGAAAGGCTTCATTCTTGATTCGCCTCAACTCTGATTTCGTCATCTTCTTCACCCGAAACTTGTCTTGAAGTATTTTAGCATGCTCCAATGTTCGACCTTCTATCGCATCTTGACCTTCCGGTGGGTAGGGAGTAGAATCAACAAGATTAGAGAACCAGTCAAATTCAGTGTCATCCTCGTCTAGCCATGATACGACGTCAGTCTTTGGCGTCTTCTTCTTCTTTTTCTTTGGCTTAGAGGAGGATTCTGGTTTCTTAGCTAGGTCAGGAGAGGTGGGTTGTTTTTGGGGCTCGGGGACTTCCTCATCGTCACCACCAGTATACTCGAAGTGATCACTGGTTTTCTCAGTCTGGGGCGATAGCTCAGAGTCATGAGGTTTGTCAGTAGAAGAGCGAGGAGGAGATCGTCTTGGTGGTGGAGTCCTAAGGGGTAGTGGTGGCATAGATGATGGTTCACCAGACTTCTTTGAACGTTTGGGTTCGTTATCTTTATCCTTATCCTTGTCTTCATCGTCTCTTGGACGTTTAGGCCTTTGAGCTTCTTCTCTGCATGCTGATTTAAGCTGGTATTCTAGCAAAGCTTCAAACAATTTACTTTCGTAAGAAGCAAATGTTGCAGATCGTTTAGACATTTGAGATACCAGCCTGAAAACCAATTCAGCATCTGAGAATATTATGGGATCAACTGGATTGATGTTTACTTGCATATGTGTTGATCTCATAGTTTTCTTGACCAAATGCAATATATTCGGATAGAGTTGTTTGGTGTACATTTCTCTTGTCATACCAGGAACGATGTCAAGAAGGAACTTGTGAGTGTAACCTTTGATCATCTCGTTCATTTCCCCGTGAGGATCACGTTGCATGAACTTCTGGATGTACTCCCTTTCAGCTGACATCTTGTCATTCTCGTCATGAAGATACTGAACCTGGTCAGCGAGAAAATTCAGCTTTCTGTAAAGCATGTCTTTCTTCCTGACCTGCTTGACAGCTTTAACGATCCTTGTCTTTGCCCGAGAAATCCAAGAGTCCGTTGGCTTCTTTACAGATTTGGATGTGGATTTGGTTGATCTTCTGGATGGTGGTGGTGAAGAGTGAGAGGATGAATCTGATGATGAAGAGTCATGAGGAGGTTCAGGGTCCTTAGGAGGTTCAGAAGTTTTCTCCTTGGAATGAGTTGGACTGTTGAGAAGATAATCATCATAGTTTACTTCGTCATCTTGTCCAGTTTTAGCCTTTTCTTCAGCCTGAATCCTGGCCTCTTCCTCTGCTTTGGCATGAGCTGCAGCCTCTTCATCAGTCTTTTCTTTCTCATACTTTTCCTTTTATGGCTCTTCAAGATCATAGGTGATGGTCTCCTCCAGTCGCTGTTGTTGTGGATCGTGGGTGGTGGTACCAGTTCCCTTATCGGGTTGATTAACCGCATCAGGATCTGGTGTAGTTAGTGCACCACTTGACCCTCCAGGGCCACGAATTTGTTGCTGTTTGAATTGTTCAGTAACGTGTTGGAGTCTCAAATTTTTCACCTTTTTCCTGTAATCTTTGTCTAGTTGCTCTTTGATGAGTGTCTAAATACTCATCATTTTTGTACAATCTAAACTGCAAAATCATCTGAAAACACTCAAAAATGCATTAAAATGATGAAAATATCACAAATCA
>BPTQ01000005.1:274969837-275049571 GCA_019973895.1 Chrysanthemum seticuspe | reverse complement strand
CTCGAAAGCCTTTACTGTTAGTGCAATAACCCAATAGGTAACCTTCTTCAGACTTGCCATCAAACTTCCCCAGATTATCAATGGTGTTTAAAATAGTAAGAGGACATCCAAAAGGCTTCATAAAACGAATGTTGGGTTTATTGCCCATCAGCAATTCATAGGGTGTCTTCATCTGTGGTTTGGTGACAGAGACTCTGTTAAGTACATAGCATGCAGTACTTACAGCTTCTGCCCAAAATTGAATAGGTAGATGGGAATCTGCTAGCATTGTCCTTGCTGCTTCAATCAAAGTCCTATTCTTCCTCTCTGCAACACCATTTTGCTGTGGTGTTCTAGCAATACTAAACTCCCTCTTGATTCCTTTATTTGTACAAAAGTCATCCATAGGCTTGTTCTTGAATTCAGTTCCATTATCACATCGAATACCTCTAACCTTGAGTCTTAATTAGTTTTCAAGTGCTATAATCAGTGTCTGAATAGCATCAAATGTATCATCTTTAAAACCCAAAAAGAAAACCCAACTGAATCTACTACAATCATCTGTAACAACCAAACAGTACTTTTTCTTATTTAAACTTGCCACAGAGACAGGTCCAAATAAATCCATATGTAACAGTTCCAATGGTTCTCTAATAGTTCTTTCCTCAAGCTTCTTGCAGGAAGCTTTGTGTTGTTTACCCTTCTTGCATGCCAAGCATGATTGATCATTCTTGTAAGTCTTTGAAGGTAAACCTCTAACTAGATTGCCTTTGACCAGTTTGTTGATGTTCTTGAAATTAACATGGCCCAATCTTCTATGCCATTGATGTGCCTCTTCAGATGTTGCTTTAGCCACCAAACATGTGTGTTGAGAATCGTTTAAGCTCATCTAGGAATAACAATAACAACAATAAATAGAATGCACAGCGGAATAAATCAAAACAACATTGTTATTGCTAAAGGTTTCTTCGTCATCATCATGTGTTCTACAAAACACATCTACAGCCCCAATCCTAGACGATCAACTCTAAGACGGTTACACACTAACAGGGATCCATGATCCTTGAGGCTGACCAACTACATGTCGACATACACTATAGTCTAGGCGTTTATAAACTCACGCCCTAGACACACACACACACCTATGTCTAATGTTTACATTGTTTGACACTTGTTTAACCTACGTACCCTGCATCTCTTTATATACTAGAGAATGCTAGGGTTTACAAAGAGATAAGGATTAATAAAATACAGGATATACAAGATATCGTCTATCATTCTAATAATATCTTCTGTATCTTTATTCTTTGTAGCTTTCTCTCTTTGTCACATTCAGCCCTTCATCTTTCATACTATTTTGTCTTATCAACTCAAAGAACCTAATTCCCAACAATCTTCCCCTAGTTGATAATGACAAAACCACATAAGCATGAACTTCCCCTGAAGCTAATATGAATGAAAGATAAACAAACTTCCCCTTAAACATGCAATCACCAAGAATCTTCAAGTTGCAGCTTCCATGTAAATATTCTTCCCCTTTTTGTCATCTTCAATTAGGGGACATAAGTGAGCAACCTTGATCTTCACAACTACAAATCAATATCATACGTCCAATCCATCCTTCCAATGTTTCAAATTACCCACCATTAAGTTTTCCGCATCTTTAAATGAACTTGAAACAATAGAAATCAAAATCAGCAGTAGTAATAACAACTAGCAGTTGTAAAAACCTTCACCTCGAATGATGCATGCAAATGGTTAAACATTTTAACATTAAGCTTCCCCTGAAACCCATATGTTAACCATTTTCTTGATTCTTCAAATCTGTAAGCTCCATGTAATGATTACTTGTGAAGAAAACCAAGTATAACCAACTTGATGCTGAAATAGAACAATCCAAACCTGTGTCTTATATCTTGCACTAAAGACTCCATGGACCGTTTAGAGCATCTAGGGTAGAACAATAACAATGATAAAGAACATGTATACGCAGCGGAATTAAAACGAATCAAAGTTATTGACACAAGGTTTTTCATTATAATCACTCCAAGCCTCAAATATTATATGATCAGAATAATACGGTTACTCTAAACTTGTAACAGGGATCAAATATCCTTGAGGCTAAACTACACAAATCCTAGGCGTCCACTTAGAGGACTTGACGCCTAGACACACACACACACCTTTAGTCTACATTATGGAAGACTTAATTAATAAAACCTACACCCCATGTCCTCTTTATATACTAGAGGATTAGGGTTTACAAAATACTACGAAGGACTAATAAGTAAATCTTCTTTTGCAAGCAAGTCCTTCCATCTTTTTGTAGATTTCTTCTTTTTCTCTTTAAGCCCTTGATGTTTCATTCTTGTATTTATTTTGTCTCATCAAATCCAAGGAACCTAAAACCCAACAATCTTCCCCTATTTGATGATGACAAAACAAACAAAGTCGTGTACGAACTTCCCTAGACGAAGTAGCAGAAGTTGAGATGTAAACATCTCCCTAAATGAAACAAATCTTGTCTTCCTTTGTCTTCCCCTTAATCCATGCCATCGCACTCCAATATATCTTCCCCTTTTTGTTATCAACAAATAGAGAATTGAAGCAGTAGAAACTTCCCCTTGAGTGGTGCATGAACATTAAATGATTCTTCAAATCTGTAAGCTCCTTGTAATGATCACTTGTGAAGAAAACCAAGTATAACGAATTTGATGAAGAAGTAAAATAACCCAAACTTGCATCTTATGTCTTGTTTATCCACGTGACTCTGAACGTATACTAACCAATGTATAAGGAGACCGCAATCTCTTGACAATTAACACTGAGCACAATAACGTCACTCCTTAAAGTGTTTGTCAATTCTTCGTCACAATCATTAAAGCACGAACAAGTTACTTTTAAACGATTCCGCCGTTTAAAAATATAATAAGAACACGCATCCAAGAAACTCCACTTCATCTTCAAGTAAGTGATAAATAACCTCCTTCGTAATCAATTCTTCAATAGAAACCAAATACGAGCTTTTTTTAAAAATTTTTAAGAACAAATACCAATCTTCTTGTGTGTGCGAACCAAAATCCCATGTGTGTGTCACCAAAAATCTCAGTACCAAAAACATGTACAGCTTCCCCTCAATACCAAAACCATTCGAGAACCAAAAGCCATTTGTTGTCCAATATCGAATAAAACTAGTAGTATGAACAACCTTTCTCGGACAAGCTTAGCAGTAAAAACTAATTCCTCGGACAAGATCACAAAAAATAATCCAATATTAGTTTATCACAAAAACACTCGATCATGAACCTCCTTATAAGCTTTGTACGCATAGCATAAATTGATAATCATTCATCTAGTAACCAACTTCATTTACGAATAGAATAAAATAATCCCAAGTTAAAGTAAGAGAATATCACCACTGGTCAATGAATAATAAAACAACCTCTCATATTCTGCATGTACACCGACCCATGTGTTTCATTCATCAAATTTACCACCATCCAAGAAGGTGCATGATCCCATGATACCACTTGATGACCAATAAAACTACTTTTCTCACATGTCTTACTAACCTTCGCTATGAATTCAGTAAACCAGTTAGAAGCAGTAGCACATGAAGATCCAGCAGTACAAACATCATAACAAGCAGTAAACCAAAGTACGAGCAGTGAAAAGTTAGAAACCAAGAAGTGTTAACCCGTACAATAGCAATGGTAACAAGCAAACTGGGAGTGGTTACGAAGATACTAGCAGTGGTTACCTTTTGAGAAGCCCATCAGTGGTTACAAGTAAAGCTATCAGTGGTTTCGATATAACTAGAAGTGGTTTTGAGAAGCTTGGGAGTGGTAATGTAACCCTCGAACTATCAGTTGAAACATGAATGACAACAACAGTTTTATATGACCAGCAATAGTATCACGAAGCTTGTAGCAGTATTAATCAATCAAGCAATACAAAGAGCATAGAAGTAGAAGTAAAGATCAACCAATACCCTTTATATGACACGTCAATTAAATAAATCTCTGATGCGCTTGACCATAATAATACCACTGTCCAATTTAATAAAACTATACTGACCAATTCAATATATATCAATAGCTTCGAAGTTAGCCATGCATGTTATCAAAACAACCAATGATAATATAATATTAGAATAATGAATTGATCATGCATATATAAAACCAAACTCAAGTCGTTAATGAAAAAACCTTTCAAAATTCGATCATCATGAATACCTCCTTCTGCAGCAGACTTCGACACTTAATAACTTTTGATTGAGAGCTCCGATCGACAATTCCTTCGGTAGAAAGTTAGATAGATATATAGAGAAGCTCCACCAAAAATTTCAGCCCGATCCAACGGTTAACGAAAAAGTTATCGCCGTTTCAAAACAGTGCTGCAGAAAAATACGAACTTTGTACCATCTTCGAATTTTTCCATCTTCTTCATCGAAAAACCTTTCGAATCCCTAGGTAACGAGCTCCCCAAGCTCTGATACCAATTGTGGAGTTTGATAGACTCCATGGACCGTTTAGAGCATCTAGGGTAGAACAATAACAATGATAAAGAACATGTATACGCAGCGGAATTAAAACGAATCAAAGTTATTGACACAAGGTTTTTCATTATAATCACTCCAAGCCTCAAATATTATATGATCAGAATAATACGGTTACACTAAACTTGTAACAGGGATCAAAGATCCTTGAGGCTAAACTACACAAATCCTAGGCGTCCACTTAGAGGACTTGACGCCTAGACACACACACACACCTTTAGTCTACATTATGGAAGACTTAATTAATAAAACCTACACCCCATGTCCTCTTTATATACTAGAGGATTAGGGTTTACAAAATACTACGAAGGACTAATAAGTAAATCTTCTTTTGCAAGCAAGTCCTTCCATCTTTCTGTAGATTTCTTCTTTTTCTCTTTAAGCCCTTGATGTTTCATTCTTGTATTTATTTTGTCTCATCAAATCCAAGGAACCTAAAACCCAACAATGTGGCTCTTCCATAAGAATGTAGACTCTTCATGTCTAAACTATACACATCATTTGTTCTTGGTACTCTAAGTACTACCATGTCATCATCAACAGGTTTAAAGTCAGAGGAAAGGATGAGACATTCTGTGTCGGTGAATAACACAGGATGCTTTTTATCACAAATTTGAGAGACTGAGAGCAAGTTGAACTTAAGCTCCTTCACATATCTAACATTCTCAAAGTCAATAAGCCCTGCTTTGATAGTTCCTTTGCCAGTAATCTTTCCTCCATTGGGATCATTCCCAAATGCAACTTTTCCTCCACTAATATTTCTAAAATCAGACAGAATCTCTTTGTCTCCTGTCATACTTCCAGAGCACCCACTATCCACAATAAGATGATCTTTAAGCTCCTCTTCTGGGTTGCCCTGCACACAAAGAAAAGAGTTAGTGACTTTTAGGAACCCAAGCCATTACTGACTTGTGTTCCCCTTGTGGAGTTACAAACTCAAATTCTTTGAGTATGTAATTCCCACTATCTTTTAAATGATGATCCAAAATTATCTTTTGATCTTTAACATGTGGATTTTCAAAACTTTCTGGTTTTTCAACATAAATCTCTTTCACCAGATTATTAGCATTTTCTTGTATCACAATAACATCAGATTCACTTTTTGTTGAAAGTACTGTGTGTCCCTCAGTAGTACCTTCCTTCTTAACCCATTCTGGTTTAACACGTGGTTCCTGTGATCTAGATCCCCTATGTGAATTGTAATACCTTCTAGGTTGATAGTGAGATCTCCTAGAATTCCTATTCCAAGTAGTGTGATCAGTACCTTGTTTCTGAGCAGTACTTTGGAAAGTACTGTGAGATACTGAAGGTTTTGAAAAAGGTCTTCTCTGATGTGGGTATCTGTGATCTGGTGTGAAGTTTCTGTGATTAATCCTATTTGAATTATTCCAAACTAGTTTGTGCTCTCTAGGTTTGTGGTTGGCAGATCTGTTCTTTGGAAATTTGCTAAGGTATTCTGAGTGTCGATCACAATCTTTGATTAAGTGATTAGGACTATAACACACAAAACACAGTTTTTGACCCATATGTCCAAAGTGATTTCTTCTATGTTTATGCCCAAAATTATTTTGCCTTCTTGGTGAATGATAAAACCTGTTTTGACCAAAGTTATCCCCAAAAGGTTTAGCAGTACTGTTTTGAAAAGGTTTTGCAGAAGGTACTGCTTGTTGAGCAGTACTTTGTTTTAAAGGTACTGCTTGATTTTGAACATTATTTTCAACAGCTTCTTTGGGTTTTTCAGACCTAGATTGAGCAACAAGCTTCTTCCTAAACTCTAGACTGTCTACTCCAAAACGAGAAACATCAGGCCTAGAGGGTTGATGACTAATGGGATGAGGAACAACATGATAACCATTATCTTTCTTATACTCAGGAGGTGGTTCACTTATTGAGCCCTCATTACTAGATGTATCTACATAGTTAATGAGTTCATCATCACTAGTGGTTATGTCCTCAAAATCACCATCATCATGATCACTAGGTTGGTTTTCATCTATGTTACTAAAGTCCATTCCAAATCCTAAGCCTGTTCTAATGTAAGCCCTTCTCTGTTTTTCAACATAAGCAACATGGGACAAGCCAGACTCTCCCCAAGCAGCAAACTTAGCTAACAATTCATCTCTTTCCTTAGTCAAATTCTCAATTTCAGCAATTTTACAGTTTAGTTTCCATTCACTAAGTTTCAACTGGTAATCCTGTTGTTCAAATTTTTCAGCCCAAGCCATTTCATTATTTTCATGAGTTAATATTTTGGCTTCCATAGACTCTAAAGTGATTTGATAACCTGCTACCTCATACCTAGCCCTAACACAATTATCTCTTTCAATCACATAATTGTTAAGTAATTTTAGATAAAACTCATAACAGTTTGAGCATACCTCAGAGATAGGAGACTGAGTTGGTGAAGTAGCCACCATGTAACACCCCAACCCGATAAGGGTAGAAGTATCACATTTATGGAGTCAAATCAGAACAATACATATAAACCATGCAAGCGGAAGTCTTATAAATAATAATCAAAAGAGTAATAAGTCAACATGACTTGATCAATACAACGTTCCAAAAGGTGTCCCAAAGGAAATAAAACGATACAAAGTCTACGTCTCCAAATCAATAAACAATGGCAAATAAAGTCTATGATAACTAAAGCAAATCCTCAAAAGCATCCTACTCTCAATCCCCAAGATAAGCCCCAGCTCCTAGCTTAACAACCTGCCGCAGGAAAAGAAATGCGGCTGAGCTTAAAAAGCTCAGTGAACAGATATAGCAATACAAAGCAATAATAGAATCAAAGGCTGGTTAAATAAGACAAGAATGATGTGAAGCAATATAGAGTAGGTAATTGAAACAAAGGAAAGGAATGTCAGTTTTCCACCACGAGCCAACAAAACAAACCAAATCAAACCATATATCAATATCATGTAGTAACCATTGTATTCGGAGGGGTGACCTCGGAATACCAAACCAATATGAGGGGAGTCCTCTAGTAGCCAGTGGAGTGATCAGCTCCCAAAATGTGAGGGGGTGTATTGCACACACCAACCACATCACCAAACCATATGTCGATACAAAACAAATACAAATCTAGGATGCATCCATACGCCCCCCTGCAAAACAAATAGTGGCCAATATATCCAAAGCGCGCATAATCAATACAAATATGGGGACGGTGTGGAACATCACTCATCCACACTGGAGTCATGCCATTGGTGCATCAATGACACGGACATGGAACCCCCATGCCTAGTTAATGGCTCGGGGTATCAACTGACAGGTCAAAGTGTACAATATAGAGTTCAATCAATATCAATGTCCAATATTAGCAGTTCACAATTCAAATCAATAGTTCAATATCAATGATTCAATATCAAAGGTCCAAATAACAAAGGTTCAATAGCAAAGGTTCAAATAGCAAAGGATCAATATCAAGGGTTCAAATAGCAAAGCAAAGGTTCAATATCAATATGGCAAGAGATCAAAGATGCAAAGAGATCATGAGAAACCTTATAAGAAAGGTCAGAATATCTGTACCTTATTCGAAGCAAGCAAACAAAGAAAGTAAATCAAGGAAGGAGATCAATCACGCCGCCCGGAACCTATATAAATTAGATAATGCTCTATAAGAATCCGAAACACTTGTTTTACGACGGCTTTCCATTTTTAGCAAGTTTCCTGTTTTAGTAATCTTTCCATTTTAAGTAACTTTCTATTTTAGGAAACTTTCTATTTTAGGCAGGTTTCTATTATTAGTAACTTTCCAGAATTAGCAGATTTCCATAATTAATAACTTTCTAAAAATAGCAGGTTTCCATAAATAGCAGGTTTCCATATTTAGCAGGTTTCCATATTTAGCAGGTTTAGTTACTTATCTCAAGTTATAATAGAAAATGAGTATTATAATGCTTTAAAGATCATTTATGACAAGTTATAAAAGTTTAGGGTTTAAAATGTCAATATAGCAAAGTATAGGGTTAAAAGTGTAAATATAGTAAGTTTACCCATTTTACTCATTTAATCCATTTAGTTAGTATTTTAACATATTAATCCATCAAGTTTTACCATTTTACCAAACAATCCCTTAACTATATAAAATCATGAATTATAAGCCCTAGTTTTACGTTATGAATAACAAATCCGTTTAAACCATATTAACTCGATTAATACAAGATTACAAGACTCCTAATGTGATTACAAAATCAATTCGAGACACCCCTCCCCCATGTCATATTTATACGCCCCTTATACATATTCAAAACACCTTCGTAATCCTTGTTAACAAGTCCATTTTTCATATACGAAAACATGTAATCAAAAGATCATTAAACCTTTTTATAACCTTAATATAAATCGACATAATAAAGGTTCAAAATCAGTTTCATAATCATATTATAAGTCACATATCACTCGAATATATATAGATTAAGATTTATGGTTTTATCATTTTATGTGTTATCATTTCATGTGATATATAGTTATGATTTTATGTGATCCTTTTTCAAGTTATAAGCCCTAGTTATCAAGAAGGCCACGAATTGAATTCAAGACACAAGGAGGAAAATAGATTAAGAAGACGATATGTTACCCTTGAAGCGCGTACGAAACAAAACAACAAGAATTAAACCACAAGAACCAACCAAGTCTCCCTTGGCCAAAACCAAACCCACGTACACCTTGCAATACCCACGTACAAGCCTCCAAACGAACCAAACACCAATGCTACGTCCACCAAACGATTAAATACGATCAAGAGCCTCCTAGGATCACCTTTGCTTGATCAAAATTCGGATTGTATGGTGAAAATTAAATGGAGCCGCCACTATGAAGAAGAGAAAGAGAGGCTAGGGTTTTCTAGGTGTTATTTTGAAATGAGATGAATGTGATAAATTGTGATTAATAAAAATTGATATGGGGAGGATTTTTAGGGGGAATAGGCCGGCCACTTAGGGGATTAAAAGACCAATCCATAACTTTCCTTCTTATCATGATTATCATGTATCTAGTCTTGTTCCAAGTTCAAGTTAATAGTGTACAAGTTATAAGGTTTAAAGTTACTTATACTTTTAATTATTCAAGTCTTTTAATATATAACATAAGTTTATTTTTCCCATAGTGTGAAAGTATTAATAATCATATAACTTGTTAAATGATGTTAACGTATTTTCCCGAGTTGGTGAAATTTTTAGTTCGAGGGCAAAATTGTCATTCTACGCGATTTGAGATTTTAGGGTTTTACAACTCTTCCCCTCTAAAAGAAAATTTTCGTCCTCGAAAATTGAAAAGGAACGAAACGATAAACGAAGACATACCCGATGATGAAAAGAAATGTGGATAACTAGCTCGCATAGATTCCTCGGTCTCCCAGGTAGCTTCACGCGCTGGGTGATTCTTCCAAAGAATCTTAACAAACTGAATAACTTTGTTTCTCATGACTCGATCTTGCCGATCCAAAATAGCTTCGGGTTCCTCCGAAAGAGACATATCAGGCTGAATCTGATCAAATGGATATGAAGCGACATGCAAAGGATGATAGTTGTATCCCCTCAAAAGAGATACATGAAAAACGTTGTGCACATGCGATAACTGCGGTGGAAGAGCCAAACGATAAGAAACCTCTCCGATGCGCTCGAGAATCTCAAACGGCCCAATAAAACGAGGACTAAGCTTCCCTTTAATACCAAAACGTTTAACACCCCGAAATGGCGACACCTTCAGAAATACTCGGTCACCAACCTGAAACTCCAAATCACGACGATGTTTATCTGCATAACTCTTTTGCCGCGTACGAGCCTCCTTCAACTTTTCCCTAGCAACTGCCACCTTTTCATTGGTGATCTCAATAATCTCAGGCCCCTCAATCAAACGCTCACCTACTTCGTCCCAACAAATAGGTGCTCTACATTTCCTTCCATACAAAAGCTCATAAGGTGCAGCCTTGATGCTAGCATGCCAACTATTGTTGTAGGCAAACTCCACCAAGCACAAATACTCATCCCAACTCCCGGTCCACTCTAAAGCACATGCTCGCAACATGTCTTCCAATGTCTGAATGGTCCTCTCCGACTGACCATCCGTTTGAGGATGAAACGCTGTACTAAACTTAAGGCGAGTGTCCCAAGCCTTATGCAAACTCTTCCAAAAACGAGACGTGAAACGAGGATCTCTATCTGACACAATCGCTGTGGGAGTACCATGAAGACGAACGATTTCCTGCTGAAAGATCTCGGCCAACTTACTAACACTATCTCCAGTACGAATGGGTAAGAAATGAGCAGACTTGGTTAGCCGATCAACGACCACCCAAATCGCATCATGTCTTTTACGAGTGAGAGGCAAACCGGTGACAAAATCCATAGTAATCTCTTCCCACTTCCAAGTAGGAATCTCCAAAGGCTGAAGTAGACCACTAGCTCGCTGATGCTCTATCTTGACCTGCTGACAAGTCATACACCTAGAAACGTACAAGGCCACATCTTGTTTCATACCACTCCACCAGAAATGCTGCTTAAGATCTCGGTACATCTTAGTGGAACCCGGATGAATAGTGAATGGAGAACTGTGAGCCTCAGACAACACCGTCTCACGCAAATCAGGATCATTAGGAACACAAAGCCGATCACCAAACCATACCACACCAGAACTATCAACCCGAAACTCCGATTGTTTCCCTTCCTCAATGTTCTGCACAATAGACCAAAGCTCACCATCATCCTTCTGAGCTTCCTTGATCCGCAAAATAATGTTGGACTCTACCTTCATACTAGCCCAATAACCATCATAACCTCGGAAGCACAATTCCACATCCATAAGCTCAAGATCATGAAGAACCCTGGGTTCAATCTCCAAACTAGCAATCATACCCGACTTTCGGCTTAGTGCATCAGCAACCACATTAGCCTTACCAGGATGATACTGAATGTTCGTGTCGTAATCCTTAAGAAGCTCTAGCCATCTCCGCTGTCTCATATTGAGCTCCTTTTGTGTGAATATATACTTTAAACTTTTGTGGTCAGTAAAGATATCACACGATTCACCGTACAAGTAATGCCTCCAAATCTTTAAGGCAAAAACAACTGCAGCCAACTCTAAATCATGCGTAGGGTAATTCTCCTCATACGATTTCAATTGCCTCGAAGCATAGGCAATCACCTTACCGTGCTGCATCAATACACAACCCAAACCTTTCTTAGACGCGTCACTATAAATCTGAAAACCTCCAGAACCCGATGGAAGTGTCAAAACAGGTGCAGTAACTAACCTCCGCTTCAACTCCTCAAAACTCTGTTCCCGCTCCTCCGTCCATTCAAACTTTTCTCCTTTCCTCATCAATTGCGTCAAAGGTAACGCCAATTTAGAGAAACCTTCAACAAAACGACGGTAATAACCAGCAAGCCCCAGAAAACTCCTAATCTCCGTCACAGTAGTAGGTCTCGGCCATTTTGTGATAGCCTCTACTTTAGATGTGTCCATCTTGATACCATCAGCAGACACAACGTGACCAAGAAAAGCAACTTGGCTCAACCAGAATTCACACTTAGAAAACTTCGCATACAACTTCTGCTGTCGAAGAATCTCCAATACGATACGAAGATGCTGCTCGTGCTCGGCCTCACTCTTAGAATACACAAGGATGTCATCGATGAAGACGATTACAAATTTATCAAGGTACTCGTGGAAAACACGATTCATAAGATCCATAAAGACGGCAGGCGCGTTAGTCAAACCAAATGGCATAACCAGAAATTCATAATGGCCATAGCGAGTACGAAACGCGGTCTTAGGAACATCTTGTTCCTTCACACGTAATTGATGATAACCAGACCTCAAATCAATCTTAGAGAAGAATTTAGCGCCCTGCAATTGGTCAAACAAATCATCGATGCGAGGAAGAGGGTAACGGTTACGGATAGTAATACGGTTCAGCTCACGGTAGTCGATGCACAATCTCATACTCCCATCTTTCTTCTTAACAAACAATACCGGTGCACCCCAAGGTGAAACGCTGGGTCTAATAAAGCCGTTCTCCAAAAGTTCTTGCAACTGCTCTTTCAACTCCTTCAGTTCAATCGGCGCCATACGATAAGGAGCTTTGGATATAGGTTCAGCACCAGGAATCAAATCAATACCAAATTCAACTTCCCTAGCCGGAGGAATGCCAGGAAGTTCATTAGGGAAAACGTCAGCAAAATCGCGCACAACAGAAAGACTTTCAATAGTCGGAACTTCTGAAGAAGTATCTTTGATGGATGCCAGAAAACCAAGGCAACCATGAGAAATGAGAGTGCGAGCTTTCATAGCCGAGATGATCTTAACCGACTTAAGTGGTTGAGCACCATGGTATACAAAATCAGGTCGATGAACGTTACCGAAGATAACATTACGAGCATGACAATCAATAGTAGCCTTATGCAAGGCCAACCAGTCCATACCCAATATAATATCAAAATCAGACATATCCAAAGGAAGAAGATTTGCCGAACGAATACCATCATCGAAACGTAGAGGACAGTCCACATACTCGTGATTAATGAGTACATGACTTTTCATAGGGGTTGATATAGATAGAGGATTTATTAGTGGTGTTGGAGGTAATTTGAGTTTCTTAGCAAAGTTTACCGATACAATAGAATGTGTCGCGCCAGTATCAAACAAAACAAAAGCAGTAGAATCACCAAAATAAATGGTACCAGTAATAGTACCTGACGCCTTGTCTGCCTGATCTCGAGTAACCGAATACACACGTCCAGTGGTGGGAGGTGGTTTGATGTAGTTCGAAGGAGTAACCGATGCCTGCTTGGGACAATCCCTCACCCTATGATCTGTCTCCCCACAATGATAACAACCTCCAGAAATCCTACGGCAAACACCTGGATGCGGCTTACCACACGTAACACACTTGGGAGGAGGAGGTAGCACCTCAGAAGTCCTCTTCTGGGAAGAAGCTGTCGCTGAACGATCCTGATAAGTGCTACGAGATGACTGATCCCGCTGCTGTCTCTGAAAACTGCCACTCTGACCCCTACGATCATCACCTGACCTATCAAATCTCCTCTGAGTACCCTGCTGCCTCGAATCATAGCCACGGTCATAACGACCTCTAACACTCTGAACCTGGTCCTGGCGACCCCTCTGATCTGAACTGTAATCCTGACGACCCCGAGTATTAATACGGTCCCCATCTCTGTTCCGCTTATTGTATCCCTGCTCTTCATGTAACAACTCAATGTTGCGGGCATCATCCGCAACAGCCGCTACCTCCGTATACTGATGATTGATCATCCTATCTAGCACCCACTTCTTAAGCCCCCACTTAAACTTTCGAGCCTGCCGACGCGCATCCCCAGCAACTACAGCACCCACAAAACCCACCATCCTCATGAATCGCTGCATGTACTCATGAGAATTCTCCTTCTCTAGCTGATGAATGGTCTCATACTCTCTCTCGTACCGTTGCTGTTCCGATTCGGGGAAGTACTGCTTATAGAAGATCTCTCTGAAAGTAGCCCAAGCACAAGTATCAACGAAGTTCGCTTCCCTGGTCAAGATATAGGCTTTCCACCAGTTCAAGGCATCACCCTCAAACTTGAAAGTGGCAAGCCGGGTTTTTACTTCATCCCCACAACCCAGTACATTAAAGAGTTTCTCCATATGTGTAATCTAATCTTCCGCCTCATTAGTGGAAGCTGCTGAACGAAAAGGAAGAGGCTTAAGCTTGTTAAAGCGCTCTATCCAAACATGAATAGGTGTGGGTTGGTTAGCACCTCCACCATTGTCCCCACCAGAAGAACTAGCACCGTTCCTAACATTCTCAGTAATAGCAGCCACTATTCCGGGCATAGCAGTGGCTAAAGCGCGAGCGATCATAGCTTCGAAGTTAGGATTTCCATCCCCGTTGTCGTCACCATTTCTACGAGTTTGGACCATCTGAAGAGTTCATAAAACGATTAGCAAGAGTTAGGAAAAAGGATGAAGAGCATGTACGGAAATGACGATAATGATCCTAGAATCTACCCAAACCTCACCAAATCAAAACTTAAGCTCTACAGGTAACGCTTAGGGTCCATATGTCACAGGTCCTGACTACAAGTCGTAAACCTGGGCTCTGATACCATAATTGTAACACCCCAACCCGATAAGGGTAGAAGTATCACATTTATGGAGTCAAATCAGAACAATACATATAAACCATGCAAGCGGAAGTCTTATAAATAATAATCAAAAGAGTAATAAGTCAACATGACTTGATCAATACAACGTTCCAAAAGGTGTCCCAAAGGAAATAAAACGATACAAAGTCTACGTCTCCAAATCAATAAACAATGGCAAATAAAGTCTATGATAACTAAAGCAAATCCTCAAAAGCATCCTACTCTCAATCCCCAAGATAAGCCCCAGCTCCTAGCTTAATAACCTGCCGCAGGAAAAGAAATGCGGCTGAGCTTAAAAAGCTCAGTGAACAGATATAGCAATACAAAGCAATAATAGAATCAAAGGCTGGTTAAATAAGACAAGAATGATATGAAGCAATATAGAGTAGGTAATTGAAACAAAGGAAAGGAATGTCAGTTTTCCACCACGAGCCAACAAAACAAACCAAATCAAACCATATATCAATATCATGTAGTAACCATTGTATTCGGAGGGGTGACCTCGGAATACCAAACCAATATGAGGGGAGTCCTCTAGTAGCCAGTGGAGTGATCAGCTCCCAAAATGTGAGGGGGTGTATTGCACACACCAACCACATCACCAAACCATATGTCGATACAAAACAAATACAAATCTAGGATGCATCCATACGCCCCCCTGCAAAACAAATAGTGGCCAATATATCCAAAGCGCGCATAATCAATACAAATATGGGGACGGTGTGGAACATCACTCATCCACACTGGAGTCATGCCATTGGTGCATCAATGACACGGACATGGAACCCCCATGCCTAGTTAATGGCTCGGGGTATCAACTGACAGGTCAAAGTGTACAATATAGAGTTCAATCAATATCAATGTCCAATATTAGCAGTTCACAATTCAAATCAATAGTTCAATATCAATGATTCAATATCAAAGGTCCAAATAGCAAAGGTTCAATAGCAAAGGTTCAAATAGCAAAGGTTCAATAGCAAAGGTTCAAATAGCAAAGGATCAATATCAAGGGTTCAAATAGCAAAGCAAAGGTTCAATATCAATATGGCAAGAGATCAAAGATGCAAAGAGATCATGAGAAACCTTATAAGAAAGGTCAGAATATCTGTACCTTATTCGAAGCAAGCAAACAAAGAAAGTAAATCAAGGAAGGAGATCAATCACGCCGCCCGGAACCTATATAAATTAGATAATGCTCTATAAGAATCCGAAACACTTGTTTTACGACGGCTTTCCATTTTTAGCAAGTTTCCTGTTTTAGTAATCTTTCCATTTTAAGTAACTTTCTATTTTAGGAAACTTTCTATTTTAGGCAGGTTTCTATTTTTAGTAACTTTCCAGAATTAGCAGATTTCCATAATTAATAACTTTCTAAAAATAGCAGGTTTCCATAAATAGCAGGTTTCCATATTTAGCAGGTTTCCATATTTAGCAGGTTTAGTTACTTATCTCAAGTTATAATAGAAAATGAGTATTATAATGCTTTAAAGATCATTTATGACAAGTTATAAAAGTTTAGGGTTTAAAATGTCAATATAGCAAAGTATAGGGTTAAAAGTGTAAATATAGTAAGTTTACCCATTTTACTCATTTAATCCATTTAGTTAGTATTTTAACATATTAATCCATCAAGTTTTACCATTTTACCAAACAATCCCTTAACTATATAAAATCATGAATTATAAGCCCTAGTTTTACGTTATGAATAACAAATCCGTTTAAACCATATTAACTCGATTAATACAAGATTACAAGACTCCTAATGTGATTACAAAATCAATTCGAGACACCCCTCCCCCATGTCATATTTATACGCCCCTTATACATATTCAAAACACCTTCGTAATCCTTGTTAACAAGTCCATTTTTCATATACGAAAACATGTAATCAAAAGATCATTAAACCTTTTTATAACCTTAATATAAATCGACATAATAAAGGTTCAAAATCAGTTTCATAATCATATTATAAGTCACATATCACTCGAATATATATAGATTAAGATTTATGGTTTTATCATTTTATGTGTTATCATTTCATGTGATATATAGTTATGATTTTATGTGATCCTTTTTCAAGTTATAAGCCCTAGTTATCAAGAAGGCCACGAATTGAATTCAAGACACAAGGAGGAAAATAGATTAAGAAGACGATATGTTACCCTTGAAGCGCGTACGAAACAAAACAACAAGAATTAAACCACAAGAACCAACCAAGTCTCCCTTGGCCAAAACCAAACCCACGTACACCTTGCAATACCCACGTACAAGCCTCCAAACGAACCAAACACCAATGCTACGTCCACCAAACGATTAACTACGATCAAGAGCCTCCTAGGATCACCTTTGCTTGATCAAAATTCGGATTGTATGGTGAAAATTAAATGGAGCCGCCACTATGAAGAAGAGAAAGAGAGGCTAGGGTTTTCTAGGTGTTATTTTGAAATGAGATGAATGTGATAAATTGTGATTAATAAAAATTGATATGGGGAGGATTTTTAGGGGGAATAGGCCGGCCACTTAGGGGATTAAAAGACCAATCCATAACTTTCCTTCTTATCATGATTATCATGTATCTAGTCTTGTTCCAAGTTCAAGTTAATAGTGTACAAGTTATAAGGTTTAAAGTTACTTATACTTTTAATTATTCAAGTCTTTTAATATATAACATAAGTTTATTTTTCCCATAGTGTGAAAGTATTAATAATCATATAACTTGTTAAATGATGTTAACGTATTTTCCCGAGTTGGTGAAATTTTTAGTTCGAGGGCAAAATTGTCATTCTACGCGATTTGAGATTTTAGGGTTTTACACACCATAGCAAGAAGAACAGGATCATCTTCACCTTATTTGCTCCAATCAAATCTTCCAAAGCCATCATCAGATTCCAAAGCAGCATGTTCAGATTCTTCATCAAAAGCAGTGCTCCAGTCCAATGCTTCCACTGTGTCTTCAACTGCATCTTCCACTGCTACCATACAGTAAGTCACTGGTTCATCATCAAACTCTTCACTCCAGTCAACTTCTGATAACTTCTCTTGAGCAACCAAGGCCTTTGTTTCAGTTATTGGAATTTCTTTGAGCTCAAGTTTTGGCTTCTCAGATGTTCTATTTGCTTGATACTTAGCAAACCTGCACTCCCTTGCAAAGTGACCAGTCTTTTGACAATTGAAGCATTCAATTTGAGATTTGTCAAAAGTTATTCCTTGTTTTGGTTTGAAATCAATACTTTTGCCTGTCTTCTTCATGTACTTTTTGATCCTTGCAGTGATCATAGCAACTTGCCACCTGATATCAATTTCTTCAAGTGCATCTTCTTCAATCTGTGCTAGATCCTCTTCATAAGTGACAGGTAAACTGGCTTGTTGTGCAAAGAAGGAGCACACAACTTCATCTGAGTGCAAAGTGGTAGATGGTGGGGCCTGCTGAGCATATGAAGGGGGATTGTAAACAGCAGTACTTTGAGAAACAGTACTTTGAGAAGAAGCATTACTTTTGGAAGTACTGCTCTTCTTTTCAGATGATAGAAAAGCAATACTATGAGATTTGGAATTGGGTTGACCACTCATCTCATGTTCATACACCTTCAGTTGATGATAGAGATCATCAAAATCCATAACATCCAATCCTTGTTGTCCTCTGATCATAGTAGCAATCACATGCCATGTAGATGGCAAGCTCCTTAGAAACTTCAAATTAGCATCCTTAACTGACACTTCTGTCTTGTATAACTCCAACATGTTGAGGAGATTTTGAAATCTATCATATGCAGCATCAAGATTCTCTCTTTCACCAACTGTAAAAGTTTCAAACTGTTGCTTCAGCAAATTTCTTTGCATCTTCTTAGAGGCTTCATTCCCTCCAAATCTGGTCTTGAGAGCAGCCCAGAGCTGTTTAGCATCTTTAGCATCATGAAATTTTAGAAGATGGCCATCTGGAATGGCAGATAAGAGAATGTTTAGTGCCTTTTCTTGATTCCGTAGGGTTGCTGCTGGTAAGACTGCCTTTGGTGCAGTTGGTTGTCCAGGAATATTAATGGGTTCTGTAACTACTTCATTCCCATTCACAATTACATTCCATAGAGCATGGTCTGTAATGGCAATATACTGCCTCATCTTCATGCACCAGAGATCATATTCTCCCTTCTTGATTATTGGAATTCTGAGTGAGGTGATTGAGGGCGGTGGAACAGCTTCAGTCGACATCTTGAATATTGTTGAAGTAGGATTTCTTCCTAGTCAGAGTTTCCACACAAGCTCTGATACCACTTGTTGGATCGATATACTTTAATCAAACTAACTTTAACTAGCTTGTTAAGGTTTAATAACCTTGGATAAATCCTAAGTTATTAACAAAGAAACACTGAACAATCTTTATCAAGTACGCGGAATTTACTTAACAAAGCTAAGAAGAATAACTTTTATTATAAACTCTAAATTTGCTTATTATGCAGATACTCTAATACAACTCTAAGATAATCGAACTTCTCTCTAAAACACTAATTCGTAAACTCTAAAACTCTTTTTGGAATCGTGCCTCTAATGCCAATCTAGGAGTCCTTTTATAGGCTCAAGGATATCCTAGTCGGTTTACAATTTGTATTCTTGTATGACAAGTAATCTAAACATATAATACAATACTTTCCATAAACGAATATAACAGTTCTTTGTTCTTGCAGTACTTTGACTTCATAGTGCAGTACTTTGACTTTGTCTTTAGCAGTACTTTGACTCTTTGACTTCTTCCAGTACTTTTGCAGTTTTCAGTACTTTCATATCTTCAGCACTTTCATATCCCAACAAGGATCATGAAGAATCTTCATCCATCCATCCCCGATACCTTCAGATACTAAGTACACTTGCCCGTGATAATTCACTTCAACTTCAAATAAATAATAGTGAATTAACTCCGTTGTCACATCTTCTTGTTAAAAGCTCAATTCAAGCCTCCTTTGACGTTTGAAGTGAACTTTGATAATGGTTTTCATCCCGACCATGGTTAAAAGCACATAACCCCGTGAAACCATGTAATAACCAAACTGCCATGACAAAGATCCAAACACACATCCAATTCATTAAGTACACCCTTTTATCCCTTCTTCGAAACAGAAAACGTAGCACCAACATCAAATAAGATCCCGAAATACACTTTCCTTTCTCCAAGATGGTTCCATCAATACGGGATTTTACAATTCTATGGTTTAAACCGAGAAATAGGTTCTTTCGCGGGATTTTACAAAACCAAGAATAAACCGTAAGATATATCCGGAAATGCACTTTACTTTTACCAGGATGTTTCCATTGTTACGGGATTTTACAAGTCTATGATTTAAACCGAGAAATAGGTTCTTTCGCGGGATTTTACAAAATCAAGACAAAACTGTAAACAATATCAGCTTGAATGTGTTATGACAACTTTTGGTTTCAGTGAATATCTGTTTTAGGGGAACATGCAGCGGTTTATCAACTGTTCATAATCCAACATCAGCAAAATCATCAATCATCCAATCAACACTTTGATAAACACATCATTCACGCTTTCTGTCGGCTATTGCAGTGACCACAAGAAGAAGTAAATTCGATATACCAAACTTGAACATGATGAATAATTCCTCAGATTTGTTACTTAAGCTTGTACTAATCCTTGTGAAAAAGAAACGGTGTACCCAATGTACAAAACCTCTTGACATTCTCAACTGAGTGAGACACCGAAGTGATAGCTACGTTGTGGGTTAAGCGAGAAAGAATCACAAACGTAACTAAATAGCCAAGTCTTTATCACCCTCTATAAACGCCCAAACAAGTCATCTTCGCGGAAGGGTAGAAAGAAAGAAGACGAAAATAAGTAAACGCGCCCGGAAAACTTTACATCAAATCCAAATAAGAAATACCGAATACACACAACCCCGTAGTTATTTTAGTTCAACCATCAATTCAAGCCGTGACATACTATACTTCGTGAAAAGGTGTACACCAAAAGTATCAAACCACATAACACACCGAATCTCATCATCATACCGCATTATCACACAACATTGACAAATCTTAAATCACAAATCTCATTGTCAAGTCTTTTAAACAAATCTCATAGAAGCAATCCAATATTGAGAAGCCCAATTTTTTTTTTCGACATCCAAATCCAAATTTCAAGCCCAGTCCGAAAATGATTTATTTCACCCAAAACTTATGATAACCAAAACTTCAATTCTAGTAATCAAATATAACACCTGGTCAATCATATCCGAATCTTATAAACTTATGAACTCAAAATCCACACCTTTGTCATACTTAAATAACGCACCAAATAAATGAGTGAAGTTTATTAAAGTCCCATTTTCTCAAATCAACGTGATCCATAACATATAATACTTCTCGGCCCATTAGATATACCAAACTATCAAGTTAGTATAAAACACAGATCCACATCCATTTAAAAAGCCCATAACCAACTTAAAACCAAATCCGATCCATGAGAGAAAAGATACCCGGTATTCAAGTTTACCCTAATTGTTCAGGGTATAAAAGTCTACCATAACCTCAACCCTAATCCCTAATCTCTCTCCTACACCTGCCCCCATCTCAAATAATACTCGGCTTCATCACTTCTCTCAAAAAAACATTTGCCAAACCTCTCCTAATCTCTCAATCAAACCCTAATATACATAATATCCGCCTCTCTATCACTATATCAGTAAACTCATCAAATCACTTCAGTCCTTAATATTTCTATTCATCAAAAACTCATCAGCCTCCCTCCTTTCATTTTCCTCAGATGCAGCTTCTTACAGCTTCAACAGCCACGAGAATGGTTTCAACATATAGAACCAATTGACCTCGCCACAGGGATGGCTTGAGATGATTAGGACATGGTCTGATAACGCTACACGCGTCGTTCGGGGTCAAGGAAACTTCATTTTCGTCGAGCAAGTTTTATAACACCCTAGGCAGTGAACCTAATCGTTGTAGTGTAGTAATTAGGGTAAGCCACGGGTATTGATATCGTTCTCTAGGGGAATAGGAATGCTAGTAAGAAGTTACTACGCTAAGGTTAAGGTTGAGGAAGATTATTTTTGTATTTTTATATTTTATGAAATGGAAAGGTACGAATCTCGGGTATTGGATTTGGGGGGTTGGTATTTCTACCGATTACTCTACTATTATCTAATTATCTAAACTAAGGTTGTGGGAGTCTATGTCTAATTAATGTGTGCTCGTATGATAGTTTAAAGATGTGTTTACTTAGGTTGTACTACTCCTTAATTATCTCCTATTGATGGTTGAGTTGTCACATCCTTATTCTTAGTTGCGTTGTGTGTCTAAAGTTGTAGGGTATGCGTTTCTCCCTAACTCTTTGAACTTATCAAAGGGTCTCGTCTACAAAACCCACTAGGGATGATAAACTCTTACTCTAAGGCACTCTTTGGATAATTTAGCCTACAACTACTCAGGTAATCATATTCTAAGGTTCACAAAGATGAATCAAGCATTAAGTACACAACGAATGACCTATCGCATTACTAGATCATTGATCAACTAAGATAAGAAACAACCAATCAATATTCAATAATTAAGTTTCATACTTCCTAAGCAAACACACAAATAAATTAGCCGGACATGGAGAACATGCAAGCATACACACAAATAATCAAAGACATAGTTGAATTAATGAAGTAAATACTTATCTTGATGTAAGATAGGGTTTAAAACCCTAAAATACTGTACAAGACACCTTAGGTTCAGTTTTAGGTTTTCACTCCAAAAGACTCTCCCTAAAACTGAAAAATTCGGATTCTATATATAAGATTACATATGCGACGGCGTCATCTTATGTTTCGTGACGCCGTCGTGTCACAGTCATTAGGGTTTCGTCTTGGCCACGTTAACCTTGCGACGGCGTCACCTTATGTCCGTGACGCCGTCCTCTTCAGCTTCTGACGTCGTCTGGGTTGCATCTAGGCCGTCTGAGTAGCAACGACCTACTCTTTTAAAGCCCGACGTCGTCACTTGAAAATAGGGTATTTGGCTACTGTATCGTCACAAAAAATCCTCCGACGGCGTCGCAATTAACACCTGACGCCGTCGCCTTCTGTTTTCAGCAGCTTTGAGTGTCTCGATTCTGACTTTGGCCATTTTCTTCATATATTCGCGCCTTTTCGTCCAAATAAGTGCCATTCCAACATTTTGCCTTCAAGAGACCTAAAAAGTGAAAAGGAACGATATTAAGCAATAACGGATACAAAAGTGATCAAATAAGGACTTAAACGACCCCTCAAAATGGTACCTTTTAAAACCTTATCAAATATCCCTACACTTGTTATTTGCTTGTCCTCAAGCAAATGTGCTTTTAGCCAATTAATTTATAAGTTAGGGGTCATGAAGCATTAATTAAAAACGGTCCACAACACATATAAGCCCCGCAAAAGTCATAACAAGCACGGAAATTACATACTAGCACCTCACATGGGGTGTTTGGATACTCACATCTCTCTCGGGTGTATATATGAAATATAACAAATAGGAAATGGAAGATAAACACTCATTAACCGGTCCTAGTACATAGATTACCATAGGCTTGAGAATAGATCAAACCTCCATCGCTTTGGCGTAAGCACCTAGGAAAGACTATCAAAGAGGTCTTTTAAAGGGTTGTAATGTTAGGCTTACGGTAGGGAAACAAGGGTTTGGTGGGATAGGCTATTTAGTGGTGGCAAGTCAAAAATCTCTATGTTAAATGCATACGAAGAATGGCGTTGCTAAGCCAAGACTCGACACTCTAAAACTCTAGGTAACGGAAATAAACAAACATAAATTTAAAGGATAGATGTAGGATGGTAGCCCGTATGTTTTTTTCTTTTTCTCTTTTTCTATTTTTTTTCGATTTTTTTTTCATACACTTTTACTCTACCATCCTCTATGGTAACATCAAAATGATAGGGATTTATAGGCACATCCCTACACTTGAATTTTTATTACTCTAACACTAATTTGACCCGAATTTGAAAAGATCAAAACACTTGGGGTACATTATTATGCAAACAAAGGGAATTTGAATTTAACATTCCCTTCCCGTCATTTTATAAACTTTAACTTTTCCCATAAATCCCAATCGTCCCAAAACTGTATACAAAGGATATGACTCGACTTAGCAACTTATGCAAGCAACTAGATAATTGAACTAAGGGTTTAGGGTGATAACAAACATTTGCACTAAAAGTGAGTGCATAAGGGGTAGGCTAAGGCGATTTGGGTGTATATTTGGGGGTGGGGTGTAAACAATGCTCTTCATTGATATTCCGGAAAAACCGAAACATCACGAGAACCGCGAAAAGGATAGGCTCTGAGGGGTTAACTAGGGGTATCGTGTACTAAAGATGAGTACAACGCAAAGGGTGTGGGGGAATTACTCAACCGATATGGAAGAAGTAATTATATTACGGGTATCAAACAAGGGTTATCCTAATGCCTCTTATCATTTAGTTGTTCCTAACTACACAAGTGTAGCCTCACTTGCGATCTCGGAATGCATCACAAAACAAGTTCTAGAATCTAATATACTACCAGTTCACACTCTAAGCATTGAAGATGAATGCTTTAATTCCTACTAATCTAAGGGCGATCCTCACATTTTGGGTGGAATTTGGGTGGTAAAGGGTTTTTGTGCTAGTCATGCAACTTCCTATCCATGAGACGCTTTTGTTAAGACTAATGGCCCACTCCTATATGTCATGAAAAATTTTAAATTTGGTGCCAAAATTACCCTAACCGACATTTTCTCATGGTTTATTACACAAATGCAATTGGACAAAACAAATAATCAAGGATAAGCATAGTTTCAAAGTTCCCGTTTTATTTTCCCTCCCTACACTTAAACTGAACATTGTCCCCAATGTTCCCCGAAAGTATCAAAGTTATGATAATGGAAGGTAATTAAAAACGAAAGAAACTAATACTCCCCTGATTAGCTTGGTAGGATCCGTGTAAAGTGGTGGTTAAATCCTTTTCAAGAAGAATTATTGCGTGAAAAGCTCCTTCCAATCTTATGTAACTTCTTCTCGACAAACTAAACCTGCACACTTGAAGAAAACAAACGAAACCTTCGCGTAAAATCGGCGGTAATAATATATATAAGACTCGATTTAAACTAGGATATAATGCTTGTGGAATGGATGTTTACAGAATTTCTAAGAAAATTAAGACCTGGAAAATTCCAAAAATTTATAAGTAGCTCCGAAAACGAGAAAAAAGTAATCTGATGTTTTTACTCCTTCCTGACGCCGTCAGGTTGCAATCCTGACGCCGTCAGGTTATCCTGACAAAAACTGGTCTGCGATTTTCTGGAAAAAATTCTGGAAAATTTACATCTTTAGAATCTGGAAAAATTTCTGCAAAAACATCCATTATGACTCGATACAAGCATTTGACTCGAACAAACAAACATAAATATCTTTTAGTTAATTGTTATTCTCATGTTTACGTTTCTTTTGAAAACGTGTGTAATCCTCCCTACACTTATCCCTTATGTAAAATACCTTTATATGCAATTAAGACGAGGTTAAAAACAAAATAAAGCATTTTTACAAATTTAAACATGAGGATAAACAATTAATAAAAGATATATGACACTAACAAGCAAACAATTAAGCATGGGTTGCCTCCCACGAAGCGCTTTTCTTTATTTAAGAGTCTTGTAGCTAGACTCATAGTCGTACTCCTACGTACCGATATAAGTAAGTCTATCCTCAACAATGTCGTAAGGATCGAACTTATCATTCAAGTTCCTAGTAGTACGTTCGGTTAAATATGTCTTTTCAAACTTCTCACCATCGGGATCATAGATTTGTATCCTAATGTGCCACTCTCCATTACCATCACTAGGCGGTTTATCCCAATCCCACTTGTGTTCAGATTTCTCAACTTTCCACTTATTCATGAAAAGGTTAACGGGCAAGCTTCCTAGGAACTCGGTCATCTTCCTAAATACTAAGGCGTCCTCGAACGGGTTCACTTCCATGTCCCTAGCCATTACTTTTTCTTGGAAAGTTGCTTTACTAGCGAAGGTTTTATCTAGGTAAAAAGGTCTTTGGGGGCCTATGATGTTCTTATCAATCCAAGGTCCATATCTAGAAGGCTCTCTATCCAACCTAATCTCTTGTGGGATTTCCTCATCCTTGTAGTATGTATGCTTTTTAACATCGTAAACGGATCTAGCACTCCCCTCCCCTACCACTATTTTGGACATCTTACAATCGATGATGGCACTAGCGGTAGCTAAAAATCCTCTTCCAACTAGTAATGGGCATGTCGGGTCCTTATTCATGTCTAGCACATGAAAGTCGGCCAAAAGAGTCAAATCTCCTACGTGTACTACCATGTCCTTTATTATTCCTACCGGACGTGCCACACTACCGTCCGCTAGACCTAAGATGGTTTCCGTTGGTTCTATTTTACCTAAATTAAGGCTTCTATGGAGGGACAACAGAACAAGATTGATGCATGATCCTAAATCGGCTAGAGCGTCGAGTGGTTTGGAAGTTCCAAGTCTACACGGAAGAGTGAATAGCCCGGGATCGTCTAGCTTCTTAGGTAAGTTGTTTCGCACAAAAGCGGACCCATGTTTTCCAAGCCTAAGTTCTAACTCATATTTTTCTTTTAAAGCATTATAATAAGGTGCATGAGCTAAGACTTCAAGAATCGGTTTTTCTTGATGGAGTTCCTTGTACTCCTCCTCTAAACTAGGTTTGGATTCTTGGCTGACGGGTTTCTCAAGAGTAGGCTCTACCAAAGGTGCCGGGCCTTGGTACCTCTTGGATGGCTTGGAACCCTTTTTGATAGCATTTACCGAGTGAACCGTCGGGTGCAAGGGGCATGGATGTGCACTCTCCCATGGTGAACTAGAACATGAAGTCGACGCAATCGAATTCACTTTTGGGTTCTTTATGGTATCACTTGGGAGTGCTCCAACTTCCCGCTCATTGAAGGCTTTTAAGAGGGCATCAAGCTTGGTTGTCATCTCGCTTTGTTTTTGCTTAAAATCGGCTTCAAGCTTATTCAATCGAGTCTCTTGGGATGACAAAAATCTAGATGCAATTGTCTAAAGATTAGTGGGGTTCCCGGTATTAAAAGAATTGAACCTAGTGGGCGAACTAGATGAGCTTTGGGGTGTGCTTGAGTTTTGGTTCCACTTAAGGTTAGGGTGATTTCTCCATGAGGGGTTGTACGAGTTTCCTAAGTTGTTTTGTTCGGGTTTGAAAGTGTACCACTTCTCTCCCGCTCCGTCGGTACGTATGGAGGCGTAATCCGCAAAAGCTTGTTCGGGGAGCCTTGTGCAATCGCGAGTGTCATGGGGACCACTGCATAACTCACAAGGTAGAGTGATTTGATTCACTTGTCGTGAGGACTTAGGATTTTTGTAGGAACTCATGAGGAATCTAACTTGATCTTCAAGTTCGATCATCCTACGGTCGGAAGGAGGCAAGGAGATTGCCTTAACGGTTTTGGGCAGCTCACGGGGGTCATCCCAACTTTCGTTGTCATAGAGGGCGAGGTCCTCTATTATACCCCATGGTTCTTCTGCGGTGAGATCACTAAGTTTTCCACCGGCCGCTTGGTCAATGGATCGCTTAGTGGGGAAGTTGACATGATCATAAAAGATTTGGACTTGGAGCCAAAGATCAATGCCGTGATGAGGGACTTTATGAACTAAGTCCTTGAATCGAGTCCATGCTTCGTAGAGAGATTCACCTTGACGTTGTTGGAACATCAAGATGTCATTCCTAAGCTTAGTGGTTCTCCCCGGTGGGAAAAATTGAGCAAGGAAGTGAGAGGTAAGATCATCCCAACTTGAGATGGAGCCGGCGGGAAGTCGCTCAAGCCAATTACTAGCTTGGTCCCGTAGAGAGAATTGGAAGAGACGCAGGCGCGTGGTCTCCCGAGTAGTAGCATCAAGGTCGATGGAATCGACAATTTTGAGGAAATCCCTCAGATGCTGATTTGGATCTTCGGAACGAAGTCCATGGAATGCACATCCGTTTTGCACCAACCGGATGGTGTCAGATCGCAGGGTCGTAGTTTGGGCTTGGTCGAGAAGCTCAATGGTGTTCCTATAGCCTAGGTGGCTTGGTCTCGAGTATTCACCAAGAGTACGGGCTCTTGGCGGGTCATTTGGCGGTGGGTTGATGAGTGGTGGTTGGTTATCATCCTCCATGATGAAAAGTGATGGGTGTTACGAACAAAGGTCACGAAGAAGGGGGATAGACTAAGAGAAAGATAAGAATGAGAAAAATTTACTTGATAGGAATCAAGCAAAGAACCTAAACGAGGTGGACTACTAACTAGCTATTCTATTCCCCGGCAGCGGCGCCAAAAACTTGATAACGCTACACGCGTCGTTCAGGGTCAAGGAAACTTCCTTTTCGTCGAGCAAGTTTTATAACACCCTAGGCAGTGAACCTAATCGTTGTAGTGTATTAATTAGGGTAAGCCACGGGTATTGATATCGTTCTCTAGGGGAATAGGAATGCTAGTAAGAAGTTACTACGCTAAGGTTAAGGTTGAGGAAGATTATTTTTGTATTTTTATATTTTATGAAATGGAAAGGTACGAATCTCGGGTATTGGATTTGGGGGGTTGGTATTTCTACCGATTACTCTGCTATTATCTAATTATCTAAACTAAGGTTGTGGGAGTCTATGTCTAATTAATGTGTGCTCGTATGATAGTTTAAAGATGTGTTTACTTAGGTTGTACTACTCCTTAATTATCTCCTATTGATGGTTGAGTTGTCACGTCCTTATTCTTAGTTGCGTTGTGTGTCTAAAGTTGTAGGGTATGCGTTTCTCCCTAACTCTTTGAACTTACCAAAGGGTCTCGTCTACAAAACCCACTAGGGATGATAAACTCTTACTCTAAGGCACTCTTTGGATAATTTAGCCTACAACTACTCAGGTAATCATATTCTAAGGTTCACAAAGATGAATCAAGCATTAAGTACACAACGAATGACCTATCGCATTACTAGATCATTGATCAACTAAGATAAGAAACAACCAATCAATATTCAATAATTAAGTTTCATAATTCCTAAGCAAACACACAAATAAATTAGCCGGACATGGAGAACATGCAAGCATACACACAAATAATCAAAGACATAATTGAATTAATGAAGTAAATACTTATCTTGATGTAAGATAGGGTTTAAAACCCTAAAATACTATACAAGACACCTTAGGTTCGGTTTTAGGTTTTCACTCCAAAAGACTCTCCCTAAAACTGAAAAATTCGGATTCTATATATAAGATTACATATGCGACGACGTCATCTTATGTTTCGTGACGCCGTCGTGTCGCCGTCATTAGGGTTTCGTCTTGGCCACGTTAACCTTGCGACGGCGTCACCTTATGTCCGTGACGCCGTCCTCTTCAGCTTCTGACGTCGTCTGGGTTGCATCTAGGCCGTCTGAGTAGCAACGGCCTACTCTTTTAAAGCCCGACGTCGTCACTTGAAAATAGGGTATTTGGCTACTGTATCGTCACAAAAAATCCTCCGACGGCGTCGCAATTAACACCTGACGCCGTCGCCTTCTGTTTTCAGCAGCTTTGAGTGTCTCGATTCTGACTTTGGCCATTTTCTTCATATATTCGCGCCTTTTCGTCCAAATAAGTGCCATTCCAGCATTTTGCCTTCAAGAGACCTAAAAAGTGAAAAGGAACGATATTAAGCAATAACGGATACAAAAGTGATCAAATAAGGACTTAAACGACCCCTCAAAATGGTACCTTTTAAAACCTTATCATGGTCTCAGGTAAGCATCAAGTTATTGAAGGCATTTTCATTCAAGTTGAGACCCCTTTTAATTTTTAATTTTTTTCTTTAAACCGAACATGGAGGAGGGATGAAATCATTTATTGGTTTTGTTCTTCCTTCAAATATTCGGATATTGTAGGATCGATGATGGATTATCACGTGTGTACAATCTTCAATAGTCGAAAAATTATTGAGATGCACATGTTGAATCTGAGATTTTTAAGCATAGATAATAACCAGATTGTTATTCATCTATCTTTCATGTTATGCAAACAAATATGAAGCAAGGCTTCACAATGATCAATGATGATGGTTTCAATCGTTCATGGATTTTCATAAGTCTTGACTTGACATTAAATAGTAGGAACGAAATGAAACAATTCTGAGATCGAGTGGTTTAATGAGATTGAGTCTTGATTCTTAGGGATCAGTGATGAGGATGGTTCGGTGAAAGATAAGTCTTATAAAGATAGAACATGAACCATTTCTGAGATCTAGTTGATGTTACTGATTAACTGTAGAGGCTTGTCGAGTCATGTAGGTTGTATGAGTTGGCTAAGAATGTGAAGAGTCTGGTTGTTTCGTAATTGTTGTGGTCGTGGTCAATTGATATACACTTCTTCTTCTTCCTTTCTGTTTCAGTCAAGTCTCTTAAAGTCACGTCGCTAGCTCAAGTCGCTAGCTCAAGTCGCTAGCTCAAATCGCTAGCTCAAATCGCTAGCTCAAGTCGCTAGCTTAAGTCGCTAGCTTAAGTCTCAAGACTGAGTCGCTACCAAGAGTAAATACTCATGGCAAGTCGCTAACATTTTTAATGAGTCAAGTCGCTAGCTTATTTATCAAACCAAGTCGCTACCTAATTTTTCAAACCAAGTCGCTACCTAATTTGCTACATCATTAGGAGTCTAGTCGCTACCCATCAAAACACAACTCGCTACTTGTTAAATAACAAGTAGCTACCATACTCAAATCGCTACCAGTTTGACTCAAAAGTCAAACCGCCACATTTTACATGACAAGTCGCTATGTAAGTCCTAATCGCTAGGTTGGAATTCCGACAATATTCATAGTAAACCGATGAGTTTTGAGTTTTCCGATGAGTTTTCCGACCAAGATTCCGACCATGTTCATAAAAGCCCAGAAAACTGCTATGAAAAATGCTTCCTTTTTACCCGTTTTGACCCTGTTTGACCACTGGAATGTGACTAGATTCATATAACAAGAAAGACGCAGAAAAGCTCATTTCTTATTACAGTTTTAGACCACAAAAACAATCACACCAGACACATATAGGTACAAAGATGTCATGTAAAGGAATATACTCTTTGGACCAGTTTATTGACGACAGATATGTTGACATGTATGACCAGGATATATTGAACCAAAAGAGATGCAAAGAAATATGTACAGGACTGTTAACCAAACGTTAAAACATTTCAGACCATACAAAAATAGACCAGTATAAAACCATGTATCAAAACCACACAAAAACATCAAAACACAAAAACCTTGGCTCTGGTACCAATTGTAGGATCGTTATATTTATTGTGTTGATGATTCGGGTGGTCTTGTATGATCAAAATACATGTTTGCCATTAGAGAGAGAAGTAGAGAGTTGGGTGTTTTCTTGCTAGAGGTTTACACAAAAGTATGGAATATTAGATTGAAAAGCACCACCCCTTCCATGGATGGAAGGGGTATTTATAGTTACAGACATAACGACCTCCTATCGGCCTGTGGATCAGGTATACAGTGGGTAAAGACCCGTCCTTCCTCCACGGTGTTGCACTAAGCTATACTACGCTACAAACTAATAAATAAACTACTAAATAACGTAAATAATGACAAGTCTACGAGCTAACTTATGCTAGATAATATTTGGGGTGACCGACTCTTCACTATGGAATTTTCTAATTCCTAACATTTTCCAAATTATTTTTCAATTGGTTTCAAGGAAGAAATGAACTGTACCAAAATACTGACCATTTTACTTTATGTATGGAGTTATAAGGATGGTTAGGTTAGGTATTTGTTCCCACGATCCAGCCAGAACCGGAAGGATCTACCCAGGGACAATCCACTAGATAGTGTAGAAGTCCTTAGGTATGATGAAAAAAAGAGAGAAAAATGAGAATATGGGAAGAGTGCGGACTGAGACAGAGCTAGTACTGGAATAAACCCAACAAGGTTCTAGTTATGAAGTCTCGGTAAGCACTGAAGGGGTTGAAGAATGAAAAAGAAATGAATATGAAAAGGGTGAAAAAAAGAGCCCTCCAATAATTCAACCTTAGGGCAGAAACCGGGTTCAATACATATGCTACTGGTGTTTACTAAGGTAACACTGGTATTGAAGACAAGACGTCATGGACCCAGTGACACACTGCACTAAACTTCCCAAGCTACTCAAGTTCCTCTTAAAATGACTTGTTTCATTCTCACGGGGAACCGACATTATCTATCGACTTTCTCTTAGAGATTGTTGATATTGAAGAAGGAGACCCTCTCCCTAGTCTCCGACATAGGAACTAAATGTGCACATTTTTGTCTAGAGCCAAGAGATCATCCACAATATCTCATTAGGATAATAAATTAATGATGACTTGCTGTTTCACACAATGTGGAAAGTAAGAATATATTAAGAGTCCTACGCATTATCCTTGTGGTATTGCCAGAACATCCGAGTGATATGTAAAAATATTCACAATGAAGATGGAAATCCTTCTAGAGCCAACATAAAACAAGCTCTTGGTGGGTGACATGTGAGATCTTCTCGTAAGATCAAACTTGTGACAACTGGATAGAAACGATGGGGAGATTCAATCTTGAATCAACCTTGGTCCAGGAATGGAATTGACGAATACTTTTGGAAAAATCGTTCGATGTGCAAATATTCTTTTCTCTAGCGCATCGAATGTGTATTCATATTTCAAATTCAAAAAGTATCTCTGATTGAAAAATTACTTTTGGAAAAACCGCTCGATGTGCAAATGTCTTCTTTTCTCTACCACATCGAATGTGTACTCTTTTCAAATACAAAAGGTATTTTGATTGAAAATTGATCTTTCTCATAAAACCTTCGTCGTATTGCAAAACTCTTTCTTCTAAGCAATACGCGATTGTTTTTCAAATCAATTTGTCATCAATCAGTGAATCTTAATTCGCTGGTTCACTCACTCCGTGTTGTCTTCTTTGAGATGTTCCGGTTTGAGAACAGCTAGAACAGCTGCGAAACCCTGTCAAGGAGATTCTTAGGAATCCTACCTGATCACAGGCAGTACTTGTACTGATCAACGGGGAACCGTGGGCTGTGTACCTCAATTCAACGAAAGTGATCAAAGACACTTTCGTGTGTTTTATTGCTAACTGTTGTTTGCAGGTACATTTGGATGGTTGCAGCTGATCAGAATTGAGGAGTCAATCCAAAGTCGCATGCTCACAGCATCCACACTTAATTGAAGAAATCATGACTGGTGCATATCTACATAATCTGGTTCTGATATTTTTATACTATGCTTCTGCTACGCTGCTGCAAATATCATGAACCAGTAAAGCTTCCGCTACTTTGATGGAAAGATGTCATGATTCAAAAGTGTGAGCATGTCGGTACGAAAGTCACAACATCACATGAAGGCAACACAACTATGGATGATCCAGAGAGATTTACTGTGGCTGATGATCTAAATGAAAGCTCGAAGATCATCAAGATGTGGATCAGTTCAAAGGCCTCCACTAAAAGTACAAAACTATGCGGACTTTGAAGAATCGCTACAAATGCACAAAGATTGCGGAATTTGAAGAATTGAAGTCTACGAGGTCGAGAACTAAAGACAAAGAAAGAATGCTAGGATGCAAAATGTATTTCATGGGGTGACCTCCCTTAGGGGGAGATTGTTAGGAATTGGAAATTCCATGTTAAAGTGTCGGTCACTGATAATGCTACACGCGTCGTTCGGGGTCAAGGAAACTTCCTTTTCTTCGAGCAAGTTTTATAACACCCTAGGCAGTGAACCTAATCGTTGTAGTGTAGTAATTAGGGTAAGCCACGGGTATTGATATCGTTCTCTAGGGGAATAGGAATGCTAGTAGGGAGTTACTACGCTAAGGTTAAGGTTGAGGAAGATTATTTTTTATCTTTTTATATTTTATGAAAATGGAAAAGTACGAATCTCGGGTATTGGATTTGGGGGGTTGGTATTTCTACCGATTACTCTACTATTATCTAATTATCTAAACTAAGGTTGTGGGAGTCTATGTCTAATTAATGTGTGCTCGTATGATAGTTTAAAGATGTGTTTACTTAGTTTGTATTACTCCTTAATTATCTCCTATTGATGGTTGAGTGTCACGTCTTATTCCTAGTTGCGTTGTGTTTCTAAAGTTGTAGGGTATGCGTTTCTCCCTAACTCTTTGAAATTACCAAAGGGTCTTGTCTACAAATCCACGTAGAGATTATAGACTCCTACTCTAAGGCACTCTTCGGATGTTTTAGCCTACAATCACTCAGGTAATCATACTCTAAGGTTCACAAAGATGAATCAAGCATTAAGTACACAACGAATGACCTATCGCATTACTAGATCATTAGTCAACTAAGATAAGAAACAACCAATCAATATTCAATAATTAAGTTTCATACTTCCTAAGCAAACACACAAATAAATTAGCCGGACATGGAGAACATGCAAGCATACACACAAATAATCAAAGACATAATTGAATTAATGAAGCAAAGACTTATCTTGGTGTAAGATAGGGTTAAAAACCCTAAAATACTGTACAAGACACCTTAGGTTCGGTTTTAGGTTTTTTACTCCAAAGACTCTCCACCCAAATACTGAAAAATTCGGATTCTATATATAAGATTACAATTGCGACGGCGTCACCTTATGTTTAGTGACGCCGTCGTGTCGCCGCCATTAGGGTTTCGTCTTGGCCACGTTAACCTTGCGACGGCGTCACCTTATGTCCGTGACGCCGTCCTCTTCAGCTTCTGACGTCGTCTGGATCGCATCTAGGCCGTCTGAGTAGCGACGGCCTACTCTTTCACAACTAGACGCCGTCTCTTGAAAACACGAGTTTTGCGTTCTGACCCGTCACAATAATTCTCCGACGGCGTCGCAAATAGAACCTGACGCCGTCGCCTTCTACATTCAGCGACTGTGAGTATCTGATTTCGACTTTGGCCATTTTCTTCATATATTCGCGCCTTTCTGTCCAAATAAGTGTCATTCCAGCATTTTGCCTTCACGAGACCTAAAAAGTGAAAAGGAACGATATTAAGCAATAACGGATACAAAAGTGATCAAATAAGGACTTAAACGACCCCTCAAAATGGTACCTTTTAAAACCTTATCAAATATCCCTACACTTGTTATTTGCTTGTCCTCAAGCAAATGTGCTTTTAGCCAATTAATTTATAAGTTAGGGGTCATTCAGCATTAATTCAAAACGGTCCACAACACATATAAGCCCCGCAAAAGTCATAACAAGCACGGAAATTACATACTAGCACCTCACATGGGGTGTTTGGATACTCACATCTCTCTCAGGTGTATAAATGAAATATAACAATATAGGAAATGGAAGATAAACACTCATTAACCGGTCCTAGTACATAGATTACCATAGGCTTGAGAATAGATCAAACCTCCATCGCTTTGGCGTAAGCACCTAGGAAAGACTATCAAAGAGGTCTTTAAAGGGTTGTAACGTTAGGCTTACGGTAGGGAAATAAGGGTTTGGTGGGATAGGCTATATAGTGGTGGTAAGTCAAAAATCTTTATGTTAACTGCATATGAAGAATGGCGTTGCTAAGCCAAGACTCGACACTCTAAACTCTAGATAACTGAAATAAACAAACATAAATTAAAAGATAGATGTAGGATGGTAGCCCGTATGTTTTTTTTTTTTTTCACTCTTTTTTTTTTTTTTTTTTCTCTTTTTCTATTTTTTTTTTCGATTTTTTTTTTTTTTTTTTTCATACACTTTTACTCTACCATCCTCTACGATAACATCAAAATACTAGGGATTTACAGGGACATCCCTACACTTGAGTTTTTATTATTCTAACACTAATTTGACCCGATTTGAAAAGATCAAAACACTTGGGGTACATTATTACGTAAACAAAGGGAATTTGAATTTAACGTTCCCTTCCCGTCATTTCATAAACTTTAACTTTTCCCATGAATCCCAATCATCCCAAAACTGTATACAAAGGATATGACTCGACTTAGCAACTTATGCAAGCAACTAGATAATTGAACTAAGGGTTTAGGGTGATAACAAACATTTGCACTAAAAGTGAGTGCATAAGGGGTAGGCTAAGGCGATTTGGGTGTATATTTGGGGGTGGGGTGTAAACAATGCTCTTCATTGATATTCCGGAAAAACCGAAATATCACGAGAACCGCGAAAAGGATAGGCTCTGAGGGGTTAACTAGGGGTATCGTGTACTAAAGATGAGTACAACGCAAAGGGTGTGGGGGAATTACTCAACCGATATGGAAGAAGTAATTATATTACAGGTATCAAACAAGGGTTTATCCTAATGCCTCTTATCATTTAGTTATTCCTAACTACACAAGTGTAGCCTCACTTGCGATCTCGGAATGCATCACAAAACAAGTTCTAGAATCTAATATACTACCGGTTCACACTCTAAGCATTAAAGATGAATGCTTTAATTCCTACTAATCTAAGGGTGATCCTCACATTTTGGGTGGAATTTGGGTGGTAAGGGTTTTTGTGCTAGTCATGCAACTTCCTATCCGTGAGACGCTTTTGTTAAGACTAATGGCCCACTCCTATATGTCATAAAAAATTTAAATTTGGTGCCAAAATTACCCTAACCGACATTTTCTCATGGTTTATTACACAATCACAATTGGACAAAGCAAATAGTCAAGGATAAGCATAGTTTCAAAGTTCCCGTTTTATTTTCCCTCCCTACACTTAAACTGAACATTGTCCCCAATGTTCCCCGAAAGTATCAAAGTTATGATAAAAGAAGGTAATTAAAAACGAAAGAAACTAATACTCCCCTGATTAGCTCGGTAGGATCCGTGTGTGAAGTAGTGGTTAAATTCTTTTCAAGAAGAATTTTTGCGTGAAAAGCTCCTTCCAATCTTATGTAACTTCTTCTTGACAAACTAAACCTGCACACTTGAAGAAAACAAACGAAACCTTCGCGTAAAATCGGCGGTAATAATATATATAAGACTCGATTTAAACTAGGATATAATGCTTGTGGAATGAATGTTTACAGAATTTCTAAGAAAATTAAGACCTGGAAAATTCCAAAAATTTATAAGTAGCTCAGAAAACGAGAAAAAGTAATCTGATGTTTTTATTCCTTCCTGACGCCGTCAGGTTATCCTGACAAAAACTGGTCTGCGATTTTCTGGAAAAAATTTCTGGAAAATTTACATCTTTAGAATCTGGAAAAATTTCTGCAAAACATTCATTATGACTCGATACAAGCATTTGACTCGAACAAACAAACATATATATCTTTTAATTAATTGTTATTCTCATGTTTACGTTTCTTTTGAAAACGTGTGTAATCCTCCCTACACTTATCCCTTATGTAAAATACCTTTATATGTAATTAAGACGAAGTTAAAAACAAAATAAAGCATTTTTACAAATTTAAACATGAGGATAAACAATTAATAAAAGATATATGACACTAACAAGCAAACAATCAAGCATGGGTTGCCTCCCACGAAGCGCTTTTCTTTATTTAAGAGTCTTGTAGCTAGACTCGTAGTCGTGCTCCTACGTTTTCTCACCATCGCCCTCTTCATGGTCTCTAATGGGGGATTCCATGTTGTAGAGGTGCCCTAAAATGCGCTTCTCTAAGAGTTCATCTTCTCCCCATTCGGTCCTGTATTCTGGTCCTAGGCTCAAACAATCCTTGTAGAATCCGAAAATCTTAGCCATAACATAATCAACACCTTTCTCCCTATCCTCATCATTCCTATAATAGACCGATAGTTTAAGTTCCTTTTCATCATTAGAGAGTGATGAAAATTTCTCAATCTTAAACGGCATTTGGTAAGCTATGTCATCGGTCTTATTCTTGAACCGCACTACTCCTAATGAGGGGTCATAGGTCATCCCGGTGCTTTCTATGAAAGGTTTTCCTAGAATAACATGGGACAAACTAGGGTCTATGGCCGTGCTAATATCATCCACAACTATGAAGTCCGTATGAAACGTGAAACTACCTACATAAACGGGCAATCCCTTAACTCTACCAAGAAAATTGCAACTAACATTAGGATCATTGGGATCTTGCCTAGTTGGAATAGGCTTCTTCAATATCCAATTGTAGTAGGTGCTAGTCATTATGTTGATTGGGGACTTGCGATCAATGTAAGCTTTTGCCACAAAAAGGTGTCCTATGACACATGGTATGTTGAGATTCCAAGGGTTCCCAAACTTAATTCGAGGACTTTTTCTAACATACATGTGACGGAGGTCACGCACTAAGTGAGGGTGGCGAGATGGTTCTTCGTCCGTAGGAAATTTGTTGAAATAGTCAATGTCTACTTCATCTATTTCCTCGGGTATTTCCTCATCCACTAGTGTATAGTCCTCTTCGTCATTTGTTTCATCAGGTTCAACTAAGGCGATGGTATTGACGAATTGGACATACTTTAGCTTGCTTGGATCCTTAATCTCTATGCCTGAAGGCTCGGGAGTTGAGATAGCACTAACCTTCTTATCACTATTAGCTATGGCTTTCAAAAGGTTGTCTATTTTCCTATCCATCTCGGCTTGTTGATTATTAAAGCGGTCCGAGAGCTTAGCTATTTGGGTTTCTTGGGATGTAACTAGGTTTTGCAACATCCCTTCGATGTTTTGTTGGTTAGGACCGTTAGGTGGGGGCCATGAGAAATCATTAGAAGTGAATTCTTTGGTTTGCCCCCAGTAGAAATCAGGCTTTCCTTTCCATGCCTCTCGGGTTTCATTGAAATTCCTAGGTCCGGGTGTTGTAGGGAATCTTCCTCCCACTCCATTAACACGTGAGGATGCGTAGTCAACTGAAGCATGTTCGGGGGATCGGATACTAGTGCGCGTGTTATGAGGATCACAAAACGGATCACATGAGGAAGAAGCTTTGTTCACATGGTGTGAAGACTTAGGATTTTCGTAGGAACTCATGAGGAATTTAACCTGATCTTCAAGTTCGATCATCCTACGGTCGGGAGGAGGCAAGGAGATTGCCTTGACGGTTTTGGGCAGCTCACGGGGGTCATCCCAACTTCCGTTGTCATAGAGGGCAAGGTCCTCTATTATTTCCCATGATTCTTCTACGGTGAGATCACTAAGTTTTCCACCGGCCGCTTGGTCAATGGATCGCTTAGTGGGAAAGTTGACATGATCATAAAAGATTTGGACTTGGAGCCAAAGATCAATGCCGTGATGAGGGACTTTATGAAGTAAGTCCTTGAATCGGGTCCATGCTTCGTAGAGAGATTCACCTTGACGTTGTTGGAACATCAAGATGTCATTCCTAAGCTTAGTGGTTCTCCCCGGTGGGAAAAATTGAGCAAGGAAGCGAGAAGTAAGATCATCCCAACTTGAGATGGAGCCGGCGGGAAGTCGCTCAAGCCAATTACTAGCTTGGTCTCGTAGAGAGAATTGGAAGAGACGCAGGCGCGTGGTCTCCCGAGTAGTAGCATCAAGGTCGATGGAATCGACGATTTTGAGGAAATCCCTCAGATGCTGATTTGGATCTTCGGAACGAAGTCCATGGAATGCACATCCGTTTTGCACCAACCGGATGGTGTCGGATCGCAGGGCCGTAGTTTGGGCTTGGTCGGGAAGCTCAATGGTGTTCCTATAGCCTAAGTGGCTTGGTCTCGAGTATTCACCAATAGTACGGGCTCTTGGCGGGTCATTTGGTGGTGGGTTGATGAATGGTAGTGGGTTATCACCTTCCATGATGAAAAGTGATGGAATTACTAACAAAGGTTACGAAGAATGGGGATAGACTAAGAGAAATCTAAAAATGAGAAAAAAGTTTACTTGATAGGAATCAAGCAAAGAAACCTAAACGAGGTGGACTACTAACTAGCTATTCTATTCCCCGGCGGCGGCGCCAAAAACTTGATAACGCTACACGCGTCGTTCGGGGTCAAGGAAACTTCCTTTTCTTCGAGCAAGTTTTATAACACCCTAGGCAGTGAACCTAATCGTTGTAGTGTAGTAATTAGGGTAAGCCACGGGTATTGATATCGTTCTCTAGGGGAATAGGAATGCTAGTAGGGAGTTACTACGCTAAGGTTAAGGTTGAGGAAGATTATTTTTTATCTTTTTATATTTTATGAAAATGGAAAAGTACGAATCTCGGGTATTGGATTTGGGGGGTTGGTATTTCTACCGATTACTCTACTATTATCTAATTATCTAAACTAAGGTTGTGGGAGTCTATGTCTAATTAATGTGTGCTCGTATGATAGTTTAAAGATGTGTTTACTTAGTTTGTATTACTCCTTAATTATCTCCTATTGATGGTTGAGTGTCACGTCTTATTCCTAGTTGCGTTGTGTTTCTAAAGTTGTAGGGTATGCGTTTCTCCCTAACTCTTTGAAATTACCAAAGGGTCTTGTCTACAAATCCACGTAGAGATTATAGACTCCTACTCTAAGGCACTCTTCGGATGTTTTAGCCTACAATCACTCAGGTAATCATACTCTAAGGTTCACAAAGATGAATCAAGCATTAAGTACACAACGAATGACCTATCGCATTACTAGATCATTAGTCAACTAAGATAAGAAACAACCAATCAATATTCAATAATTAAGTTTCATACTTCCTAAGCAAACACACAAATAAATTAGCCGGACATGGAGAACATGCAAGCATACACACAAATAATCAAAGACATAATTGAATTAATGAAGCAAAGACTTATCTTGGTGTAAGATAGGGTTAAAAACCCTAAAATACTGTACAAGACACCTTAGGTTCGGTTTTAGGTTTTTTACTCCAAAGACTCTCCACCCAAATACTGAAAAATTCGGATTCTATATATAAGATTACAATTGCGACGGCGTCACCTTATGTTTAGTGACGCCGTCGTGTCGCCGCCATTAGGGTTTCGTCTTGGCCACGTTAACCTTGCGACGGCGTCACCTTATGTCCGTGACGCCGTCCTCTTCAGCTTCTGACGTCGTCTGGATCGCATCTAGGCCGTCTGAGTAGCGACGGCCTACTCTTTCACAACTAGACGCCGTCTCTTGAAAACACGAGTTTTGCGTTCTGACCCGTCACAATAATTCTCCGACGGCGTCGCAAATAGAACCTGACGCCGTCGCCTTCTACATTCAGCGACTGTGAGTATCTGATTTCGACTTTGGCCATTTTCTTCATATATTCGCGCCTTTCTGTCCAAATAAGTGTCATTCCAGCATTTTGCCTTCACGAGACCTAAAAAGTGAAAAGGAACGATATTAAGCATTAACGGATACAAAAGTGATCAAATAAGGACTTAAACGACCCCTCAAAATGGTACCTTTTAAAACCTTATCAGTCACCCCAATTATGGTCTAGCATATGTTAGCTCATAGACTTGTAGTTATTTGCGTTATATAGTAGTTAATTAGTTAGTTTGTAGCTTAGATTAGCGTAGTGCAACACCGTGGAGGAAGGACGGGTCTTTACCCACTGTATACCTGATCCACAGGCCGTCAGGAGGTCGTTTAGTTTGTAACCTATAAATACCCTCTACCTTCCAAGGTAGAGGGTTGGAAGTTCTAATCTAACCTTTTACACTTTTGTTTATCTCTCTAGAATTTCCTCTTTACTCTCTTCATCTCTCTAACCATGTCATTCATATACTATCATCACCCTAGACCACCCGAATCATCTAAACAATACAAAATATACGATCCTACATCAAGTCCTCTTGCCTCCATGTGCCAAAGCAATTTCAAACATGCGATGCACATGTTGAGGGGGAGCTTTTTCTGAAATATCAAAAACAATTCAGGTACAAAATGCTTTGATCATATATCACAAGTACATGGATTGATTATTCAAATGGTTTTCAATTGGTTTCAATGGCAGAAGAACAATACCAAAAAGACCGACCAAATTTATTGTATGCATGGAGATATAAGGATGGTTAGGTTAGGTATTAGTTCCCACGATCCCACCAGAGCCGGAGGGATCTACCCAGGGAAAATCCACTAGATAGTGAAGAGTCCTTAGGTATGATGAAAAAAGGAGAAAAATGAGAAATGGGAAGAGTGCCGACTAAGACAGAGATAGTACTGGAATAAACCCAACAAGGTTCTAGTTATGAAGTCTCGGTAAGCACTGAAGGGGTTGAAGAATGAAAAAGAAATGAAATGAGAAAAGGGTGAAAAGAAATAGCCCTCCATTAATTCAACATAGGGCAGAAACCGGGTTCAATATATATGCTACTGGTGGTTACTAAGGTAACACCGGTATTGAAGACAAGACGTCATGGACCCAGTGACGCACTGCACCAAACTCCCCAAGCTACTCAAGTTCCTCTTAAAAGGACTTGTTTCATTCTCACAGGGAACCTACATTATCTATCGACTTTCTATTAGAGAGTGTTGATATTGAAGAAGGAGACCCTATCCCTAGTCTCCGGCATAGGAACCAAATGTGCACTATTGAGTCTAGAGCCACGAGATCATCAAAAAATCTCTCTAGGACACAATCAATGAAGACTCACTGGTTACACAATGTGGAAAGTGAGATTATATCTTAAGAGTCCTACGCATTATCCTCGTGGTACTGTCAGAACATCTGAGTGATATGTAAAATATTCATCATGAAGATGGAAATCCTTCTAGAGCCAACATCAAACAAGCTCTTGGTGGGTAACATGTGAGATCCATCCAATAGAACAAACTTGTGACAACTGGATAGAAACGATGGGGCAATTCAATATTGAATCAACCTTGGTCCAGGAAATGGATTGACGGATACCTTTGAAAAACCGGTCGTTGTGCTTAAAATTCCTTTCTCTAGCACATCAACTGTGTATTAATATTTCAAAATAAAAGGTGTTTATGATTGATAATTGATTTTCCTTTAAAAACTTTGTTGTATTGCAAAACACTTTATATTAAGCAGTACACGATTGTTTTTCAAATCGCTTTTCATCAAACAGTGAATCTCAATTCGCTGGTTCACTCACTCCGTGTTGTCTTCTTTGAGACGTTCCGGTTTGAGAACAGCTTGAGCAGCTGCGAAACCCTGTCAAGGAGATTCTTAGGAATTCTACCTGATTACAGGCAGTACTTGTACTGATCAACGGGGAATTGTGGGCCGTGTACCTCAATTCAACAAAAGTGATCAAAGATACTTTCGTGCGCTTTATTGCTAACTGTTGTATGCAGGTACACCCAACGTTTGCAGCTGATCAGAATTGAGAGGTCAATCCATAGCCGCATGCTCACACAACACATTCATTTCTAAAGAAATCATGATAAGTGCATCAACGACTCTGATATTTTTACTCCATGCTTCTGCTACGCTGCTGCAAATATCATGAATCAACTAAAGCTTCCGCTACTCTGATGAGAAGAAATCATGATCCAGAATGTGAGCATGTCGGTCCAACGTCACAACATCACATAATGTCAACACTACAAAGGAAGAGTCAGAGATTTATGGTAGCTGATGATCTCAAAGCTGGCTCAAAACTCATCATCACGTGGATCAGTTAAAGACCTCCACTTGGATTAACCAAACATGCAAAACATGAAGAATCAAAGACTACGGGCTACAGAGCAAAGAACTTAATCAAGAATCCAAGAACAATCAAAATGTAATATCTATTTGTATTCAATGTAAATTGAGGTGACCTCCCTTAGGGGGAGATTGTTAGGATTTAGAAAATCCATTAGTTAAAGTGTCGGTCACCTCAAGTATATGTATTCGTTAGAAAGCTCGTAGTCGTAGTCAAGTTATGTTAATAAGTAGTTAGTTATGTAATACCGTGGAGGACGGACGGGTCTTTACCCACTGTATGCCTGATCCACAGCCCGTAGGAGGCGTGTCTTGTAAGAACCTATAAATACCCTCTACCTCCCAAGGTAGAGGGTTAGAGCTTCAATACCATTTTTCTTTGTTTCATCAAGTTCCTACTTCTCTCTCTACTTTCTCTCTCTAAACCTTCAAACCATACGCCCCACTTTTTATATGTTATGATGTGTTTGTAAAATCCAATATACTACATAGTAACATCAATTATAGTTCCTGACCGTTTAATTTAACTTTTAATAACTTTTTAGTATATATTATTCCTACTAAATCCTAAAAATAAAAACCACAAATCAAATTACTTATCTACTTTTAGCCATTCTATGGATTATGTTAACATCAGTTATAGATCTTAACCGTTTCATTTAACTTTTAATTACATTTTAGTACATAATTATTCTACTAAATCGTAAAAATAAAAACCAAAAATCAAAATACTAACCTGCTTTTAGCCGTTTTATGGATTATGATAACAGAGTAGGGATCCAGTGAGAAGTAAATTAAAATAAGAAGTGGTGATAAGTGACGAAAACCACGCATTTGAGATGCAACGACTTGCATTAGATGCATTTCTATTCATATAGATGCAACATATTGAGTTTCGAAAGTTAATTTGATGTATAGATGGTGCAAATTGATTTTCATGATTTCGGCACGTGCAGAGGAACAAAAAACAAGTGAAATCATGAAATGCATCTAATATACGTATATGCATCTGATTAAAAGCTAGAAAACACACTATGGTGCGTTATAATGCATCTAAGATTATAGGGATGCATATAATTTAGGTCGGTGCATCTCGGATTTGCGGTTATAGTTCTTCTTATTCCTTCTTATTTTAAGTAATCTTCTTATTTGATCCTAACTCTATGATAACATCAATTATAGATCTTAACCGTTTCATTTAACTTTTAATTACTTTTAAGTATATATTTGTTCTACTAAATCCTAAAAATAAAAACCACGAGTCATACCCGTCCATCGGACGGGTTTTGCCACTAGTGTGTGTGTGTGTGTGTATATATATATATATATATATATATATATATATATATATATACTAGCAAATGTTATTGGGTTAAATGTTTTTCTAACAAATATATAAAGAATCTCTGCAAAACAAAAAAAAAAAAAAAAAAAGTGCTTGTAAGAGTTGAGGAGTGAAAGTGATGGTACATTGAGAGACTATTTTTGTGTCTGAGAGATAGGAAATGGTTTGTGTGAATTTATATGGTAGATGCGGTTACATATTGTTAATACAAATAAGCCGTAAAAACGTTTATTTATATTTTACGATCTTCAAATGTTTTGTCGATAACAAACATAAAATCATGTTAACGAAACAAATAAAATACGTAAATGGTTTGAGTCAATAGTTTTCTAACACATTTACGCTTGCACATAAAACACTAAAACAAGTATAAGTGATTTTATGATTTAGTATTACATATGTACAACAACTAGTGTTTACATATTTAGGTAAAATATACACATAACTAGTATGTAGTATATTGGGTAATATAAATGGGTAGAAACTTAAGTATCATAACCCATTGACCAAATACATTGAATGTAGTTGGATACAACCCAAAGTCCATGAGCCCATATCCATGGAGCTTGACCCATAACCCATTGCATGACATCATGCTTATGTCTTATATGGATAATATCCATAACCCATGGTATTGACCCATACCCATTTGACTAGGTGCATTGCACTCATGAGATACATTGTATCTAATAAGAGATCCATGGATCAACTCATAACCCATGACCCATGACCCATGACCAAAATACCCATGAGTAAAGAGGAGCGTCCCACGGATCCCTAGCTTTACGCTAGACGGATCCCTTGAAGGAGGGATCCGTGGGATCCGGGGAACAGTAGGCTTTTTCTCTCTATAAATAGTGAGCCATTTCTTCATTGTGTCTCACATACTTTCTCCTTGAGTTAAAAACTCTCTAACCCCAGATCCAAGTGATCTATGTTTGTAGTTTTGTTTTTGTGTGATCCTCTAGGTTCTTCTTAAAGGCGAAATCACCACCTTTGAAGTCAAGCAAGCTCAAGTCTATGAGTTGCCATACTTCCTCATCATCAAGACTACTGAAGTCCTCTTGTTGATGGTTCCTTTCTTTCTTCTAAGAAGTGTAGTGTTGAAGACATTAGTGAAAGATGTCTCAAGTGTCAAGACGAAGACATTAGTGAAAGGTGTCGATCGTCCGTATTGTAGGCATTAGTGAAGGGTGCCTAGAAATCAAGTCACAAGACATTAGTGAAGGGTGTCTTGAAGATCTAGTTAAAGGCATTAGTGCCAGGTGCCTAAGATGTACATTCGATATGGTGTGTTTCGATGTACAAGATAGATTAGTATTGGGTTAAAGGATATTGTTATCCTTGTTGACATTATAAGGAGTAGATCTCCTTTGGGGTTAGTTAATTGGTGTAGTGTTGGGTAGTAGTTCCTCCATTGTAATGGAACTCGGTACTTAGCCTAGTACCGGATAAAGGGTAGGCGACATCGTGTTAGGTGTGGTTCACCTTGGTGTGAAAGAACCCGGTGGTTAGCCTAGTACCGGAAAAAGAGTAGGCAGAAGGTTTCTCCACCATAAGGAGTCGGTGTTGTGTAGTGATTACGAACTCTCGAGTAGGTGACTCGGGGAGTGGAGTAGGGCAAGGAAGGTGTCCTTGTAGCCGAACCACTATAAATACTCGCGTTGTGGTTTTGTGCTTCTTACTCTTATCTTTTCATTACATATTTATACTTCTATATGTTTGTTTATCAACATCCAACACACATCCAAATAGATTGACATAAGTCGATCTAAATAGTTTAAAACGAGTTTTAATTGGCAAAACTATTCAACCCCCCTTTCTAGTTTTCCACAATTGGCATCAGAGGTTCATTACCAAGTTTCTTGAAGTATATTGTAATTTAAAAACTTGATACGATACATGGTTAATTGAAAACTACAAAGAAGGTTTTTCATAAAAACAAACACCATGTCTTTTAGAACTCTTTGTTTGGATGTTGATTAGATGACAACATTTTTCCTATTATTTATTTTTCATTTAATTGCACTAATCCTCTTTGTCATATTGATTAGTCAAAGCTCATACCTACCAAGCCATAGGAATCGTTTGTTAACAAGAATACCTTCCCTAAGAAGGTATCTTAAACACAAAGGAGCCGGAATTGTCTACTGACATTTGTTGTGTCATTTGTAAAGACATTCCTAAGTGCACTAGAGGTATGACTTTCTACTTATCTCTAAATCACATTAGCTTGATAATTAAGTATGCTCACATAGTTATTTATATGATTATCTTTTGTGCATATACATGTATTACATGTAGCTTCATTAGGAAGCCTTTTCTCACATACGTGTTACTTTTTCGTCTAAAGTCATGGTATATAAAACTTGTGTTTTATTTCACTTAATCCAAAAATCATATCTTTCTAATAATAAAACAAAACACAAATCTCAAAAATTCCTCCTTCCCCATAAATAAACCATCTGTCGTCCACTATATCAAATCCCCACTTTTTCAAATCTTCCATTTTCAAAAAATTACCTCTCATTCAAAACTTCATCTTCCTCTCATCTCATCTCATCTCAAGCCAAAACCAAGAAGGCTCGTCATTGACATGGTTTACATCGCCCTCGTGCTCATTGCCTTAACGCTCACCGCTCTTGTGTTCCCTATGACGAAGTTCTCATACGGAGACATTTACTTTGTTTTGTTAATCTACATTGGGGTTATATACCCAATCATTTGTATCATTCTTAGCATTGAAATGGAATATTACTAATAGTCTAGTTTATCTAGGTTATTATTATCATAACGTGTTTTCCATCTCTCTTGATTTATTTCATTCTCTCGTGATACATTAGAAGCCATGTATGCATGCTAAAAGAAAATGTAGGCTAAAACACATATCTTGGTATAAAACTATAAGATCTAAAAACCTATGTTTTCATCAAGAAATCTGCTTCTGTAACTACAGATCTACGGATCCCAGAAGATATACTAGCCGGATCCCTTATGAAAGGGAACCGTGGGAACCGTACTTCTGGATAACAGAGTTTTCATGCAAAATAAAAACCACTTTCTTCCTAAAAGAAATGTTCTACTAGAATGTCAAACATCAAGTGAGTTAAATGTCATTGTTAATAAACATCTTAAAACGTTAGGTAATCATTGTTTTAGCCATAATACGTCACATCCTATTAACTTGTCTTTCCTATAGGTTTCGCTATGTCGCATGAATATGAGTTTGATTTTTCACTCACTAGCGTCTACACTCCTAACATCTCCCTTGAGCTCAACACACCTGGCAATCATGTCCGTGGGTTCAATAATCTCGAAACCCGTCACTTCCACGAAGGACGTATTGTCGACACTCCTCTACAATACGAAGAAGGAATCAATACCTCCTTCCGAACCATAGGATTGAAATGTCTTAAGTCGAACTCGTTCGTAACGAGGATCGTTCTCTATCTCTTTGGTTTTGGATCAAAAACCAAAAGTTTGTTTTAACCCTTGGGCAATTTGCTCAAATTCTCCGAATTTCAAATCATGGACAATGTGACTTCACCGAAGATTGGTCTCTTGATTCTCTCTTCAACTTTCGTGAAGAAAATAGTCCATATTGTTCACACATACCTTTCCCGCAAGACTTGATTCACACAATATGCAAACCTCGACCCTATTACTCCGATCCAAACATTATATGTACAAAGGATATCCGAGAAGAGTACAAGGCTCTCGCACTCATCCTACAGGAAAATGTTTGGAGTCTTATGGGAAATCGAGAAATCCTTCCCGCTTGTTGTGCTCACATAATGTATTGTTTGTTAACACAACAACCATACAATCTCGCCTACTTCTTCGCAAGGCGAATTGTAAATCTTCAAGGCTCTAAGAACAAACTCATCCCTTATGGAATGTTCTTGACGCGCCTTGATAATAACATCATGTACTTCCACCCTCAATTTCAAAGTCCGTTGTACGTACTTGTGAACAAGATGATGGAACCTCTAAACATATCTCTCATGAAGACTTTCTTCATTCCTGAATCAACAAACACTCATCAACCATTTGATGATCCTTCTTGCGAAAACGCTCAAGGAACTTACTAATCCCTCAAATAGGATCAATCCTTAGTATTCAGGCTTTATCAATGTATCCAATTTCTTTCATGAAATAAAACATTTTACATTTGATATCTTAGTGTTAGAACCTCTTTAACTAAGCTTGAAATATAATGCATTTTCAAAATCATTGCATACCTTTAGTAAAGGTTCTGCTTAGCAGATAAACGGATCCCAAAGGTTGTGCTAGACGGATCCCTACTCTTAGGGAACCGTGGGATCCGGCAACAGAAAATGCAATTGCAATCATTGTATTTCAAACATGTCTTTAGAACACTTCACACCAAGTTATACATAGTACCTTAAGGCAAATTGAGTCCTTATCAAGTTAAGTAGATCTTTTCGTACTCACACATAACTCATCTAGATCACACTCAAGACGCTTCTAGATCTACCGTTTCACTTAAACCCATTACTCTTCCGCTCTCAAGCTCACTCATCATCTCCCACATGACCCCTCACATCTAGCCTTGGAAATCTTTCAATTATGGCAAAATTGATCATAATCATCCTTACCTCAAAATTGATCAAATTCTAGTTTTTCCATCTTAAGCATTTAGGATATTGCCCAAAACATTATCCTAAGTCACTATCTGATCTCCAGGATCATTTAGCTCCATTTGACACTCTTAAAATCTTTAGTGTCATCTTTGTTCATTCATTGGTACTCATGAAAGTTCCAATTTCTTCCATAAAAGGCAATCATTAGCTACTTCACTCATTACCCTCAAGTACTTAAGCACATCTTCATTTAAGACACTTAGATAAACTGAAACACTCAAGAAGAAATAGGCATTAGACCTTACAAACATCATTGCTATCTTTTCTTAGATGCTGATAGACGGATCCCTAGGATTATCCTAGGCGGATCCCTCGTTGGAGGGAACCGTGGGATCCGTATGACAGACTCATGCCAACTCTAGCAAAAACAATCATTTCAAGCTCATCTTTCTAACTTAAACACTCCATCTCATCTTAAATGAGTTCCTAGATCAGTACAACTCTGAAGTTGACTCTTGTGCATGTTAATCATCACATTTCAATGAATTTTAGTGGCTTAAGTCTTGAATGCACTTTCCAAATCCCTTGCTTTATAAACCACATTGTTAGGACTTCTAAAGTCATCATCTTCATCCTCATTTTCAGCACTTAGAAACCTTTACAAACCTCTTGAAATCATCTCATCATGAGGAAAACTCCAAGTAGCAAATTATCCACCAAAGAACCACCCAAGAAAATTGCTCGTGTTGTACACGAAATCTCTTCAACCGAATCATCTCCGGTCAAGTCCACAAATGCAAGGATTTCTCCTCCACCAATCAAACCAATCCCTAAAAGGATAGTAACCACAAAACTACCTATGCCAAACACCACCATACCTCCTAGGCCAAACAATCCCATCTCCACTAAACCATCACCATTGGTTCCTAGAGCTATCTCATTCACAACTCCACTATCATCACCACACCTCTACAATTTAGAGGATTTGCCTCCTAGGTCGTCTCATCCTCCTCCACCGGCAACATTCTCCTCATTAGGAGGAATAATAGTTCAAAATCAAGGTGTTGAGTCAACACTAGCTTCGGCTTCCTTTTCGCCGTCACCATCATATAATCCCATTTGGATTATGAGAAATTATCAAGGTCAACCACCCCGACCATATGGAAGTTGACACTTCTCTACCACCACCATCATTCTTGGTCGAGCCATCTTCAAATGTGCCTCCACCAATCCCTCCATCGTTTGAGGCTCCCCAACCCGCTTCACTTGATCCTTCGCATCAAGCAATTTCATTTCTTCCACCACCACTACCTAGCCATGACAAAGATTGTTATCATTGTCAACATGTTGAAAGTTTGATACATGAAGTACGAGAAGATCAACGTTTCATGTTCTATCACCTCCTCGAACGTTTCGACGAGATTAAACCTAAACAAACTTGAGCTAGAGGATTTTTAGTGGTGTCCTAGTATCAAGCATTACTTAGATAAGTCTAGTAAATCCAAGTCATGTATCGTTCATTTTCTTAGTTTTTAGAGTCATGTATATCATACCTCTAGTTTTATTAAATGAAATTACATGCTACTTGCTATATATTTCTGAGTATATGATTATGTTGTATAATACATATCTCACTTTGATGATAACATTATTTGTTATATCACCATTCTTGAATTCAGTCATCAGCCAGACGGATCCCTTAAATTTGCCTAGACGGATCCCTACAAGGAGGGAACCGTGGGATCCGTAAGACAGAAAAATAATTTTCTACTAACTTGAGTCATATTTTCAGGAAATTATGCATTATACTTGTTTTCTAACCTTTGTTTTGTAGTTATTCAATTTACACATGAAGACTTTGACACTATAAAGCTAGGGGGAGCTTTTTGTCAAAGCAATACATTGCAAAATTACTTGCAATATTAGGATTACATTTCATGACGTCCCTTTGCAAGGTTGCAATCATCAAGGGGGAGCATATTCGTCACATAGACGAAATCTTTTGCACACTTAGTTGCAAATGAACTAGCTTAGTATTATTTTTTCCTTGACGCCCTCACATAGGGATGGACTCGTCAAGGGGGAGTTAAGACGAGATCCTTTCCCGTTACTAAATCTCTACTTTTTCTTTCTTTTCTATTTTTGACATGTTTTTCTTAAAACAATGTGTTAGTTTCCTTTCGAAACTCTTTTTGTTTCGACAAAAAGGGGAAGAAGAAAGTAAAAACTACAAATTCAAACTTTTATGAATTTTAGCTTTTCCTTAAAATAATTTTATGTTTTGTCATCAACAAAAAGGGGGAGATTGTAAATACAAATAAGCCGTAAAAATGTTTATTTATATTTTACGATCTTCTAATGTTTTGTCGATAACAAATGTAAAATCATGTTAACGAAACAAATAAAATACGTAAATGGTTTGAGCCAATAGTTTTCTAACACAGTTACGCTTGCACATAAAACACTAAAACAAGTATAAGTGATTTTATGATTTAGTATTACATATGTACAACAACTAGTGTTTACATATTTGGGTAAAATATACACATAACTAGTATGTAGTATAGTGGGTAATATAAATGGGTAGAAATTTAAGTATCATAACCCATTGACCAAATACATTGAATGTAGTTGGGTACAACCCAAAGTCCATGACCCATATCCATGGAGCTTGACCCATAACCCATTGCATGACATCATGCTTATGTCTTATATGGATAATATCCATAACCCATGGTATTGACCCATACCCATTTAACTAGGTGCATTGCACTCATGAGATACATTGTATCTAATAAGAGATCCATGGATCAACCCATAACCCATGACCCATGGGCAAAGAGGAGCGTCCCACGGATCCCTAGCTTTAAGCTAGACGGATCCCTTGAGGGAGGGATCCGTGGGATCCGGGGAACAGTAGGATTTTTTTCTCTATAAATAGTGAGCCATTTCTTCATTGCTTCTCACCCCTTTCTCACATACTTTCTCCTTGAGTTAAAAACTCTCTAACCCCAGATCCAAGTGATCTATGTTTGTAGTTTTGTTTTTGTGTGATCCTCTAGGTTCCTCTTAAAGGCGAAATCACCACCTTTGAAGTCAAGCAAGCTCAAGTCCATGAGTTGCCATACTTCCTCATCATCAAGACTACTGAAGTCCTCTTATTGATGGTTCCTTTCTTTCTTCTAAGAAGTGTAGTGTTGAAGACATTAGTGAAAGATGTCTCAAGTGTCAAGACGAAGACATTAGTGAAAGGTGTCGATCGTCCATATTGTAGGCATTAGTGAAGGGTGCCTAGAAGTCAAGTCACAAGACATTAGTGAAGGGTGTCTTGAAGATCTAGTTAAAGGCATTAGTGAAAGGTGCCTAAGATGTACATTCGATATGGTGTGTTTCGATGTACAAGATAGATTAGTATTGGATCAAAGGATATTGTTATCCTTGTTGACATTATAAGGAGTAGATCTCCTTTGGGGTTAGTTAATTGGTGTAGTGTTGGGTATTAGTTCCTCCATTGTAATGGAACTCGGTACTTAGCCTAGTACCAGATAAAGGGTAGGCGACGTTGTGTTAGGTGTGGTTCACCATGGTGTGAAAGAACCCGGTGGATAGCCTAGTACCGAAAAAAGAGTAGGCAACGTTGTGAGGGTTTCTCCACCATAAGGAGTCGGTGTTGTGTAGTGATTACGAACTCTCGAGTAGGTGACTCGAGGAGTGGAGTAGGGCAAGGAAGGTGTCCTTGTAGCCGAACCATTATAAATACTCGCGTTGTGGTTTTGTGCTTCTTACTCTTATCTTTTCATTACATATTTATACTTCTATATGTTTGTTTATCAACATCCAACACACATCCAAATAGATTGACATAAGTCGATCTAAATAGTTTAAAACGAGTTTTAATTGGCAAAACTATTCAACCCCCCTTCTAGTTTTCCACATTTATGATTAAAACGGTTAATTGACAAAAATTTTAGTCACTAAATATCTACCCTATTTGACTAGTTAGCAATAAAGTAAAGAAACTATAAAAAACAATTAGCATTAAATTTGATAGAAAATAAAATCAAAGTCATAAATATTACAAACAACATAGTCAACAAGAAAATACAAGTCATAAACTTTGTCACTGAAAAAATGTCTAGCAAAAACACATCACATGTTTTCTTCCTTCCGCCACTTGAAAATAAAAATAATAATAAAAATAAAAATAAAAATAAAAATCACTTAAACATTAAAAATAAATAAAAAAAACCTCCAAAACAAACAAAAAATAAAAATAAAAATATCTACTTTGGCGTGAGCTGGTGGTGGCCACGGCACCAAGAGCCACCAGCCCAACCTCAGTGTGGTGTCTCACGCCATAGGGTGGTGTCGAGGGTGATGACTTGAACCATCAGCCTTTATATTGAGCCCTCTTAGTTTGATAGAAAGAGCATCTCAAGTGACATTATAAATAATATTGTAGATCGAGCAATACGGTGCCTTTTTTGGTTGACTAAAAAAATGTTGTAGGAATATAAAATTGATGAACCGTGGCCCAAAAAGTTAGTAGGCCACAAGGCCCAAATAGGATAAAAAATAAAAACATTTACAAAAACCACCTTGAACTATGCAACATCATGCGAAAATCACCCTAAACTGTTACTGTTTACCAATTTTTTATATAACAACATTTATTTGTCAAATATCTAACAAGTACCTAGCGTTTTCTTGAATAAAAAAAATATCGCAGAAAAGGTCGTTAGATGACGAACAAAAATAGCACAATATTGATATACTTTTGACGTGCGTGCAATTTTATATAAAATGGTGAAATTTATTAAAAATTATCTTAAAATTAATTTAAACCACAAGGCCAAAGACAATGTAAGAAAAAGAAAAAAAAAATCTGTAGGCATTTGTAATGTTTACAACAACCTAAGTAGACAGATGTATCTCAACTTGCATAAACTTTTGAGATGTAGTTAATCGTAATGTTAGAATTTCTAATAATACAACTAAATTATGCCCGCCCGGCCATGCAATTGGGCTTGCAGTTGGTTTATTACGTACGTACGATTTTATAAAAAAAGTCAACAATATTTTTATTTTTCTTACAAAAATATTCAAAATGCACCCTTAATTTACCAAATACCTTTAAACACTATCTTAAAATTTGTTTAAATTACAAAGGACAAAGACTTTACGAACTTATAAAGAATTAGTTTAGTATATATTTTATAAAATATATATATATATATATATATATATATATATATATATATATATATATATATATATATGGAAGGGTTCTTTTCAGAACCATAAAAAGGTCGAGAACTGCGAGAACCGATCCTAGCCTTCCAATTTTATCATCAATGGTTGAGATTTACCATGGCATTTTTGTAAATACATTGTCAAAAAAAATCCCGGATTTAATTAATTTAGGGGCATTTCAGGAATTTTGCATACCACTTGTATTGGGTAACTGATCTCGTTCAAATGGGACTAGCAAAAAAATAGGATGGAGTTATTATCTCCCACTATCTCCAACGATCAAATCAAATCAACTCCCCATTTATTTCAATTTTAAAAATCAACCGGTATCAAATCTTATCATTTCCTACCATTAAGCTATAAATCATCCAAACAAACTAAGGTTTCTGCATCATATCACTTTAGAAAACATATATATCACATCGGCGATTTCATTAAACTCCGATCAATGGAAGGTATGTTTTATTAGGGTTTTATTAATTAATGTTCTGTATTGTTAGTTTTTTGGTGATTGATGTTACGAGAAAGCTCTGTTATTATAGTGAGATTGGTGTTTTCTCCGATGATTGGAAAAAAAACAGGGGAGGATGTTGAGTTTGATTATAATGTATTAAAATTTTTGAAATTAATTGTTTTTTTTATCGATTTTAGTAATACATCGATTAATCTTCTAATTAACAAGATTGTATAGTATACTTGTGTTTATGTATTTGTTAATAACTGATAAAAAATTGGAAGTTACATATGTAAACTACAGTAACTGAATAAAGCCTAGTATACAGGTGTTTTTTACCTTGTTAATGATTTTTAGATATATTTTTATTTAAAATACAAGTGTACATGAACTAAATATGTTCTAACAGAAAGTGCATTTTGGAATATATGTGTATAGAAGTTCAGATTAGCTAAAAATATGGTGTGTAAACAAATAATCAGTTCTGAATACATGTGTGTAGCAAGTATGTTTGTGTTTAACAGGTTTGATCAAGGAAATTAAAAAGAACATTTATGAAGTACATGTGTCGTTAACAGCTTAGATAAAAACTTATTTAGTAGTGGTGTAGATGACTTACCAATAGGTTTAACTTTAGTATATGACATTGTATTTAAATGATATGTCAATAACTTTAGTTCATGTATTTGTAGTGTAAATGAGTCTAAATGCAATTGTATTGTTGTTTTAATTTGGGATTACATGTGTATAACAAGTTAATTTGTCGTTAAAAAGTTTGATTTTGTTATGTGAATAAAACTTCAATGGAAGTCATGTTTTAGTATAACAAATTATATAACCATTTTTGGTGTACATGCAACAGGGTATGAGTTGATAACTAAATAACATATGTATTATTGTTTTCAATAACTTGCTCATAGATTTATGTTATATATAAATGGTCTAGATACAATGTCATAGGTGTGTACTTGTGAATAACATATTTGGTTAAATGAAAATACAGATTTGAGGAGGAGTAACAGAAATAAAGGGAAGGGTCCTATTGTTGAAGAGAACACTTTTGAAGAAGCAATTGATGTTGACGTTGAGAACAGTGAGGACGAGTTTGTACCTGTGCAGACTGGTTACCTTCAAGCGTCTGGAAGCAGTGGTAAGTATAATCTTTATAGTTATGAGATATATTTTGAAACTGGTTGTATATGTGTGATTTAATATATAATGTTCATAGTTTGGTTGTAAAAATATTGATGAGTTTGTGATTCATAGGAACACCTGTGAAGTGGAGTAGAAGTATGATCATGTCCAGGTTACCTGATTCCCCAACTGTTGATAAAGGTTAGTATAACGGTGTGTTACATGTATTGTCCATTTTATTTTGAATATATTGTACACGTAACTAAGTTGATTGTTTGTTTTAGTGAAAAAAGGAAGGAAAAGGGCAGCCTTAAACAGGGGAAGCAACAATACAAAAAAAAGGTATGGATTGGAGTAATATATAGTTATATGATTTGGAATAATCAAATTGACATTTGTATTTGAAGTTAGAATGGTTGTTTTGCATATGTTTGCAAGTTTAAAAAGTTTTTGTGTAACAATATTTTTTTAAATACATATGTAAAAAATGACAATAACAGGGTAGTGAACAGGGGAATGAACAGGGGATATGTTTAAAGTTAATAACTATGGAACAGAGGATATGTTTACAGTTACTAACTATAATGATCAAGGGAATGAACAGGGGAATGAACAGGGGAAAGGACGTCTTTAAACAGAATAACAATAAGTTACAGTTAATACAGTGTTATACAATTTGAATTAGAATATGTATGTGTTTGAAATAGGTAATTGTATGAGTTGAATATATGTATTTTGTAGTTTATATTGATTGTTGTGCAATCTTATATAGAATTAATACATATATGTTTGAAATTGTTGTAACTAATGGTGTACATATGCAATATTGTTTGAAAGAAAAATTTTGTTTGAAATTGTTGTAACTAATAGTGTGTTTGAAATTGTTGTAACTAATGGTGTACATATATGTTTGAAAGAAAAATTCTGTTTGAAATTGTTGTAACTAATGGTGTACATATGCAATATTGTTTGTGCAGGTGATAATGATGTGGAAGACATTGCGGGACCTTCTATAGTTATAGGCCCAAAAAAGAAAGGAAATAAGAAAAAGAAATCCCCGAAAAAAGAGAGCGCCAACACTGTCTCTACGACCTTAAGAACAAGGTCAAGTCCAAAGCCCTTGTACCTTGCTATAGCAACGCTAAAGCCTAATCAACAAGCTTGCGTTGCTAAAATGGGCTTTGGAAATTTACTGGATTTCAAGCTTGATGGCATACCATCAAGACTAGACTTTTATGTAATCGACAAGTTTGATCCTGAGAAGATGGAGATAAAACTGAGGAATGGAGCATTACCGGTTAATACACAAGTCATAAGTGAAATGGTTGGATTGAGAGACGAAGGGGTTAACATTATGACAACTATAGTGGAAGGTAATGAAGAGGTGAAAAAAAATTGGTTGGCTCAATATAACATGTATGAAAAAGAGGTATCACCGTCTAAGGTTAAAGGAGAGATAAGGAAGTCTAGAGTGGTTGATTTAAACTTCAAGCTCAATTTTATTGTACTTTTTGCTAACATCTTTGGATGTTGTCGTAAAAATGGGGCCGTTAACTTGGACGTGCTTGATCACATAACCCCTGACACTAAGTTTGAAGAATAAACTGGTGTGAGTACATAATGCAAAGTCTCCCGGATTGCAAAAAACCATGGAAGAAACACATGAAAAATAACTTCTTTTGTGGACCCATTGATCTGTTGACGGTAAAGATTATTATTTATAAAAATAGAATTTGTGTGCACTTGTATACAGTTTGTAATTGATATAATTTAATTTTATGACAGTTGATTTATGTGGATGGAACAAAATGCGAAGCGCTACCAATGATCAGAAAACGACCACCCACCTCCACATGGTGTATGGAAGTACTGATAGAAAGAGAAGAGGCGGAAATTGATGCTGGTGGGTTAGGTCTTGGTGAAAAGGAGCCTCCATATGAGGAATCAGAGGATATGGAATTTCCCGAAGACTTGGAGGTATGTTTATACACATGTGTTATATATTAATGTAAGATGAATAGGTACGTAGAAAACATGTGTTTGTACACATGTGTGTACAACATGAATTATCATCAAAAACTAAGGGATTTGTCAAAATATATATTAAATTTAAAACTTTGATATGTGTATACATAAATATAAAATTACCTCTCTGAAAATGAAACGAGAATAAACTTGACAGGCATGCCTTTCAATAGGTAAATCAGTAAACATTACCGGGGTGGATTCAAAAGTACGGTTGTCCATAACACGTTGGGTATACCTTTGCTTTTCCATAGCAGCCTCGAAACAAAGCATAAATTGCACCAGCATGTTACCAGAATGAGAATAAATCCGGAAAAATGCGTTTGAGCATTCAGACCGAGAGGTGGTCTTCATAAGACAACACATGGGAAAATCCTTAAAGTAACTAGGAATCCACCTATCCCTGATTTCAAACATTTCTGACAACCACTTGTTGCCAGTTAGGTTAAACATCCCAATAAGAGCGTGCCAGCATTCTTCAAACTCTTCGGGTCCAATAAACGCATTCCATATAAGTTTATGAAACATCTTCTTAAATTCTGCATCGGACTCTAGCTCACCACATATCTGAAAATATTCACAGATGTACAAAAGTGAATGAAAGTTGTTTATGGTATGATTAATACAACAATAAACTAGAAACACATGTGCAAAACAACTCAATAAAATACTATATGAAAAGCCTAATACAATAAAAACACATGTGCAAAAACTATACCTTTCCAGGTAGTTTCTGGGTTATGTGCCACATACACAACCGATGATTTGATTCGGGTAAAACAGCCTCAACAGCCTTTCTCAATGCAACATCTTGGTCAGTAACAGCCAAAATGGGGGCTTTTCCATGAGCTTGTTTAAAGGCAGTAAGAATCCATTCATACGAATCAGTTGTTTCATCACTCATTAATGCGGCCCTAAAAGTAACGCACTTTTGGTGGTGGTCTATGCCCGTGAAAGGGACAAATATCATCCGATACCTAAACAAATTATTTGAAAAATATGGTTACAAAAAAAAAGGAACAAACATATAAAAATTAGGCCCAAAATAAAGTACTATAAAAATAATTAAACATTACCTGTTAGTACGGTATGTAGCGTCAAAGGAAACCACATCACCAAATGCATGATAATTGCATTTCATGGTCTCATCCGCCCAGAACATACGATCAAGAACATCATTAACACAGTGATATTCAAAAGTGAAATTAGGGACATGTTTCTTCATGTCATTCATTTTATCAACAAGCATTTGTGCATCCCTAGGCCCAATATATTTATTAAGCGAACGTCGAAAGTTCTTCCAATCGGATGGCTTACCACGTACCTTGTCGTAACCACCCATAAAAGCTACTCTAAGACGATGAGCTTTGGTGGGACCAATATTAGAAAGTGATGCTCGATGAATAAACAATTTATCACTAAAATCCAACTTGCGTTTTACGGTTGAAAGATCCATATTATTCTCATCTAACAGTGGTTGATTATGGTTTTCAGTAAAATCATACAACTTATAAGCAGGGGTACCATGAATTCTTTTGAACATAACACACGCCTTGCAATCAGTTACAGTAAAGTTCGAGTTACGGTTTTCCCTAGTTTTTTTAGCATCTTCCTTCTGGTTATTTTCATTTAATTGCTTATCAACCAAGGTATCCTTGACTACTGTTTTCCTAGGTAATCCAGCTTTGTTACATAGTATATACTTGTGAGTAATATCACCATTCTTACGCTTCGTGGTGGATTTCCTAATCGAAAACCTAGCCTTCTGAGCATATTCTAGGTACATGTTGTACGCTTCATCAAAATTATCAAAAACATCACCTTCGATTGGTTTTTCTTCAAATGGAACTTCTTGGATCCAGTACTTATGTCCGTTTGGAGTAGGAACTACTTCATCATCTGATTCACTACCTTCGAAGTCAGAACGATCTGCACAAATAAATTGCCACGTGGCCAGCCTAGATATATCATAAAATACATGTGCACAAAGTGAAAAAATACCTCACATACACAAAAACATATAATCTGTCCGTAAAAAGTGACGTTTAATATGAAACATACCACAAACTAAATTTTGTATAATGTGAAATACAAATGCAAACTGATGTGACTCTACCATAAAATATATATAGCATCTGAAAACAAAGTACAACATATAACAATTATTTTGACATTTAAATACATATGCATACAGTCCAATTAAGAAAACTATAACAACCACAAGTTTTTAACAATAAAGTATATGTAAAATACATATGCATACAGTATACAAAAATAAGGGAAATATACAAATTATATAAAATAACACACAAATAAACATTTAATGTATAACATACTTCAAACTGAATTTTTATAGTATGAGAATCAAATAAAAAACCAAAGTATCACATAAAATAAAGAAACCCTAAAAGGATTTCTCAACATCATTAACTATAAAAAAAATTAAAGAAACACTACAACACATAATCATGTTTGGGTATTAAATCTTTGAATGTAAACGTGAAAACTAAAATCTTTACAACGATAAAATAAAATAACTATATGATATGGAATTTTTAAAAAAAAAAACAATAATAACCAGATTGATCATGTTCATCAGAGATACCAATATCATCAACGTTTCCAGGTTGAGTTTCGTCTGGAACTGTTCCAGTATGAACACCACTCGCATTTTTTTCACTAGTGGAAGCCATTGTTGATTCTACAGGTTTTTTTTTGGTGAATATAATGATAACCACCATGTTTTTATCATTATATTCACACAAAAAAAACCTGCAGAATCAACAATGGCTTCCACTAGTGAAAACAATGCGAGTGGTGTTCATACTGGAACAGTTCCAGACGAAACTTAGTATGGTACTCCTTCACATGATATTATTCAACCTGTAAACGTTGATGATATTGGTATCTCTGATGAACATGATCAATCTGGTAATTATTGTTTTTTTTTTAAAAAAATTCCATATCATATAGTTATTTTATTTTATCGTTGTAAAGATTTTAGTTTTCACGTTTACAGTCAAAGATTTAATACCCAAACATGATTATGTGTTGTAGTTTTTCTTTAATTTTTTTTATAGTTAATGATGTTGAGCAATCCTTTTTGGGTTTCTTTATTTTATGTGATACTCTGGTTTTTTATTTGATTCTCATAGTATAAAAATTCAGTTTGAAGTATGTTATACATTAAACGTTTATTTGTGTGTTATTTTATATAATTTGTATATTTCCCTTATTTTTGTATACTGTATGCATATGTATTTTACATATACTTTATTGTTAAAAACTTGTAGTTGTTATAGTTTTCTTAATTGGACTGTATGCATATGTATTTAAATGTCAAAATAATTGTTATATGTTGTACTTTGTTTTCATATGCTATATACATTTTATGGTAGAGTCACATCAGTTTGCATTTGTATTTCACATTATACAAAATTTAGTTTGTAGTATGTTTCATATTAAACGTCACTTTTTTACGGACAGATTATATGTTTTTGTGTATGTGAGGTATTTTTTCCCTTTGTGCACATGTATTTTATGATATATCTAGGCTGACCACGTGGCAATTTATCTGTGTAGATCGTTCTGACTTCGAAGGTAGTGAATCAGATGATGAAGTAGTTCCTACTCCAAACGGACATAAGTACAGGATCCCAAAAGTTCCATTTGAAGATAAACCAACCGAAGGTGATGTTTTTGATAATTTTGATGAAGCGTACAACATGTACCTAGAATATGCTCAGAAGGCTAGGTTTTCGATTAGGAAATCCACCACGAAGCATAAGAATGGTGATATTACTCACAAGTATATACTATGTAACAAAGCTGGATTACCTAGGAAAACAGTAGTCAAGGATACCTTGGTTGATAAGCAATTAAATGAAAATAACCAGAAGGAAGATGCTAAAAAAACTAGGGAAACCGTAACTCGAACTTTACTGTAACTGATTGCAAGGCGTGTGTTAAGTTCAAAAGAATTCATGGTACCCCTGCTTATAGGTTGTATGATTTTACTGAAAACCATAATCATCCACTGTTAGATGAGAATAATATGGATCTTTCAACCGCAAAACGCAAGTTGGATTTTAGTGATAAATTATTTATTCATCGAGCATCGCTTTCTAATATTGGTCCCACCAAAGCTCATCGTCTTAGAGTAGCTTTTATGGGTGGTTACGACAAGGTACGTGGTAAGCCATCCGATTGGAAGAACTTTCGACGTTCGCTTAATAAATATATTGGGCCTAGGGATGCACAAATGCTTGTTGATAAAATGAATGACAGGAAGAAACATGTCCCTAATTTCACTTTTGAATATCACTGTGTTAATGTTGTTCTTGATCGTATGTTCTGGGCGGATGAGACCATGAAATGCAATTATCATGCATTTGGTGATGTGGTTTCCTTTGACGCTACGTACCGTACTAACAGGTAATGTTTAATTATTTTTATAGTACTTTATTTTGGGCCTAATTTTTATATGTTTGTTCCTTTTTTTTTGTAACCATATTTTTCAAATAATTTGTTTAGGTATCAGATGATATTTGTCCCTTTCACGGGCATAGACCACCACCAAAAGTGCGTTACTTTTGGGGCCGCATTAATGAGTGATGAAACAACTGAGTCGTATGAATGGATTCTTACTGCCTTTAAACAAGCTCATGGAAAAGCCCCCATTTTGGCTGTTACTGACCAAGATGTTGCATTGAGAAAGGCTGTTGAGGCTGTTTTACCCGAATCAAATCATCGGTTGTGTATGTGACGCATAACCCAGAAACTACCTGGAAAGGTATAGTTTTTGCACATGTGTTTTTATTGTATTAGGCTTTTCATATAGTATTTTATTGAGTTGTTTTGCACATGTGTTTCTAGTTTATTGTTGTATTAATCATACCATAAACAACTTTCATTCACTTTTGTACATCTGTGAATATTTTCAGATATGTGGTGAGCTAGAGTCCGATGCAGAATTTAAGAAGATGTTTCATAAACTTATATGGAATGTGTTTATTGGACCCGAAGAGTTTGAAGAACGCTGGCACGCTCTTATTGGGATGTTTAACCTAACTGGCAACAAGTGGTTGTCAGAAATGTTTGAAATCAGGGATAGGTGGATTCCTAGTTACTTTAACGATTTTCCCATGTGTTGTCTTATGAAGACCACCTCTCGGTCTGAAAGCTCAAACGCATTTTTCTGGATTTATTCTCATTCTGGTAACATGCTGGTACAATTTATGCTTTGTTTCGAGGCTGCTATGGAAAAGCAAAGGTATACCCAACGTGTTATGAACAACCGTACTTTTGAATCCACCCCGGTAATGTTTACTGATTTACCTATTGAAAGGCATGCCTGTCAAGTTTATTCTCGTCCCATTTTCAGAGAGGTAATTTTATATTTATGTATACACATATCAAAGTTTTAAATTTAATATATATTTTGACAAATCCCTTAGTTTTTTATGATAACTCATGTTGTGCATAGGTGCAAAAAAATATCCTCAAAGGGCTATACTTATGTGAGTAAATTGCATTTTTGGTCCCTAATGCATGGCCAAATTGCAGGTTTCGTCCCTAACGTTTCAAAAGTGCAACGATAGTCCCCATTTTGAATGTTTTGTTGCATGTTTGGTCCCTAAATTGCAGATTTAGTCCCTAAAATTTTGAAGTTTTCGTTGCATGTTTGGTCCCTAAATTACAGATTAGGGACCAAATATGCAGCTAAACCTTCAAAAGAGGGACTATCGCTGCACTTTCGAAACGTTAGGGACGAAACCTGTAATTTGGCCATACCTTAGGGACCAAAAATGCAATTTACTCTACTTATGTTCACAGATAAGTGTTAACCCGGAAGATGGGGCTAAACTTTGTTTTATTCGGCAAAAAAGTAAAAGTACCGGAACTATTGTTAATGCACATGTATTTTTTAAAATCATTGTTTTTCAACTATTAGAGCATTTGTTTTATCCATATTTGTTCTTTTTGTTTACTGTATATACGATAAAAACTAAACCACATTCAAATGTTTTTTACAGGTTGTTTGGAATGAGTTGGATGGAACGGTTACGTGCACATGTAACCATTTTGGACGACATGGATACCTGTGTCGTCATGTTTTATGCGTTTTCCGTGTCAATGGAATTGACCAGATTCCTCACCTATACATTAGCAAACGATGGAAAAAAGATGTTTTGCCTCCTTATTTGCTAGAAAAGAGGCATCGATATGGTCCATGCATTGAAGAAACCGACAATCTAGCTGCAGATGCGCATGCAACGTTAGAGTATTGTCTTGATCGCTTAAGGAATGACACGGAAAAGTTAAAAGAGTTTGTGGCAAAGATTAACGAGCTGAAAGATTCTTTAGATGCTGACCTTCCCAAGGAAAATAACAAGGCGAACAATGAAGAAATTTATCAGAATCTCCTAGGCGTTACTACGCCTTCAGAAGTCATTGTCAAAGTTCCGCAAGGAATAAGGAATAAGGGTTGTGGAACGGGCGGTGGTCGGTTTATCGGACCTGGTGAAAAAGCTAAGACTAAGTCTAAAACGAAGAAGAAAGGACGTACATGTAGTATTTGCAATGAGGTTGGCCACAACATGCGCACATGCAAACAAAAAAAGGCAAAGGGCATAGCAGTGGACGATGAAGAGGATGATTATAAAGATTACGATAATGAGTAATCTGATCATGGCATTCGTTGGAACTCATTTGTTGCAATTCGAATTACATTGAAACATTTGCTATTTTTATATTCATTGCATTTATGTTTTTCAGGATTTTGAATATGGATCATTGTTTTTTTTTATGTTACTGAGACATTTGTTTTGTCAATCCATTTTCTATTTATAACATCACTTTTTTATATATACTAGTATCGTGCATATTTCTAAATACATATGTTATAATGTTGTTATTTAATTATTCGTGGTTTTTTTCTTTAAAATACTAGTCTCACTATACATTACAATAAGTAAACTGTTATCCATTTTGCAACACTATATGCATTAGTTATAAATACATATGTTACACAGCTGTTACACACATGTTTTCTTAATACAACAATTTCTTTATTATTAACAATACCGTATTTTAAAAGAAATGAGAAAGATTTTCGCCTGAGTATTTAAAAAAACGATTCTATCATATCATTATAAAAAAACAAAATATTTCTCAAATCTCTAATGGTGGTTATTTTTAAACCAGATAATCATAATATTATCTTAAAAAGCAAGAGATTTTCAAATCCCTAATTGTTAGCAACGTTTGTTATCCCTCCCATATTCTGTATTTATACACTATTTGTTAGCAAAACCCTACTTCATCTTCACCTCATTCTGAAAAATTACAGTTTCATTTTTTCACCATTTTCTCATTTGAAACCATGTCTTCTTCAAATTCTGAAAACATAGGCAAATACCACAATTTGGAAGGTGTTACTGTTGTTACGAAAGGCATACTAAAAAACAAGGGTTCAGGATCAAAGGGAATAACAAAGCCAAAGTATTCAAAAGTTCGTACGTGCGGTCTGTGTCGTGAGGTTGGTCACAACAGCCGTACTTGTACCTTGAAGAAAAACAAGGAGAGTGAAACAAAGGTTGAAGTGAATCAGGACGAGTAGTTGAAGACAATGACAATGAGTATTAAATATTTGATGAAGACTAATTAAATCACAAGGCATAAAATAAATATTATTCTACTTTTCAGTTACTTTAGTCTCGTTATCGACTTTTTTTAAATAAGTGTTTTTGTGTTTAGTTACGTTGCTTAGTGTTTAGAATGTATGGAGTTCCATAACATTCAACCTTTATCATCTCATTTATAATACATTCGTATTTGTGTCTCAATATTGCCTTTCTTTTGATAGCTTATTTTATTGATCCCAATACATGTGTTTTTAGCTAAATTTTTCATGTAACTTAAATTTTAAATGATTTTGTGTTAATTGTTGTGTATAAACATATGTTGTAAAAGTGAATTTTTTGTTATCATATACACACTATTATTACTTAAGATTCCTTTTATACTGTGGTCGAATTTTTATACGGTTGGTAAACTTTATAATACATGTGCTATATATGCTAACAAAAAACTTCCAAGTACCATTTGACTTAAATAATTTGTCTTTTTTCGGAATACATATGCTTTGTAAATAAAACAAAGTTTATTCAACTTTTATTAATAATAAGTATAATTATCGATACGTGCACTTTTTATTGATCACAATACATGTGCTCTTATAAACATATGTTGTAACAGTAAAGTTTTAGTTATCATATACACACTATTATTACTTAAGATTCTTTTTTATACTGTTGTTGAATTTTTATACGGTTAGTAAACTTTATAATACATGTGCTTTTATATGCTAACAAAAAAATTCCATGTACCATTTGACTTAAATAATTTGACTTTTTCGGAATACATATGCTTTGTAAATAAAACAAATTTTTATTCAACTTTTTGTAATAATAAGTATAATTATCGATAAGTGCACTTTTTATCTTGAACTTACGATAATTACATTATAACGCTTTATAACGATATGATATATAATATGTTATCTCAATCTTATAATACATATGTTTTTTTTTAAATGAAACTTGTTAACTACATTTTGAATGCTAAGTCCGCCTTATAATACATGTTTTTTTAATACGTTAATACAATCTTATAATACATGTGTTCCATGTAGATATCCATATTTGACCATACATTGCATATGTATACCATTCAATACATATGTTTTGAAAATAAATGTTTTTATTCCTATGTAAAAATTTTCATGTTAGCTCAATCTTATAATACATGTTTTCTTAATAACTTAAGTCAATCTTATAATTCATGTGTTCTTATAGATATTCATATTTGCCCTTACATTCTATACATATGTTATGAAAATAATTGTTTGTATTCCCATGTAAATCTAACTGACTACATATGTTCTGAAAATAAAAACCATTTTTTACCCAACCAAACACTACAAAATTTAATCTAAACTATTATTACCACCAACAAATAAACACAAACACAATATTTTATAAATCCTGTGGAAAACTAGAAGGGGGGGTTGAATAGTTTTACCAATTTAAAACTTTCTTTTAAATATTTAGATCGATTTATGTCAATCTATTTGATTGTTTATGTTGGACGTTGATAGATAGATATATAAACGTGTAATGAAAGATAAAGAGTAAGAAGCGCATCACCACGACACAAGTATTTATAGTGGTTCGGCTACAAGGACACCTTCCTTGCCCTACTCCACTCCCCGAGTCACCTACTCGAGAGTTTGTAAACACTACACCAACTCCTTATGGCGGAGAAGCCTTCACAACGTCGCTTAACCTTTTTCCGGTACAAAGCTAAATACCGAGTTCTTGCACACCAAGGCGAACCACACCTAACACAACGTCGCCTACCCTTTATACGGTGCTAGGCTAACCACCGAGTTCTTTCACACCTTAGGAGAACTAATCCTTCACAACGTCGCCTACCCTTTATTAGGTACTAGGCTAAGTACCTAGTTCTTTCACACCTTAGGTGAACTACACCTTCACGACACAACACCTAATCTCAAGGAGATCTACTCCTTGTTACAACACCATCAAGGATATCACCATCCTTGTAAATAAACAAATACTTATATGTATAACGATGCACCTCATCGATTATACGACCTAAGCATTCTTCCCAAATGCTACTTGATTTGATTCTTTGGCATCCTTCACTAATGCCTTTGACACAATTCTTGGCATCCTTCACTAATGCCTTTGACACAACGCTTGGCATCCTTCACTAATGCCTTCGTCTTGACACCTTTAGCATTCTTCACTAATGCCTTGACACGAATGATGAGCATCTTTCACTAATGCTTGCATCTTTACATTTTCGGCATTCTTCACTAATGCCTTCAACCCAACGTCTATGGAGAAAGGTAGATCTATCAACAAGAGAACCTTCGTTGTCTTGATGATGATGAAGCATGGCAACTCATGGACTTGAGCTTGCACATCTTCAAGAAGTGGTGATCTTTCCTTTAAGAGGAACCTAGAAGATCACACAAAAACAAAAGACAAACTACATAGATCACTTAGATCTGAGGTTAGAGGGTTAGAATACTTTGGGGAAGTATTTATTGAAAAGTGCAAGTAGAGAGGAAGGAATGGCTCTCTATTTATAGAGGAAATTCTTTTCTGTTTCCCCGGATCCCACGGATCCCTACCACAAGGGATCCGGCTAGCACAAAGCTAGGGATCCGTGGTCCGCTCCTCTTTGCCCATGGGTATTTTTGGTTATGGGTCATGGGTTATGGGTTGATCCATGGTTTTCTTTCTAGATACAATGTACTTGGTTAAGTGGTATATATAAAACCATGGGTTATGGGTCAAAACCATTTGCTAGTATTTACCCTTTTTGTATATACTTGTATTTACCCAATTTAGCATACACTTAGTTTTTACCCATTTTAGTATACTTAGCTTAAGTATGTGTTAGCTCAATATGTAAACACTAGTTGTTGTACATATATATCTAAATCATAGAATCACTTATACTTGTTTTAGTGTTTTATGTGAAAGCGTAAGTGTGTTAGAAAACTATTAACTCAAACTATTTACGTACTCTATTTGTTTCGTTAGAATGATTTTATATTTGTTATCAACAAAACATTAGAAGATCGTAAAATATAAATAAACGTTTTCACGGCTTATTTGTATTAACAATCTCCCCCTTTTTGTTGATGACAAAACATAAAATTATTTTAAGGAAAAATCTAAAATTCGTAAAAGTTTGAATTTGTAGTTTTTACTTTCTTCTCCCCCTTTTTGTCGAAACAAAAAGTGTTAAAAGAAACTAACACAATTTTTATAAAAAAATGTTAAAATGTAAAGAGAGCAAGTGACGGAAATGGTACTCGTCTTAGCTCCCCCTTGACGAGTCCATCCCTTTGAAAGGGCGTCAAGGACATAACGTAAAATAGACTAACTGTGTTTACAATCAAGTTTGCAAAAGGTTCGTCTAAGTGATGAGAACGTGCTCCCCCTTTAATATTGCAATGTTGCAATGGGGTGTCATGAAGTGTAACCCAAAATAGGATTAAGTTTGCAAATGATTTTGCAATGTCATTAGACACAAAGCTCCCCCTAGCTTTATGGTGTCAATATCTTCATGTGTATTTTGAATAACTACAAAACAAGGGTTAGAAAAACAAGAGTATAGTGCATAATTTCATGCATAAGAGACTCAAGTTAGCATAAATTTGTGCTTCTGTACCACGGATCCCACGGTTCCCTTCAAGGAGGGATCCGTCTAGTTATCTGGAAGGGATCCGGCTATCTGTTACAGTTTCTTCAGCAGTGAAGAAATGTCAAGGAGTGCTCCTTAAGGGAATGAGATAAAAGTACAATATAGCAAGCACAACACACATAATAATCATGGCATAAAAGTATTCATTCAATAAAACAAGAGATACACAACCAAATCTCTAAAAACTAAGAGAATGAACTAGCCAAATAGATGCTATTAATGCTAATAAGTTAACCCAGACTTAAGATTCGACTAAAAGCTTAATGATGATCAAGGATGAGAAAGGTTTCCTAAATGTTCTAAGTTTGACCTTTTGAATATGATGCTTATTGTAGTTTAGACTTGTTAACCTCTTCGAAACGTTCGAGGAGGTGATAAAACATGAAACGTTGCTCTTCACGTAGTTCATGTATAGTATCAACTTTTCAACATGTTTACAATGATAGCAATCCTTGTCATGGTTTTGGGTTTCTTGAGGTGAAGGTTCAAGTGAAGTGGATTGAGGATTTTCCAATGAAGGAGGATTTGGTGGGGGCTTATTAAGTGGTGACTCTACAATGTTTGAGGGTAGAGGTAAAGAGGCATCAACCTCCATTTGATCGGGTGGTTGCCTTTGATGTCTTCTCATAATCCAAAATGGACTATTGGGAGGAATAATAGAGTTTGCTTTTGGATCAAGTGTTGATTCAACACTTTGATTTTGTTGCTCAATCTTTTCAAGTGAATTAGTTGGTAAAGGTGAAAGATGAGATGGCCAGGAAGGTAAAGCTTCTACATTGTGAGAGTGTGGAGATGATTGGGAGATGGCTCTAGGTATTAATGAACTAGGTTGAGTTGTGGAGGGTATGTTTGGTATAATAGAATTTGGTGATGGAATCTTAGTGAGAGTACTTTTCTTGGGAATTAGTTTGATTGGTTTCCTTGGTGTAGGAGAAATCCTAGCATAGGTGGACTTAACCGGAGATGATTCGGTTGAGGAAACTTCGTGTATGATTCTAGCAAGTTTCTTAGGTGGTTTTTGAGTGGATGAGTAAGCACTAGGAGCTTTTCTCATGATGAAATGACTAAGGAGGATGGTTGTAATTGCTGATAACTATGTTTGTGTTTGATAACTAAAGTGTTCTTGGTAATGTGGGTTATAAAGGGAAGAACTTTGCAATTGCATTTAAGACTTAATCCACTAATGTTCTTGGAAGTGTGATGATAGACATGCACAAGGCTGACATTCAGAGTTTCACTGATCTAGGAACTCATTTAAGATGAGATGAAGTGTTTGAGTTAGGAAGGTGAGTTGAAATGATTGTTTTAGCTATGTTTGGCATAAACTGTCACCCGGATCCCACGGTTCCCTCTTGGAATGGATCCGGCTAGGCTAATCCTAGGGATCCGGCTCTCAGCAGTTATGACAGGTTTGTAATGAGGTTTCTGGGAGCTAAGGCTTATCTTATTTTGAATGTTTCAGTTCTCCTAAGGGTTTAGGATGGAGAGTTACTTGAATGATTAGAGGTAATAAGTGTTATAGCAAATGATTGCTTTTTATGGAAGAGGGATGGGACAAAAAGACTACCAATGGATGTCCAAGGATAACACTATGAGTTATGAGGGTGACAAGTCATAATAAATGATCCTAGTGATCAGGTTTTAGCTTGAGGTGATATTAAGAAAAATTCTTAAAAATTTCAAGAATTGAAAAACTAATTTTTGTCTTACCTTGAGATATAAATGACTAGAAGCAATTTCCTAAAATTGTTTAGCTTGCTTTCTTAAGTGTTTTGAGAGATGAGAAATATTTTGTGAGTAGTTGAAGCGGAAGTATGGTGAGTTTTAGATGTGATGATAAAATCAGACTAAGATCTTAAGTAAGCCTTTAGTGAGTCTAAGCCTTTCTCATCCTTGACGTGGACTTAGTTGGGTTCTAAAAACATATGCTAAGCTAATGTGATGTTATCTAGAAAGCAGTTTTGATGTGCTGAATGCTGCATTGTTGATCTGATGTCACGGATCCCACGGTTCCTTCAAGGGAAGGATCCGGCTAGGCTAATCCTAGGGATCCGGCATCTGCAGATCAGAACCTACACAGAAAATGATGTGCAGATTTTGTACACTATTAAATCTATAAAACAAGCAAATAGGAACAAGCAAGTTATCATAAAACATCACTTACAAGGTAAGGAAACAATATCCAAAATACCATAAACTAAAAATACTAAAGAGAAATCATTCAAACATAAAATAAATGAAACTAAGCACATTCCTATTGTCTCTTTCGTCAATTATTCCTTTTCCTTTTTGACGGCTTAGTAAGGTTGTAAGCGAGGTTTTGAATCATGCCTCTTATTTGTTTAAATTCCGCAGTCTCGTTTGGAATGATTGGAAGTTGTTCGTGGTATTCAAGGATTTCCAATTTGATGTTGGATACGGGGTCGATGTCTTCCTCATCTTCTTCTTCTTCTTCGGCCGAGGAGTCCGAGAGAGCTTCAGGTTTCTCTCCATTGACCATGAACCGTTTAGAGGGTTGTTTGGTAAGAGGTACCATGACGTGATTGGAAAGGTAATGATCATCGTTGATAGGGGATGGTTGCAATGTGCTAACATACTTACAAAGTCGTGTTAGGAGCATACCATATGGGAGTACCATGTTGGAAGCTTTGAATACCCCAGCCATTCTCCTTACCATGTAATAGGCAAGATTAAATGGCCTTTGGTGGGTAAGACAATAGATCATTTGCACAAGGCATGCGTTTGGATGATCTTTGTTTCCAACTAGGCTAATGATGTTTTCCCTAAGGATTTCTTCCCATTTTCTAAACATGGGATGCATTTCGAAAAGTTCCATTTTAAAGGGATCACGGTGAATGAGCTTTTTGTTACGATCGTAACGGGATTGGTCGGTCCTAATTTTAAAGATAGTATCACGAATGGTTTCGGGATTGTCGAGAGGAGTGTTGTAAAGAGGTTTAGGATCAAGTGCAAGGTTTTGAGCGTTAATTGCCCAGTCTTGAGAGTACATACAAATTCCTTCACAAGGAATGCGATGAATTTGAGCAAAAGTGTTGAGAAGAAGAGTAAAGTTTTGTGTGTTGATGATAAAGGCGATTGAGATGCTATTATCGGTGTTTCTAATGATCCTAAAGCTTTTGTAAAACTCAAAAATGAAAACCGGACAAATTTGTTCATTAATGTCAAGAAGACAATCAAAGTTGATTGTCGAGAAAACTTGACGAATGTCGGTATTTTCAAGGAAACATTCCTTGACTACACGACCTTCGTGAATAAGTCGTTTTGTGAGGCTTTTGAAAATTTTACGGTTAGTTTTGGTCAGACCCCTTTTACGATAGTAATGAGTAAGGTAATGGACGGTGTCATGATGATCTTGTTGAGTGGCTTTGGGCATGGTTGGTCCTAAAAGTACAAGTTTTTTAGTTAGGTTAAATTGGTTGATATGGGTTTATGGTTTTGATTTGTATTAACAATGTTGTGAACTCAATGTGATTTAAAAACCCCTTTTCATGATTAATTTGAAAAACCCTAATTAATTGATTAGAAATTAAGAAACCATAAACCCTTGAATTAGAATGATGAAAATTAGAACAAGTTAATGTAATTACTTACAATGGTGTTCTAGGAAGGAATACTTAAAATTATGGAAGTCAATGAGGATTAATTCAGTGGCTTGGTCGTTTTTGTGTTGTGTAAATAGAGGGAAAGTAATCAGTGGTGAAATTTTGAAAGCGTATAGCTGAGTTCTGTTCCACGGTTCCCCCGGATCCTTTGTATTTGGGATCCGGCTAGTACAACTAGAGGGATCCGGCTACTGTGAACAGAAAGAAGGTTGTTTGGCATTATTTTTGTAGTAGGCTTATAGATAGGCAAACAAAAAATAGTTTGGAGGTATTAGGATGAAGATTGTTTTTAGATGACGGCTTTTGATGAATCACATGTCGAGGGTTCATATGTGACGATGGCGTTAGTTTGACGAATCAAAAGGAATACTATTCCCGATGATGAAAAAGACGGAAAAGTGACGAAAGAGACTTCTAATGATGCTAGTGATTATTAAACAAGAGAACTATGAAATAAATTGAACTCATGTAACCTATCTAATGAAAGGTAAAACATACCTCTATGCTTCTTGGTTTGGCTTAATGCCAAACATACTTCATGAGCTTTTAAAGTAATCCTTTGTACTTGGTGTACGTAAGTAGTTATTACTTTTATAGATCCTTCCTTGAATGTTGTCTTTATTATTCTTCGAATGAAGATTTTGGAGAGATTCTAGTATGAAGATTTCTTGAAAACAAAAGATGTTAGAATGATCTATCAATGTCCAACAAAATGATTTAAACGAAAGTATGATCTAAAAAAAATCCTTCTTTGTAGTTTTCAAACATACACGTATCGTATCAAGTCTTTAAAGTACAATATACTTTAAGAAACTTGGTTACGAAGCTCTGATGCCAATTGTAGAAAACTAGAAGGGGGTTGAATAGTTTTACCAATTTAAAACTTCCTTTTAAATATTTAGATCGACTTATGTCAATCTATTTGATTGTTTATGTTGGACGTTGATAGATAGATATATAAACGTGTAATGAAAGATAAAGAGTAAGAAGCGCATCACCACGACACAAGTATTTATAGTGGTTCGGCTACAAGGACACCTTCCTTGCCCTACTCCACTCCTCGAGTCACCTACTCGAGAGTTCGTAAACACTACACCAACTCCTTATGGCGGAGAAGCCTTCACAACGTCGCTTAACCTTTTTCCGGTACAAAGCTAAATACCGAGTTCTTTCACACCAAGGCGAACCACACCTAACAAAACGTCGCCTACCCTTTATACAGTGCTAGGCTAACCACCGAGTTCTTTCACACCTTAGGAGAACTAATCCTTCACAACGTCGCCTACCCTTTATTAGGTACTAGGCTAAGTACCTAGTTCTTTCACACCTTAGGTGAACTACACCTTCACGACACAACACCTAATCTCAAGGAGATCTACTCCTTGTTACAACACCATCAAGGATATCACCATCCTTGTAAATAAACAAATACTTATATGTATAACGATGCACCTCATCGATTATACGACCTAAGCATTCTTCCCAAATGCTACTTGATTTGATTCTTTGGCATCATTCACTAATGCCTTTGACACAATGCTTGGCATCCTTCACTAATGCCTTTGACACAACGCTTGGCATCCTTCACTAATGCCTTCGTCTTGACACCTTTAGCATTCTTCACTAATGCCTTGACACGAATGATGAGCATCTTTCACTAATGCTTGCATCTTTACATTTTCGGCATTCTTCACCAATGCCTTCAACCCAACGTCTATGGAGAAAGGTAGATCTATCAACAAGAGAACCTTCGTTGTCTTGATGATGACGAAGCATGGTGATGAGTGTCTAAATACTCATCATTTTTGTACAAATTAGACTGCAAAAACATCTGAAAACACTCAGAAATGCATCAAAATGATAAAAATATCACAAATAAGTGTTTTATATGTTTTAAATGCAAAAATATCAAAATCTGGTGAAAAACGTATCAAGTTTGCATAATTGGCAGTTTTAGTCCCCCAAGTTTCAAAAGTTGTCAAAAACAGTCCCAGGTAAAACAAAATAAAGAAAAATGTTATTCAAGGTCCCTGAAATATTCTAAGTTGTCAAAAATGGTCCTTGAATAAATCTTTTGTCAAATGGCAGATTAGGTCCCTCAAGTTTTGAAATTGTCACAAATAGTCCTTGGAAAATTGAAAGTGTCAAAACTAGTCCTTGTACTATTGAAGGTTGTCAGTTTTAGCCCTTGTGAGAACTTTGAGAAAATGGCAGGATTGGTCCCTCTTGTTTGGCAGAATTACAATTTGGTCCTTGTATTATAAACCTAAGCTAAGGCTTGTCAAAACTAATATTGACCCCTGCCTTTAACACATTTTGGCCCCCTGTCTTTTCTCTTTTTGGACCCCCAGGTCAAACAAAGTCAAACTCCCCTTTGCCCGCCCCACTGTACACCTGTCTTCCCCACATGTTGCCTGCAACACAGTCTCACCTCCCATCACCTTTTCTCCACAAACCACCCCCTCATCATCACAAACCCTCCACATTAAATGCCACCCCCCCTAGCAGCTAAATCAGACCCTACAGTCAAATATAGGCTTTCCCGCCAAATTGATAAAAACGGCTAAAATGGCCAAAACCCACCCATTGGTCAAGAAAAGTGGTGGGATTCTCTCAGAAGGACACGTGGATGCTTATTGGAGCATAAAAGAAGGAGCAGATAGAGAGAAGAAGGCAGTCTTTAGTTTTTTTAATTTTATGAATGTCGTAATTTATTTTTAAGTCTTTAATTAAGCTTTAAGTTGTAATCTTTTGTTTCATGATATCAAATTAAGTTATTGAAATGTATTAAAACTGTTTTCAAGTGGAAATTCAAGTGGTATCAACAATTCATGATATATGGTTCACTGTTGCAAAAATTCAAGGTCTAACTCTTATGTTCAAAGCTTCAATAAGCTTTATTTAAAGTCAAACAAGCTTATTCAAGCTTAATATAGCTTTCTGTAAGCCTGGAGTTCAGTTTCAATCATAGTGGGTTGATGGTCAACAAAAGTCAACAAAGAAGAAATTTTGGTTCAAGCAGGTTGGAAATGGAATGGGTTGTTGCAGAGCAGTGTTTGGGTTGAATTTGATATAGAGTAGCATATATTGGGTTCTGTTTAGACTACCAAATAAGCTTGGGCATTTGTAAGCTTATTTCTCATTTTCATTTTTTAGTCAGTTTGCAATTTGTGTTCATATTTGAATTCTGTGGTCATTGATAGTTTAATCCTGTTTAAATAGTAGTAATTAGTGTAATTATAGTTATATTAATCATTGGTTTGTGCTAGTTCAGTGTTTGGCTCAATTAAAATTGCAAAACAGTTAGTAAAAGGTTGTTTGGTTAGTTGGGTAATCTGTGCTAAAGGTTTAGTCAGTGATTGAAACCTGTTGTTTCATGCTTGTTAAGCTCATTTGAGCTCATCACAGTCATCATATTGCACCTTAAAACCTGAAAAGTCAAAATCTTGTTTTAACTTTCTTAATTCATTAACTGTTAAGAGTTTGGGAAATCAAAAGTTTGTTTCATGCTTGGAAATCACTAGAGTAGCTTGTCTTAGTCTCATTATACCACAAAACATCAATATCAGTTAACAAATCAAGATCCAAGTTCAAATTAGTCAACATCTTAATCTGTCAAAAGAAAGTCAAAACATGAAATTCCAGTTTTGAAGCCAAATGGAGAGATTTTTCATGGGCTCATTTCTAGGTTAAATCAAGTGAGACTTTTTGTTTTTAAAACTTCAACTGGTCAAGTTTCTTATTATCATTTTATTAGATTTTTGGTGATTTTCTAAAGCCTTCAAAAAAGCTCATCGAGCAGGGCTTATTTGCCCTGCTCACACAACTCAGTTAAAGCTGAGTTTTTCTCAAGCTCTTGCAGAGCTTATCCAGAGCTCCACAGAGCTTCTCTAGGGCTGGTTTTTGGTTTGAAAGTAGTTAGCCAGGTCTAGTACAAGTTCCAATTTCTTGTTTTTAATTTCCAGCTTATTTAGTGCTTATTCTTGATCTCCAAAGTTGCCCCCAGAAACTGATTTAGGCACTTTTGCCAAATCATCCAAATCTGTTTAATCAGCATTATAGAGGTTAAGGCTTGTTGAGACTTGTTGCTTTTGAGTGTTTTTAGCATATCATAGGTTCTGTAACAGTGTGGTGCTCAGTTTGAACCTTGTGCTTATTCAAAGTGCTTATTACATAAGCACTTGGTTTGCAGTTTCATTTTCTCACAAACAAGCACATGTTTTTCTATTTTTCTTAGATTCTATATATTAAATTAGACTTTTCCTGAAATTTTCATAATTTTCCATAACAGTTTGCTATTTTTCTTAATTTAAAACAGTTTTTAAGTAATTTTAATTAGCTTTTAATACAATTAAATCAGAAAAAGTTCAAAAAAATAATTTTTCATTTTTCTTAAGTTTAGATAAATATAAAAAGTAAAAAAATCATTTTTCCAGATTTTTCATAGTTTATTTTGTAATTTTTAGTAATTTAATTAGTTTTAAATAGTTTAAAATTCATAAAAAATAGAAAAATAATCAGAAAAATATAAAAATAGTTTTGAAAATTCTCTTTTGTTATTTTAGATTTTTCCAAGTCTTAATTTTATTTTTCTAGGTTTTATTCCTATTTTCTTGTAATTTAGGTTATTATTTAATAGTTAAAAATAGTTTTTAATTAATAATAATTAATTAAATAGTTATAAAAATAATTTTCTTTTTCTAAAAAATTTCTTTTATCATTAGGTTTGTAAAAATATCATTTTCATATTTTTAGGATTAATATTGTGTAAGTTTCACGTTTTTATTTGTACGTTACGTAGTTTTTAATTTAAGTTTTATAAAAACATAAAATCGAAAACATCAGTTTAAAAATAGTGATAGCGTTTATTTAATATTTTTTATCTTTTTAATTTCCTTTAATTTGCATTTAAGCCCCTGTAATTTATAAAATAAACTCAAAATCCTTACTGATCACTATCCTTAGTGGTTATTCGACATCTGATTGTGTTAAACACCAGTCATCCTCCGTGGGACTTAACGACCCGGGAATCCACTGTATTCTCCTGATCTAAATTGCATTTGGTGTTTAAACTGTTTTAAGTTCCTTACGGTTGGTCATTCACAAGTGGCTAGCTCGCGTGAGAAAACTTGACGGTTTTGCACCAATCAAATTTTGGTGCCGCTGCCGGGGAGGCTGTAAGCGTGTTCTAAACATTTTTTCAGACCCGTACTTGCACATATACCATCGTTTGTAAACAGTTTTTTTGTAAAGTTATAACAAAATCAAAAAGTTCATTAACACTTTTCCTAAAGTGTTAGAAACACCAAACAAAATATAAAACAACAAAACAATCGTAACGTTTTCTAGCTTGTGTTTCTTTTAAGGTGATTCTTAAAGAAATACGATTTGGTTAAACGAGACGATACCAAAAATATTGTCCAAAAGCTTTTAAACCATCAGCACAAATCTATACCTACGTCTTTTCAGTGGTACTTAATATATACATAAAAATCAATCACCGCAAATCAAGGCAGTACACCTACTAACTGGGGGTGTGACCATAATAAGTTCCCGAACATCAGATTTAAAACTTGCCTTTGTGTCCTTGTGATTTGGTGTACCTTTTTCAAAGAAGCCATTTCATTTGTGATTATTGGTTAAGTTCACTTGTCGTTTTGCCTCGCATTTGTTTTGAAAACTGATTTTTATACTTAGTGCATGCGCACTCGTTCTTCCAGTTCTACAAGTCCACTTTCAGAACTTGGAAAGATTCCTCGTAGACGTAGAGGACGTTCAGCTCCTTCAGCCGTGACTGAGGAACGTCTACCACCACCACCACCTGCCATAATGGCAGAAGACAAGCCGATGAATGAGCTTCTCCAAGCACCCATCGAGGGTTACGGAGATGCTATTGTTGTCCCAGCCATCGTGGCTGATACTTTTGAGCTCAAAACCGGGTTACTTAATCTGGTAACCCAAAGCCAATTCTATGGTTTTGACCGGGATGATCCTCATGCACACATTCGATGGTTTAACAAGATTGCATCTACCATCAAGTACAAGAATGTCCCACATGAAGCCATCAAGCTTCTTCTGTTCCCATTTTCTCTAGAGGGACAAGCCCGGAATTGGCTTGAGAAACAACCCCCTCGTTCCATTGAGACATGGGAAGATCTTGTCACAAAGTTTGTTAACGAATTCTATCCTCCATCTCGAACTACAAGTCTTAAGAATGAGATAATGAAATTCTCTCAAAGATTTGATGAATCATTCGGGGAGGCATGGGATCGTTACAAAGAATTGCTCCATAAGTGTCCGCATCATGGTTTTTCCGAGTTAATGCAAATGGATACTTTCTACAATGGTCTGAACCAGACTAATCAAGACTCTTTGAATGCCTCCGCGGGAGGTAATTTCTTGAGCAAGACCACAAAAGAAGCCTTGCAAATCATTGAAAACAAGTCCCAGGTCCGTCCTTTCCGCACAAAGACATATCAGACTCAGTCTAATGCTGGACCTTCTACTTCATCTCCCGTGAGTACATCTAGCACCGATGCTAAGATTGACAAACTCACAGATATTGTTCAGGCTTTGGTTCTTGCTAACCAAAAGAAAGTCACTTTCACACAAGCACCATCATATGGTGAAGTGAAGAAAGTTGAAGTTTGTGTTACTTGTGGTGGTCCTCATGCATACTACAACTGTACTGCCACCGATGGTAGTCCTTTTGAAGCTAATGCTATAGCCGGTACTTCAAATCAAGGAGGTCTGTCTCTT
>BPTQ01000005.1:274863809-274967781 GCA_019973895.1 Chrysanthemum seticuspe | reverse complement strand
TTTCACCGAGAAGAGGGTTAAATCTGTCTCTAACCACAGAAGTGTGGCAAAATTGTAAAACAGATTTACCCTCTCTGTTCAGACTTTACTCAGGGGTTACTGGCTCTTCAGTAGGTATTTGTGGAGGTAACAAAGGGGCTAGTACAGCACCTTTTACCGGTAGTATGTAGCAACCTTACACGGTCCTCGTAATGTATTCGGTTTTCCGTATGCAAACATCCGTTTTCAAGGCATACCTGTCTAAAGACCATTTTCCTCTACCCTTCATGGATCAAATGCTTGAGAGATTAGCAGGGAATGAGTACTATTGTTTCCTTGATGGTTTCTCGGGTTACTTTCAGATCCCCATTGATCCACAGGATCAAGAGAAGACCACATTCACCTGTCCATACGGAACTTTTGCCTACAAACGTATGCCTTTTGGCTTATGTAATGCTCCTGGCACATTCCAACGATGTATGATGGCCATTTTCCACGACATGATCGGGGAAACAATGGAGGTGTTTATGGATGACTTCTCGGTCATTGGGGACTCATTTCAGACTTGTCTCTCCCATTTAGACAAAATGTTAAAACGGTGTGAAGACACCAATCTCTGTCTAAATTGGGAGAAGAGCCACTTTATGGTCAAAGAAGGCATAGTCCTTGGCCATAAGATTTCAAAAAACGGGATTGAGGTGGATAGAGCAAAAGTCGATGTTATTGCTAAACTGCCTCATCCTACTACCGTCAAAGGTATTAGGAGTTTTCTTGGTCATGCCGGGTTTTATCGTAGATTCATACAGGATTTTTCTAAAATAGCTCGGCCTATGACCCATCTTCTTGAAAAAGAAGCTCCTTTTATCTTCTCACCTGAGTGCATCGAAGCTTTTGAAACACTAAAGAAAAAGCTTACGGAAGCACCCATTCTAGTTGCCCCCGACTGGGATTTACCCTTTGAGCTCATGTGCGATGCAAGTGATTTTGCTATCGGTGCAGTCTTGGGGCAACGTAAAACCAAGCATTTTCAGCCTATCCACTACGCGAGTAAGACTATGACTGAAGCTCAAACCCATTACACCACTACAGAAAAAGAACTATTAGCTGTGGTGTATGCGTTTGAAAAGTTTCGGCCATACCTCATCTTGACCAAATGCGTGGTGTATACGGATCACTCGGCTCTCAAATATCTCTTTGCAAAACAAGATGCAAAGCCGAGATTGCTCCGTTGGGTTCTCCTCCTGCAAGAATTTGATATCATTATACGTGATAAAAAAGGAGCTGAGAACCTTGCTGCTGATCATCTTTCCTGATTAGAGAACCCTCACCAAGATGTTTTCGAGAAAAAGGAAATAAATGAAACATTTCCTCTCGAAACACTCAATGCGGTTTCTTTTCGTGGAAATTCTACTACCCCATGGTTTGTTGACTTTGCAAATTACCATGCGGGTAACTTCATAGTGAAAGGGATGTCGTCCCAACAGAAGAACAAATTCTTCAAAGATGTTAAACATTACTTCTGGGACGACCCCTACTTGTTTAAAATTTGCGCGGATCAAGTCATCAGGCGATGTGTGTATGGTCAGGAAGCTATTGACATTCTCAAGGCTTGCCATTCTGGACCTACTGGGGGACATCATAGCCCCAACTACACCGCCAAGAAGGTGTTTGATTCCGGATTCTATTGGCCCACGATTTACAAGGATGCCCACGAATTTGTCAAAACCTGTGACGCTTGTCAACGTCACGGGAATATCTCACAAAGAAATGAAATGCCGCAAAACGCCATTCAAGTGTGTGAGATCTTTGACATCTGGGGCATTGACTTTATGGGGCCATTTCCTTCTTCTCGCGGTAATAAATACATACTCGTGGCCGTTGACTACTTGTCAAAATGGGTTGAAGCTAAGGCTTTACCTACCAACGATGCCTGAGTTGTTGTGAAATTCTTGAAATCTCTCTTTGCTAGGTTTGGAACTCCACGAGCCATAATCAGTGATCGTGGTACGCATTTCTGCAATGACCAGTTTGAAAGAGTCATGCAGAAGTATGGTGTAACTCACCGTCTCTCTACTGCATATCACCCCCAAACTAGTGGGCAAGTGGAAGTTTCCAACCGGGGGATTAAAAGAATTCTGGAGAGGACGGTTGGCGAAAACCGTGCCTCTTGGTCGGATAAGCTAGATGACGCACTCTGGGCCTTCCGTACAGCTTATAAAACACCCATCGGGTGTACTCCATACAAGCTTGTATACGGGAAGGCGTGTCATCTGCCGGTTGAGCTTGAGCACAAGGCATACTGGGCCTTGAAGCATGCCAACTTCGATATTCAGACAGCTGGTGATCACCGGATAGTTCAAATGAATGAATTAAATGAACTCCGTGATCAAGCATACGAGAACTCTTTGATCTATAAAGAAAAGACAAAGAAGATTCATGACTCAAAGATCAAAAACCGCGTTTTCAACGTCGGTGATCGAGTCCTTCTTTTCAATTCAAGATTGAATATTTTCTCGGGAAAACTAAAATCCCGCTGGTCTGGACCATTCACTATCACTAAGGTTTATCCTTATGGCACCATTGAGTTATCTCAACCCGATGGTCCAAACTTTAAAGTGAATGGTCATCGATTGAAGCACTATTTTGGAGAGGACATTCCTCCTGTGATTGTCCCAGATCTACAAACTTTCCCCATGAACCAATGAATGCGGGGATCGAGTCAAGCTAGCGACTCGGGAATCAAAAACAGTAGCATGCCATATGGGTTTTCACCCATATTTCTGAGCTGTCTGAAGTTTGTTACGGTTAGCTATTCACAAGTGGCTAGCTTGTGTGACAAAACTTGACAGTTTAGCTACTTCTTTCTACTTTCTACCACCCTAGTGTGGGGGAGTTGCCCCACATGTTGTGTATATATAAGTCATTCAAAAAAAATCATGCTAAATAATGGCCTTAGTATTTCCCTTTTACGTTCTATGTTTCGGCATAACCGCCGGTACTTTGAATATTGAGGGCAATATTCATTTCTAAGTGTGGGGGGGAATTCTCACGAATTTTATCATGTAATTATACCGCCTAATTCCCCCATTTTTGGCCAAAATTTTTTTGGAGTAAGTGTTTTTCACTCACTCATCTTATGGTTATCAGTCCGCCTTGTCTAATAAACAAAAGGATTGGCTAATCCAGGAGCAAACGGCTCTTGGTAAAGATATCTCAAATCCGTTGACGGCTTGCAATTTGCCCAAAATTGTATGGTATTCAGCTCACCATATCCTTAAAAGTGAAGAGTTGGCTAGCCCGCAAGTTTATGGCTTGTGGTAAAGGCAGTTGGAAAACCATAATTGGTAATCAGCTCACCAAAGATATTTTATCTAAGAGTTGGCTAGTCCAGAAGCAAATGGCTTCTGGTAAAGACAAATCAAATCCGTTGAAAGCTGGTGATTTGCTCAAAATCATTTGGTTATCGGTGTACCAAGGTTCTTACTTGAACTGAAACATTTGGCTACTCCAGAAGTAATGGCTTTTGGTAAAGAGATGAAATCCATTAATTTTTCTCAAAACATTGCTAGGGACTAGCAATATCTTAGTGTGGGGGATTGATGAGTGTCTAAATACTCATCATTTTTGTACAAATTAGACTGCAAAAACATCTGAAAACACTCAGAAATGCATCAAAATGATAAAAATATCACAAATAAGTGTTTTATATGCTTTAAATGCAAAAATATCAAAATCTGGTGAAAAACGTTTCAAGTTTGCATAATTAGCAGTTTTAGTCCCCCAAGTTTCAAAAGTTGTCAAAAACAGTCCCAGGTAAAACAAAATAAAGAAAAATGTTATTCAAGGTCCCTGAAATATTCTAAGTTGTCAAAAATGGTCCTTGAATAAATCTTTTGTCAAATGGCAGATTAGGTCCCTCAAGTTTTGAAATTGTCACAAATAGTCCTTGGAAAATTGAAAGTGTCAAAACTAGTCCTTGTACTATTGAAGGTTGTCAGTTTTATCCCTTGTGAGAACTTTGAGAAAATGGCAGGATTGGTCCCTCTAGTTTGGCAGAATTACAATTTGGTCCTTGTATTATAAACCTAAGCTAAGGCTTGTCAAAACTAATATTGACCCCTGCCTTTAACACATTTTGGCCCCCTGTCTTTTCTCTTTTTGGACCCCCAGGTCAAACAAAGTCAAACTCCCCTTTGCCCGCCCCACTGTACACCTGTCTTCCCCACATGTTGCCTGCAACACAGTCTCACATCCCATCACCTTTTCTCCACAAACCACCCCCCTCATCATCACAAACCCTCCACATTAAATGCCACCCCCCCCCCTAGCAGCTAAATCAGACCCTACAGTCAAATATAGGCTTTCCCGCCAAATTGATAAAAACGGCTAAAATGGCCAAAACTCACCCATTGGTCAAGAAAAGTGGTGGGATTCTCTCAGAAGGACACGTGGATGCTTATTGGAGCATAAAAGAAGGAGGAGATAGAGAGAATAAGGCAGTCTTTAGTTTTTTTAATTTTATGAATGTCGTAATTTATTTTTAAGTCTTTAATTAAGCTTTAAGTTGTAATCTTTTGTTTCATGATATCAAATTAAGTTATTGAAATGTATTAAAACTGTTTTCAAGTGGAAATTCAAGTGGTATCAACAATTCATGATATATGGTTCACTGTTGCAAAAATTCAAGGTCTAACTCTTATGTTCAAAGCTTCAATAAGCTTTATTTAAAGTCAAACAAGCTTATTCAAGCTTAATATAGCTTTCTGTAAGCCTGGAGTTCAGTTTCAATCATAGTGGGTTGATGGTCAACAAAAGTCAACAAAGAAGAAATTTTGGTTCAAGCAGGTTGGAAATGGAATGGGTTGTTGCAGAGCAGTGTTTGGGTTGAATTTGATATAGAGTAGCATATATTGGGTTATGTTTAGACTACCAAATAAGCTTGGGCATTTGTAAGCTTATTTCTCATTTTCATTTTTTAGTCAGTTTGCAATTTGTGTTCATATTTGAATTCTGTGGTCATTGATAGTTTAATCATGTTTAAATAGTAGTAATTAGTGTAATTATAGTTATATTGATAACGCTACACGCGTCGTTCGGGGTCAAGGAAACTTCCTTTTCTTCGAGCAAGTTTTATAACACCCTAGGCAGTGAACCTAATCGTTGTAGTGTAGTAATTAGGGTAAGCCACGGGTATTGATATCGTTCTCTAGGGGAATAGGAATGCTAGTGAGAAGTTACTACGCTAAGGTTGAGGTTGAGGAAGATTATTTTTTATCTTTTTATGTTTTTTTAGAAAATGAAAAGGTACGAATCTCGGGTATTGGATTTGGGGGGTTGGTATTTCTACCGATTACTCTACTATTATCTAATTATCTAAGCTAAGGTTGTGATAGTCTATGTCTAATTGATGTGTACTCGTATGATAGTTTAAAGATGTGTTTACTTAGGTTTTACTACTCCTTAATTATCTCCTATTGATGGTTGATTTGTCACGTCCTTATTCCTAGTTGCGTTGTGATTCTAAGGCTATAGGGCGTGCTTATTTCCCTAACTCTTTGAAATTACCAAAGGGTCTTGTTTACAAATCCTCTAGTGATTTATAGACGCCTACTCTACGGTTGTCCTTGAATACTTTATCCTACAATTACCTAGATAATTATATTCTAAAGTTCACAAAGAAATGTCAAGCATTAAGTACACAACGAATAATCTAGCGCACTCTAGATCATTAGTCAACTAAGATAAGTATCAACCAATCAATATTCAATAATTAAGTTTCATATTCCCTAAGCAAACACACAAATAAATTAGCCGGACATGGAGAACATGCAAGCATACACACAAATAATCAAAGACATAATTAAATTAATGAAGTAAATACTTATCTTGATGTATAATAGGGTTTAGAACCCTAAAATACTGCACAAGAAAGCCTTGGTTCGGTTTTAGGTTTTTACTCCAAAAGACTACCCTCCAAAAACTGAAAAATTCGGATTCTATATATAAGATTACATCTGCGACGGCGTCACCTTATGTTTCGTGACGCCGTCGCGTCGCCGTCATTAGGGTTTCATCTTGGCCACGTAAACCTTGCGACGGCGTCACCTTATGACTGTGACGCCGTCCCCTTCAGCTCTGACGCCGTCTTGGCTGCATCTAGGCCGTCTGAGTAGCGACGGCCTATTCCTTTAGAACCTGACGTCGTCCCTTGAAAACATGCAATTTCGCCTCTGACCCGTCGCAAAATTCCTTCCCGACGGCGTCGCAGATAAGCAGTGACGCCGTCGCCTTATGTTTCAGCAGCTTTGAGTGTCTCGATTCTGACTTTGGCCATTTTCTTCGTATATTCGCGCCTTTTCGTCCAAATAAGCATCATTCCAGCATTTTGCCTTCAAGAGACCTAAAAAGTGAAAAGGAACGATATTAAGCAATAACGGATACAAAAGTGATCGAATAAGGGCTTAAATGACCCCTCAAAAAGGTACCTTTTAAAACCTTATCATATATTAATCATTGGTTTGTGCTAGTTCAGTGTTTGGCTCAATTAAAATTGCAAAACAGTTAGTAAAAGGTTGTTTGGTTAGTTGGGTAATCTGTGCTAAAGGTTTAGTCAGTGATTGAAACCTGTTGTTTCATGCTTGTTAAGCTCATTTGAGCTCATCACAGTCATCATATTGCACCTTAAAACCTGAAAAGTCAAAATCTTGTTTTAACTTTCTTAATTCATTAACTGTTAAGAGTTTGGGAAATCAAAAGTTTGTTTCATGCTTGGAAATCACTAGAGTAGCTTGTCTTAGTCTCATTATACCACAAAACATCAATATCAGTTAACAAATCAAGATCCAAGTTCAAATTAGTCAACATCTTAATCTGTCAAAAGAAAGTCAAAACATGAAATTCCAGTTTTGAAGCCAAATGGAGAGATTTTTCATGGGCTCATTTCTAGGTTAAATCAAGTGAGACTTTTTGTTTTTAAAACTTCAACTGGTCAAGTTTCTTATTATCATTTTATTATATTTTTGGTAATTTTCTAAAGCCTTCAAAAAAGCTCATCAAGCAGGGCTTATTTGCCCTGCTCACACAACTCAGTTAAAGCTGAGTTTTTCTCAAGCTCTTGCAGAGCTTATCCAGAGCTCCACAGAGCTTCTCTAGGGCTGGGTTTAAAAGTAGTTAGCCAGGTCTAGTACAAGTTCCAATTTCTTGTTTTTAATTTCCAGCTTATTTAGTGCTTATTCTTGATCTCCAAAGTTGCCCCCAGAAACTGATTTAGGCACTTTTGCCAAATCATCCAAATCTGTTTAATCAGCATTATAGAGGTTAAGGCTTGTTGAGACTTGTTGCTTTTGAGTGTTTTTAGCATATCATAGGTTCTGTAACAGTGTGGTGCTCAGTTTGAACCTTGTGCTTATTCAAAGTGCTTATTACATAAGCACTTGGTTTGCAGTTTCATTTTCTCACAAACAAGCACATGTTTTTATATTTTTCTTAGATTCTATATATTAAATTAGACTTTTCCTGAAATTTTCATAATTTTCCATAACAGTTTGCTATTTTTCTTAATTTAAAACAGTTTGTAAGTAATTTTAATTAGCTTTTAATACAATTAAATCAGAAAAAGTTCAAAAAAATAATTTTTCATTTTTTTTAAGTTTAGATAAATATAAAAAGTAAAAAAATCATTTTTCCAGATTTTTCATAGTTTATTTGGTAATTTTTAGTAATTTAATTAGTTTTAAATAGTTTAAAATTCATAAAAAATAGAAAAATAATCAGAAAAATATAAAAATAGTTTTGAAAATTCTCTTTTGTTATTTTAGATTTTTCCAAGTCTTAATTTTATTTTTCTAGGTTTATTTCCTATTTTCTTGTAATTTAGGTTATTATTTAATAGTTAAAAATAGTTTTTAATTAATAATAATTAATTAAATAGTTATAAAAATAATTTTCTTTTTCTAAAAAATTTCTTTTATCATTAGGTTTGTAAAAATATCATTTTCATATTTTTAGGATTAATATTGTGTAAGTTTCACGTTTTTATTTGTACGTTACGTAGTTTTTAATTTAAGTTTTATAAAAACATAAAATCAAAAACATCAGTTTAAAAATAGTGATAGCGTTTATTTAATATTTTTTATCTTTTTAATTTCCTTTAATTTGCATTTAAGCCCCTGTAATTTATAAAATAAACTCAAAATCCTTACTGATCACTATCCTTAGTGGTTATTCGACATCTGATTGTGTTAAACACCAGTCATCCTCCGTGGGACTTAACGACCCGGGAATCCACTGTATTCTCCTGATCTAAATTGCATTTGGTGTTTAAACTGTTTTAAGTTCCTTACGGTTGGTCATTCACAAGTGGCTAGCTCGCGTGAGAAAACTTGACGGTTTTGCACCAATCACATGGCAACTCATGGACTTGAGCTTGCACGTCTTCAAGAAGTGGTGATCTTTCCTTTAAGAGGAACCTAGAAGATCACACAAAAACAAAAGACAAACTACATAGATCACTTAGATCTGAGGTTAGAGGGTTAGAATACTTTGGGGAAGTATCTATTGAAAAGTGCAAGTAGAGAGGAAGGAATGGCTCTCTATTTATAGAGGAAATTCTTTTCTGTTTCCCCGGATCCCACGGATCCCTACCACAAGGGATCCGGCTAGCACAAAGCTAGGGATCCGTGGTCCGCTCCTCTTTGCCCATGGGTATTTTTGGTTATGGGTCATGGGTCATGGGTTATGGGTTGATCCATGGTTTTCTTTCTAGATACAATGTACTTGGTTAAGTGGTATATATAAAACCATGGGTTATGGGTCAAAACCATTTGCTAGTATTTACCCTTTTTGTATATACTTGTATTTACCCAATTTAGCATACACTTAGTTTTTACCCATTTTAGTATACTTAGCTTAAGTATGTGTTTGCTCAATATGTAAACACTAGTTGTTGTACATATATATCTAAATCATAGAATCACTTATACGTGTTTTAGTGTTTTATGTGAAAGCGTAAGTGTGTTAGAAAACTATTAACTCAAACTATTTACGTACTCTATTTGTTTCGTTAGAATGATTTTATATTTGTTATCAACAAAACATTAGAAGATCGTAAAATATAAATAAACGTCTTCACGGCTTATTTGTATTAACAAATCCAAACAAATACTTAAACTGAATAAAACATTCCGACAAACTGATAAAACCAAAACATAAAACTTATTCAAATGTATTGTCTAAAACCGCATTAAACAAAAAAGATAGAATAACCATTGTTTTTTAGACTCCATGTTGCGGCTTTCCATCCATGATTCCTTGAACTTTTGTAGATAGTAAGTTGCATCCACATAGCAGAATTTTTGTTACATACTTGAGCCTTAACTTGTTTAGCTGACCAACCTGCTTTCGCGCATCATCAGACAGCCCACATTCGTACCTTTCAAGTTGCTCACCCATGTAAGTCTCCATATGTCGCATAACGAAAACACCACAGTTTGGCACCTTTGTTTCTGTTTGCCATTTCAATTTCGGAGCTCTTAAATTAGCTGTAAATACATCACTTGCTCTGGGATGTTTCAACATTGTCAAGTATCTGCCGAAATCAACATGCTGCAACTTCCAAAAAAATAACTATTACACAAGTGTCTTTAAAAATAAACTATTTCAAACTTAAGTACAACATATATACTGGAAAGACATACCACAATAACAGCTAAGTTGTCATCAGCAACACTTCAGTCTACGTCAACAGCACTCTTCACCTTTGCAAGTTCATATCCTGTTTTCTTACCATTCCTGCTTTCTGCTTTTTTGCTACTTTTGTTGTCCAACATCACAACTTCTCCCCTCTTTAGATTGAACACAACTACAAATTGGTGTCCATCATTACTAATCGGGATAAAAACTTGCATTATTATAATAACATTCGAATTAGGTACCAACTTCTAAATACATATGCAACCTATTATGCACTTTGCCCACTATCCTAAATAAGTTACTTAATCCTAAATACATATGCCAAATCTATTTTGCACTTCGCCCACTATCCAAAAGCTTTCACATTCCTAAATTCATATGCAAAACTATCCAATTGCTAAATACATGTATAATACGGTCAAATTCAACTCCTTCATACCACTATCCAACAACTATTACGCTTTTTATCATATTTATGTAAATATATATGTTCATAATAACTATTCACAATCGTCACATATCCACATTTCATAACAGTTGATCCAACATATGCACAAATGTAAGCTGATCATTTTTATAATTTTATGTTATTCACGGATGTCAGACTACGTAACTTACCAGATCAACTCCTTTGAATTCCTTCATTTTCAACTCTTTTTCCATTGCTTTTTCCACATATTCTCTGAACATGGCAAACCTTCGATTTGCTGAATAAAGCTGTGCACGGAATGCTGCCGTCTGTTCATAAGCATTATTTTTAATTAAAAAACGTATCGGCAATATTTGTATTCAAAGATGAAATTATAAACAGTATTGTAAATATATCATCTTACAACCACAAATGTTAGCAGAAAAAATCTAAACGGAGAACTAGAGCTTCTTTGTCTTTCATTATAGTTCAGAACATCTCCCCAAGCAGATAACATGTTACTATCCACAGGCTCTGATTGGCCCAAACTCTCCAACTGAAGTCTTGTGGCCCTTACTCCACTTTTTGCCGCATATAATAGTTCACTAACATAGACAAAATTAGGTATTTAAAGTACATATGCATACATAATCAAATAAGCTTAAAAATATTGTATTCTTACTTGGCTTCTCCGAACGACTGGAACAACATATGTTTGATTCTTTTTACCTCAGCTGTGAAGGCACCAAAATCAACAGCCCTCACAACAAACGGCGACCTAGCATTTGCGGATGCTAGTTGCTCTCTCTTTCCAGCTTGTTTAGATGTCAAATTATCAACAACTCGCCTAATCGATGGTGTCCCGGTTTTTTCAGTTGGATCTTGTTCCTGTCTTCCTATATTTGAAGGATGTTCATTCTCTACAGCAACCGGCGGAACAAAACTTACAGGAACTGCTGCAACTGGAGTTTGTATTTTTTTTTCAGCTTCTTCCTTTCTCCTTTCAGCTTCCATTTATGCCCACTCCTGTGTCAAACCCAAACTATAGCTCGGTAAATCCTCTGTATCCACACCCTTGCCCTTTTCAGATGTGCTCAGCACTCGATCAACTGTTTGTATAACAATAGCTTGTGTTTCAGGTCCAAATGCAAACTCAGGCAAGTCTAATCCCTCTACAACATTTGACTGAACAATTGACGTACCAATAACTTTTGATACGTTAGGCGTTCTGAAATCATCGCTCTCCATGTTCACATTTCCACCAGTAGTATTCCCCGTATTTCCATCAGCAGCCGCTGGGACTTCTTCTTCCATCCTTAACCCTTCTACATACTTACGTTCTAACTCCAAAATCTCCTCATTTCCCGGAAACACCTCCTTCGCCATCCAAAGAGTCTTCTCAAAACAATTCCTACTCTTGTTAATGGTTTCTACGTACTTACCCATCTTCCATACAAACCCCTGCATACACAAGCGCATATTAATAACAATTTTTTCTTACACAAACATGTTAACTCACACTATAATGTTAACACATATGTATAATACAGTCCTATAATCACCTGTGTATCCACATACTTTGTATAAACATACATGTGTATAAACACATTGTATAAACAGATGATGTGTAAAAACATACATACAAACTAATTTTTGTACACACATGTGTATAAACACATGTTTTCTACGTACCTATTCATCTTACATTAATATATAACACATGTGTATAAACATACCTCCAAGTCTTCGGGAAATCCCATATCCTCTGATTCCTCATATGGAGGCTCCTTTTCACCAAGACCTAACCCACCAGCATCAATTTCCTCCTCTTCTCTTTCTCTCAGTACTTCCATACACCATGTGGAGGTGGGTGGTCGTTTTCTGATCATTGGTAGCGCTTCGCATTTTGTTCCATCCACATAAATCAGCAGTCATAAAATTAAATTATATCAATTACAAACTGTATACAAGTGCACACAAATTCTATTTTTATAAATAATAATCTTTACCGTCAACAGAGCAACGGGTTCACAAAAGAAGTTATTTTTCATGTGTTTCTTCCATGGTTTTTTGCAATCCGGGAGACTTTGCATTATGTACTCACACCAGTTTATTTCTTCAAACTTAGTGTCAGGGGTTATGTGATCAAGCACGTCCAAGTTAACTACCCCATTTTTACGACAACATCCAAAGATGTTAGCAAAAAGTACAATAAATTTGAGCTTGAAGTTTAAATCAACCACTCTAGACTTCCTTATCTCTCCTTTAACCTTAGAAGGTGATATCTCTTTTTCATCCATGTTATATTGAGCCAGCCAATTCTGTTTCACCTCTTTATTACCTTCCACTATAGTTGTCATAATGTTAACCCCTTCTTCTCTCAATCCAACCATTTCACTTATGCCTTGTGTATTAACCAGTAATGCTCCATTCCTCAGTTTTATCTCTATCTTCTCAGGATCAAACTTGTCAATTACATAAAAGCCTAGTCTTGATGGTATGCCATCAAGCTTGAAATCCAGTAAATTTCCAAAGCCCATTTTAGCAACGCAAGCCTGTTGATTAGGCTTTAGCGTTGCTATAGCAAGGTACAAGGGCTTTGGACTTGACCTTGTTCTTAAGGTCGTAGAGACAGTGTTGGCGCTCTCTTTTTTCGGGGATTTCTTTTTCTTATTTCCTTTCTTTTTTGGGCCTATAACTATAAAAGGTCCCGCAATGTCTTCCACATCATTATCACCTGCACAAACAATATTGCATATGTACACCATTAGTTACAACAATTTCAAACAGAATTTTTCTTTGAAACATATATGTACACCATTAGTTACAACAATTTCAAACAGAATTTTTCTTTCAAACAATATTGCATATGTACACCATTAGTTACAACAATTTCAAACAGAATTTTTCTTTCAAACAATATTGCATATGTACACCAATAGTTACAACAATTTCAAACATATATGTATTAATTCTATATAAGATTGCACAACAATCAATATAAACTACAAAATACATATATTCAACTCATACAATTACCTATTTCAAACACATACATATTCGTAACTTATTGTTATTCTGTTTAAAGACGTCCTTTCCCCTGTTCATTCCCCTGTTCATCCCCCTGTTCATTCCCCTGATCATTATAGTTAGTAACTGTAAACATATCCCCTGTTCCATAGTTATTAACTTTAAACATATCCCCTGTTCATTCCCCTGTTCACTACCCTGTTATTGTCATTTTTTACATATGTATTTAAAAAACTATTGTTACACAAAAACTTTTTAAACTTGCAAACATATGCAAAACAACCATTCTAACTTCAAATAGAAATGTCAATTTGATTATTCCAAATCATATAACTATATATTACTCCAATCCATACCTTTTTGTTTTTTTGTATTGTTGCTTCCCCTGTTTAAGGCTGCCCTTTTCCTTCCTTTTTTCACTAAAACAAACAATCAACTTAGTTACGTGTACAATATATTCAAAATAAAATGGACAATACATGTAACACACCGTTATACTAACCTTTATCAACAGTTGGGGAATCAGGTAACCTGGACATGATCATACTTCTACTCCACATCACAGGTGTTCCTATGAATCACAAACTCATCAATATTTTTACAACCAAACTATGCACATTATATATTAAATCACACGTATACAGCCGGTTTCAAAATATATCTCATAACTATAAAGATTATACTTACCATTGCTTCCAGACGCTTAAAGGTAACCAGTCTGCACAGGTACAAACTCGTCCTCACTGTTCTCAACGTCAGCATTAATTGCTTCTTCAAAAGTGTTCTCTTTAACAATAGGACCCTTCCCTTTATTTCTGTTACTCCTCCTCAAATATGTATTTTCATTTAACCAAATATGTTATTCACAAGTGCACACCTATGACATTGTATCTAGACCATTTATATATAACATAAATCTATGAGCAAGTTATTGAAAATAATAATACATATGTTATTTAGTTATCAACTCATACCCTGTTGCATGTACACCAAAAATGGTTATATAATCTGTTATACAAAAACCGGACTTCCATTGAAGTTTTATTCACATAACAAAATCAAAATTTTTAACGACAAATTAACTTGTTATACACATGTAATCCCAAATGAAAACAACAATACAATTGCATTTTGACTCATTTACACTACAAATACATGAACTAAAGTTATTGACATATCATTTAAATACAATGTCATATACTAAAGTTAAACCTATTGGTAAGTCATCTACACCACTACTAAATAAGTTTTTATCTAAGCTGTTAACGACACATGTACTTCATAAATGTTCTTTTTAATTTCCTTGATCAAACCTGTTAAACACAAACATACTTGCTACACACATGTATTCAGAACTGATTATTTGTTTACACACCATATTTTTAGCTAATATGAACTTCTATACACATATATTCCAAAATGCACTTCCTGCTAGAACATATTTATTTCATGTACACTTGTATTTTATATAAAAATATATCTAAAAATCATTAACAAGGTAAAAAACACCTTAAGTTCAAAAAAGGTAAAAAAACACCTGTATACTAGGCTTTATTCAGTTACTATAGTTTTCATATGTACCTTCCAATTTTTTATCCGTTATTAACAAATACATAAACACAAGTATACTATACAATCTTGTTAATTAGAAGATTAATCGATGTATCCCTAATTTAATTTACTAAAATCGATCAAAAAACACAATTCATTTCAAATTTTTTAATACATTATAATCAAACTCAACATCCTCCCCTGTTTTTTTCCAATCATCGGACAAAACACCAATGTCACTATAATAACAGAGCTTTCTCGTAACATCAATCACCAAAAAACTAACAATACAGAACATTAATTAATAAAACCCTAATAAAACATACCTTCCATTGATCGGAGTTCAATGAAATCGCCGATGTGATATATGTGTTTTCTAAAGTGATATGATGCAGAAACCCTAGTTTGTTTGGATGATTTATAGCTTAATGATAGGAAAGGATAAGATTTGATACTGGTTGATTTTTAAAATTGAAATAAATGGGGAGTTGATTTGATTTGATCGTTGGAGATAGTGGGAGATAATAACTCCATCCTATTTTTTTGCTATTTTTTTTATCGTTGTTTGAATCTCAAAATGAGCTCGACTCAGACGGAACCATTGAATTGACGAGGAATCAAAGTCAGTAAATGTACCATTTCAAGAAACTCGTGATAGACATGCACTTTCATGGGTCTAACCTTCTTTTCAAGAAGTGTTTACAACTTCAAGGTAGTTATTAGAGCTAGTTGTCACCTAAAAACTGACAATGGAACTCTCTAACTAAGCAACGTAACCGTGTCTCGTGGGGAATTGTCTATCATGAGCCGATCAATTCAAAAAGTGCGAACTCTACCCTCCATGTGCAGATTTCTGTCAAAACTCATAAGCACATGTGAAGAGGGAGTGTTTCTGAAAATATAAAACTCTCAGAGTGTTCCAAACATGTTTTCAATCATAAACACTTTGAGAGATTTTCAAGAAAAATGGTTTTATGGCAACATGGGACAGTCATGGAGTTATAAGGTGACTAAGGATAGGAAATTCGTCCTATGATCCGCCAGAGCCGGAGGGATCTACCCAAGGACATCACAAATAGTTAGTATTAGAAGTCCTTAGGAATGATTGAAAAAAGGAGTAAAGTGAGAAAGGAGAAAGAAGGGGTTGAAGAATTAAAAAGAAATGGTGAAAAGAAATAGCCCTCCATATTCAACCTTAGGGCAGAAACCGGGTTCAATTCATCTGCTACTGGTTGTCACTAGATGACACTGGTATTGAAGACAAAGACGTCATGGACCCAGTGACGCACTGCACTAAACCTTCTAGCCACTCAATTCCTCTTAAAAGGATTTGTTTCATTCTCACTGGGAACCCTACATAATCTATCGACTTTCTCTTAGAGATCGTTGATATTGAAGAAGGAGACCCTCTCCCTAGTCTCCGCTCAGGAAAACCAAAATGCACTATTGAGTCTAGAGCCACGAGATTCATCAAAAGATCTCATAGGAACACTTGACATGACATCGCTTGTTGTTCATCTATAAGGACACAAGTGATATATTCTAGAGTCCTACGCAGATCTTAGCAATCTGCCAGAACATTTATGAGAAGTTTCACATCTGTGATCTTCAGTGATTGAATGGAAACTCCTGTCAGGGTCAACATCAAGCAGCCCTGACAGTAGGTCACTTCGGTAACTCCCCGTGGATTACGCTTAGTGTGTCTCAAACGGTCTACAGTCGTGGAGTGATGCTTCGGTGTACTTCAGCGACTCATCTGAATTGTAGGTGTACTTCGGTACATCGCGTTATCTCACTTGTGGGACTCCAGTTCAGGAACGGCCTATGTAAGAATTAGAGACGTGTTTTCACACTATGTTGTTAACACACTCGAAATTCAAACTTGTAAGCGCTGGATTATTTCTAACCCGTGTTTTATGTTTTCTTCTTATGGATGCTCGCGGGAGGAAGAGATCGTGCAGATTTTCCACATGCTCATACCAACAACACATGAAAGTTCTCATCAAAATCAAAGGCAACGCAAAGTTAAAGATGATTCTTCGTCAATGTCAAAGAATCTACAAAGTTTAAAGACTCGAGAACTACATCATTGGTAACCAAAAGTCAAATAGAAGTGTGAGCATGGTGGAGAAAGACGTGGAGACACCTACATCAAAGAAGTTGACAAATGGCTCTATACCACATTAACTGATCACAAAGCATGAAGGAACAAAGAATCAAGACTATTCTATATCTACACGCAAAGTTCAAGCTCACGGAAAGTAAAGACCTAATCAAGTGGAGCATCTTTTGAATGACCACCCCTTATGGGGAGATTGTTAGCCGTAACATTTTTATTAGAAGTGATGGTCATTCACAGTTAGGAACTTTGTAATGTGTGTTAGACATCGTATTAGAATAGTCAACGGGCTCGTGGATTGGACTAAGCTAAATGGCTAGAAGTTATGTTAAGCTAGCCTTGTATAAGTTCTTGTAACCCAATCCAATCCAAGTCCACCACGAGGCCCATAGAAAGCCCATTAGGGCGTCTAGAAAAAGGAGTATAAATACCCCTCAAATGGTCATTTGAGGGGTGTGCTTGAAAAAGAGTGTGTGTGTGTGTTTTCCTTTGATATTAAAGTTCTTCTTTTCATCTTTCTCTCTACACACATATACGCATAACATTTAAACATCAAGTCACCAACTTTCCTTTCTTCTTAATCTTTACGCTTAACGTTTGTGTTTGGGTTTCACGTGTTATACGCGTAGCTTGTTATACGTGTTCTACTTGTTTGGTAAGTGTGGTATACGCGTAAAGTTGATTTATTTAAGGTCCTACAATTCTAAATTAATTTTAACCACTGAAGCCAACAAAATAAACTTCAATAAAAATCTGAGTTATGTATCAAATACCTACCAATTAAACAAAGCAAGTTCAAAATTGATATGCTTATAACATGTATACGACTTATAAAACATATTTAAGCTTAATAAGTATATATAATTGTTTAAAACTTTCAATATAAACCTTTAATATACAAATCAACTTTTAAAATTATCACAAATTTTTGTAATAATCTACGCAATTACCCTAAACTTTCAATATGATAAAAAAAAATAGGTTAAATTTCATAATCGAAAATTTATCTATAGTATTAGCAGAACTCATATTAAAGTTATATGTGCTAACCATAAAGCTTGGCGACGACATTAAAAAGGACAATTAAAAAGCTATGCATGACTCAGACGAAAATAAAATTTTGTTGGCCCTGCCGCAACGACAGGTACTATTTTCCTCGGTATATATTTTATAATATTTAACGTTTCTTCCAAAACTCGCCAAAATACCTCGCATCAACGCGCGAGCGCAATCCTGCTCGTTGATATTACAAATAGATTATCCTTGTTTTTTATATTAAAATATCAATATTATTATTTATTATTATTTTTAGCAAAGATAAGCCGCAGCCACAAGTAGTAGCATTTTGTAGTAAGAAAAAAGTCAAATATGTGACCTTTGAGACAATAATATCTGGTAGTAGTCAATGTTCTATTTGTGGTAATAAACTAGCTTAATAATTCAGGAGATAAGTATTGCAAACACATTCAAGAACCTTGATTGCTAACATTATATTAGTTCAACATTTGCCTCATTGATATCTTCACATCTCTCCATTGTTATTTTTCTCTTTGATACACAAAATGGCTCAAGCAAACCATAATTCACCAGTAGCTCTTGTCGTCGGGGTCACTGGCATGGCAGGTGTGGCCTTAACCGAGGCCTTAAAGAAGCCAACGGCGCTAGGTGGTCCTTGGAAAGTCTATGGAGTATCACGACGTTTATTACCTACTTGGTTTCCATCCTCGCTCCTCGACAAACACATAACTTTAGACGCTTTAAACATGGAAAGTACTCAAAAAATCCTTACACCACTCGCCACTCAAATCACTCATGTCTTTTGGTTAGCTATTAATGTGAAAGAAAGTGAAGAACTAAACACCTCATGCAACTCTAAAATGCTTTCTAATGTACTTAACACATTAACTTCTGCTCCAAACTCAACACTTTGTCATGTGAGTTTGCAAACAGGCACAAAACATTACATGGGTCCGATTTATGACCCGAGTCTTGCATCTCAAGTTATCCCTCACGAGGCACCGTTTAGAGAAGATTATCCTAGACTACCATTTCCAAACTTTTACTATGATTTGGAAGACATTGTATCATCTTACCCAAAATACTTCACCTATTCCATACACCGGTCTTCTATAATCATCGGTGCGTCGCCAAGAAGTATCTTCAATGGACTTTTGACACTCTCAGTTTACGCCTTAGTCTGTAAACACGGAAACTATCCCTTCCGGTATGTAACTAATTATATTTGCGCAGCTCTTTCATTTATATCTTTTTTTTACTATTTTACTCTCAATCTCACTAATCAACAGTTAACACAGGTTTAAATTTCGTAAATACAAACTTAAAGGCTCAATTGCTTTATCAGAATTTTCCAAATTAACTCGCCCATACTATATATGCACATCATTGTAACTAAGTTGTTTAACTCTTGATAGCTTTGTTGGTTTCCTGATGAGCTTTAGGTGTATCTTGTGAGTTGAAAACTTAAAATATATACATAGTTTCTTTATATATATCAAAAGAAAACGCAATCTAGCTAGGAAACGGCACATCTGATGGATTCGTTAACCTTAAAAAATATATTTCCCTAGATTCTTGTTTACGTCAGATTAGATTAAAAATTAACAACTCTATTAATAACTCTCATTAATCTATACTTATTTACTAGAATTATCAAATATTAATAATGAATAGTAATTTTGGTTCATTCAAGTGAAAATTATGTTCATATATAGTAATTTATCAGTTTATTTAATGTATAACGAATGATTTTTTTGGTTAAGTAAGACAAATTGTGTTTATTAATTACACGCTAACTTGTGCCCAGTGGGCACTTGCTAGCAAAACCCTTTAGAATTTAGCCCTTTTAACTTTCTTTAATCTTTTACTTTGTATTTAGACTTACGTGTATATAAAATTTTCCTCAAATATTAATTACCAAAATTTTACTTTTAAAAAATTATCCATTTCAACTTTGTACTTGGGGCTTTTGCACGAGCTTTCTGAGGAGCTGGTAGCTTTTTGTTAAAAAAATAATCTCTTTTAAAACAAGTAGCTCCGTTTGGATACATTAACTTCAAACTTTTATTTCAAACAAATAGCTCTTAAATGAAAAGCTAATTCATGAAGCTTTTAATCATCTTGGAGCTATTAAAACTTTAAATTACTGATATACCCTCTAAACATTTGTTTAAAATTATAAATATGTCTTTTTATGTCATTTTACATCTTATAATTACATTTAACAGATAATTTACCAAACACTTTTATTGAAAAAAAATACAACTTATAGTTCATGTTAACAGCTTTGTAGTTTACAGCTTACGGCTTACAACTAGTTTTGCCAAACATACCCTTGGTATTCTTGGTGTGGTGGTTTAGAGTAGGGGTGTGCACGGTCCAAAAACCGGACCGAACCGGCCAAGACCAGACCGGACCGGACCGAGACCCGATTTCGGCAAAAATCATGGACCGAGACCGGACCGAATGTGGTCGGTCCGGTCTCGGTCTGGGTCAGTCCGGTCGGTCCGGTCCAACAAGACCAAATTAGTCTAAATTCGTCGGTTTTGGTCCGGACCGGACCGAGGACCGAATTAGCCCAAAAGCCGAGACCGCGGACCGGTCCGTTCGGGTCGTATGCTCACCCCTAGTTTAGAGCATATCATTATTTTATTCAAAGTCATAAATTCAATTTAGAATACTTATGTTTATAAATAGAAACTTACACCGCTATTGACACTAATGCGAATCATCCCGGCGCAACGCATGGGCACCTGAAAACCTTGCTATTCTACATTTCTACTCTCTTTATCCCGCCGGACAGGGGCGTAGAATACCACTCTAGTATCTTTGGAGGACTTCGACCCTTTGATCTAACGTATACAAACCAAGTTTCTAAATTTACCCGCTTAACAAACTTCAAAAACTAATAAAGCTATCAAAGCTTAATATTTTGTACTCGAGTTTTATTACTTAACACTTACGAGAAAACTCTACTTCATCTATTGTTATATAAGTTCCATGATCATCCACATTTATGTAGGTTTTATGGTAATAAATACACTTGGGAACACTTTTGGGATGCATCTGATGCTACAGTGCTAGCCGAGCAACATATATGGGCCATCAGTGACTGAAAATGCAAAGAATCAAGCTTTCAATTGCACGAACGGTGATGTGTTTACATGGAAAATGTTATGGAGAGTGCTTTGTGATGTTTTTGATGTCGAGTTTGTGCCATTTGAGGAGAAAGAAGTATTTGATGTTGCCGAGTTCATGAAGGATAAAGGACAAGTTTGGGATAGAATCGTGGAAGAAAATGGATTGTACAAGACAAAAATGGAGGAGATTACTACCTTTGGGGCAGCTAATGCAACGTTAAAAGTCGACTTTCAGCATGTTTGTAGCATGAATAAGAGTCGAGAATTTGGGTTTCATGGGTATGCAGACACGCTTAAGAGTGTCGCGCCATGGGTTGAGAGGTTAAGACAGATGAAAATACTTCCGTGAACTAATAATGCTATTAGTTTCCTAATAAGTATGCTTATGGCCTATGTATCACTTCTTTATATATTGATTCATGCAAAAATATTATATAAAAACATCTTATTCTTACTGAAATAGGATGTTTCCAAATATGTATATTTGCTTCTTGACATTTTTGCAAAGAACTTGATTATTTGAGACATATAGTTATGTACTTATGTTGCAAATTTCTTTTTAGGGCTATGGTTAAGGAGCCCAACTGGATAAATGTTTCTTAGGTTTTGACCCAAAACCTATGCTTACCATCATTGGGCCTGTCTACAGAATATGTACAAAACTCACTAGTTTATCAAAATTCAATGCATATAGAATCTAAGATCCATATAATTCGATTATGACATAAATGGATTTGATATGATCGTTTTAGAGCTCACTTAAGTAACGAAAAGGAACGAAAACTAAACTGGGATTTCACGAAATTAGAAAAGAAACTCGAAAATGAAACCATCATTTATGGTGATTTGTTACACACACAAGTGAGTGTTTTCACAAAGCTAGAATTGTATAAAGAGGAAACTAAAAGGTTCAACGTTTAAAAGCTGAAATTAAACTCATTTCAAGTGCTATTTGTGCTAAATGGGATTCGGTTGAGTTTGTCGCGAATTTTGGTTAATTGCTACGTGCATTTCACATTTCAATTCATGAAATGCTTGGTAAGAGGATTTGGAACGAGTAATACATATACTTGTATACACACACGTCGTCACTCCGTCATATACTTGTATCGCAAAACACCGTTACCCTTTTGGTACAAAACATACACTTATCAACATACATTACCAAATTCACTAAAATAAGCAAGTCTTTATAAAATACAATAAGATTTGTAATAGATATAGTAAATGCTACCAAGTACTTTGATCATTGATTCGGGTCAATTAAACTCCTAAAATGCAATGACACATATACGAAAAGACTGCACCAAAACTGAACCGGGTCTGAGTTTTCTGACCCATGATGCAACAATTGATGATCATGATTCATGTGGGGTTCACAGTCACACCCTGTTTATGTTATGAAGGATTGGAGGGAAAATAAAAACTTGTCTGGATCAGTGATAACAATCAGACATAATAACTTGTGTTTTTTAGTGTACTGGATCATAGCAATTCTAGAGGAATTTTCATTTGCTTACCTTTATTTTGATGCTTACCAATGGACAAATCCCCACCATCCATCTATTTTGATCTAATGGTGGGGATTAACCTAAGATTTAATATACTTAACCTTAATTCTCCCAAATATATAAAGCCTTTTCTTCTTCTTTTTTTCATTCGCTTCATTTTTTTCACACAGTTACTGTGTGTTTTCCTCCCAACTTGCTCTCATCATTTCCCTCCAAAAATTAGTTATGCTAATCAACTATTACCGTTTGATCATCACCAGTTGGATCACCATCACCATTCCAATCACCATCACAATTCTGATCATCATCTCATCATCACCTCCTGATCATATCATCCTTTTTTTATGTCTTCTTTTGATTTGCATGAACCGTTTGTTTCAGAAGCTGATTTGATTGATGTTGTTGCGGTTGATAATGTTATTGATCGGTTGTTAATTATGTGGATCAAGTTGTTAACATTCCTTCTTATTAAGTTGCACACCAAGTGTTTGATGAAATGTGTGAGTGAAAAATGTTTGATAACCTTGTTATATGCTCATGTAATTCTGCTTATTAGTTTAGTTGTTAGTTGAATTTTTGTTTTTAACTGCATTTGAATGCTGTTTTTATGTTTGATTGTTGTTTCGAATCTGCTATGTATCGTACGTATAATATCACCAGTGATATTTGAAGTTGAACTGTAAATGTGTATTATCACTAGTGATATTTGAATTATCACTTGTGAAATTTTGTTTATTTGATACTTTTAGTTTATGTTTTAGATTATGAGTAGCATTAGGTTTTAGTATGATATCATTTTGGGATGGGTGAATTGATGAAAATTTGATGCATGGAAGGTGTTTGACAAAGTGCCTAAGAGAGGGATGCACAAGTTGAGAAGCAATCACATGTTCCTGTTTGTCCATCATTATATATATAACCAAATCAAAAATATTTATTTGAATAAACAAGCTTTATGGAATTAATCAAAGTGCACTGTAGTTATTGTAAATGAGTAATCATATCCTATGTTGCATTAGTTGATGCTTATTTTCATTTTCTGAATGGCGTCCTTTTAAATTATTTTAGTGCGTTTTGTATTTTGCTTTCTTCATCACTCCATATCTGAGGTGATGCAAATTTGATGTACTGTTCGATAATTGCGCAGTGACCTAGAGCTTAAGCTACAAGGACTGCTTACCTTAACAATCGTGAAGAAAAATAATTTGAAAAACATGGAAATGATTGGGAAGTCTAATCCTTATGTGATTGCATATATTCGGCCACTTGAAAAGTTCAAAAGAAAAGTTGTTGATTACAACTTAAACCCTGTTTGGAATCATGTAATTCGGTTAATTGCAGAAGATAAGAAGACCCAATGTGTTGTACTTGAGGTTACGCTTTTCTCCTTTTTGCTTTTCTGTATTTCTGGTTTCTCAGTTGTATCACAGGTGATATCAAATGTGATATTACATTTGATATCAAAAGTGATATCACTGGTGATATCAAATGTGATATCACCTATGATAGCACAGGTGTGTTAGCTTTCTTTTATTTTGTTGAATCAGTTTTGATAATGGAGGATCTTATGATATCATAGGCGATATCAAAGTTGTTTGAGCTTCTTCAATTTGTTTTGTGGAGCTGTTGTGCTTTTTTGAACCACAGTTGCAGTTGTTGTTGATTCTTTCGTTTGATGGAGCCGTTTTTTTGCAAATTGCAATCACAAATAGTTTGGTGATATCGTCTCTTTTTATGCCACATACAAAACAAACAAGTTTGTTTTTTAATTTGTAATATCTCCTGTGAGATTTCATTGTTTTTTGTACATTTTGTATATATTATCACCTGAGATATTTCTCTTTCCAGGTACATGATGGTTTTTGTGCCTTTTACTGCAATTGACAATCACAGGAGATGTGTTACTGTTGGTTATGGTCTGCTTAAGAACGAAACTACTGAATCTTGTGTATGGTTACTCCAAGCATTCAAGAAAGCTTTTGTGCTTTATCCGAATATCATTATAACTGGTCAAGATGGTGCTATGCGAAAAGCAATTGCAGTTGAGCTTCCTAGTTCCAAGCCCCGTCTTTGTCATAAATTAGAAGTTATGTATCACTTGTGATAAATAGCTGGAATTAATTTTATGAGGTCTTTGTGAGTTTATGAAATATTTTGTCATTTTATAACTTGTGATAAAGCATGATAATGGTGAAATATTTACATCATTTATGTGTTTACTTGTTTATGACATGTATTACTTGTGATATTATTCTTTAATTGATATATATGTTGACCTTTTTTTGCCGAATCGTTATGTTACTCAAAAGCAATGCTTAATTAATCATATTCTTGTTTGATTTTGAGAATATGTCATGTTTTTATTTTCATAGTTTTCTTCATGAAGTCAACGATATTTTTAACTGACTTTTCATTAATATCACTTGTGATACTCTAATAAAATTACCAAAAGAAGCTTATATTCAGATAAACCAAAAGCATTGTTTACAACTGAATAGAAATTACCATTGTTTACAATTTAAGTATCAAGAGAAAATTACAATTTAAGTAGCAAAAGAAAATTACTAATTGATGCTTTTATCATTTTATTTTCTACAACTTTCTTCTTGCCATCTTTATGAGCATCCCCTCATTTTGTCTTCTTTTCCACTTCATTCTTTTTAGTTTGCAGCTTCTTCTTCTTCATTTCTCTTCTTCTTTTTCTGCAACTGTCTTTGATTTCTTACATGCAGTCTCTGTTGTCAGTTCAACAGTTATTGTTGGTGGTTGTAGATTCTTTTATATCACATATGATATTACATATGTTTCTTTCAGTATTTGTTGGTGGTGTATCTGTTTCTATTTTTGCTCTTCGTGTTTTCTAAGCTTAAACGTCTAGCAACGGATTTTGTTAATTTGCTTGGTATTGTTAGCGTTGTCGGTGACGATGTTGTTTCTTTGTTCACTTCTTCAGTTTGACTTGGTTGTTGTTTCGCGAAGGTCTTTTTCCTTTCACCTTCAACCCCTGCTTTTTTGCTTCTTGATAGTTCTCAATTTTATATTCAAATCTGCATAAAATATATACCATGTTAGTGTATAAATAGTTCATTGTTTTTTAATATCATACGTGATATATAAACTGAATAAGTATACGTTATCAAATATCATAGGTGATATATTACCAACAAGCAATCATTACAACTGTTGTATCACATGTGATATACTACAAATAAGCAATCGTTGCAACTGTTGTATCACAGGTGATATATAAACAATAAGCAATTATTGGAACTGTTTTATCATAGGTGATATACTACCAACTAATACTAGAGTCAAATATCGCTTTTAAATATATCGAAGCATGCCCAATATATCCATTATGCACATATATCTACCACAAATCTAACAAAAGCATGTTACAGTCACAATATTTATTTTAACATGTTAAGTCTCTCATATTATCGCAATAATTATCTAACTTTCACAACAATCCATCAATAAAATACTAAAATCTACAAAAACAGCAAAGTGTTCATACTGTAGAATAAATATCTGTGATTTTAGGGATACCATTATAACATTCTACTGAAAGTATACATACACATTCTACTGAATGTGTATGTATCACTGGTGATATAACACATAAGCTAAATGTTAAATCAAATACGCCGCATACATTCAGGGTTTATCACAGTTAATTCTTCTAAAGGAGACATGCTTATACATTACAATATACCTTTACTTTTATAAATCTTTGGAGATGGAGTCAAAAATTTGATTGACGTCAGAACTGCATTTACTCACAGTAAATAGTATATCATCAAAACTTTTAGCAAAAAAAAAGTTTAACTATGATTATAAAACAATAACAATAAAATATCAAAACTGATACTATACATGACATGTAATAAATCTTAACAAGTAAACAAAAAAACTATCAAATAAACAAAAATTTCACAGGTGATAATACAAATATCACTAGTGATAATACATATATATAGTAAAACTTCAAATATCACTGGTGATACTACACGTATGATACTTTTCACTCACACATTTCATCAAACACTTGGTGTGCATCCATGTATACAAAGTGTTTTACTCAGAAACTCAACCAAATTTAAATACTAAAAAACACAACCAAAAGTATGTCACAATCACAATAAAAGTCACACCAAAACAAATTCATTTTTCTGTATATATTAATAAACAACTAAAATCAACAAAAAAGCAAAAAAAAAAACTTCATAAACATTATCAAAAACAGAAATATAAGAATAAAATCACAACAAATAGTTAATAAATAACAAAATAATGAATCGAAAGCGCCGCACCATGTTTTTTTTTCCCCGGATCTGGTTCTGATTGCCTCGATTCGTTCATTTTTATGTGTTTTCTTTGATTTTGATGGTTAAAATTGGATGATTTGTTGTGTTTTTGTTTTATTTTGAAGTTTTCATTTAGAGAGAGAAACTGATTGTGAATGGTGATTCTGAAAAGTGATCAATTTGGGAGTGGGGGTTAGGTGGGGTAAGTTTGCAAAAGTTACATAAATGGTCCCTCCGTGTTTTTTATTCTTAAAATCTGTTTTTTTTTATCGGACGGTCCACAATTATCCATTGGTATGCAACAATTTAAAGATATGTAAAATAAAGTGACTCATAGCAATTCTATTAAAAAAAAAAATGTATTATTTCTTTACAAAGTCATTACATTTGTATAAATCTTATAAGAAGCGTAATTTGATAAATTTGTAAGTAATAATTCTACATGTAAAAAAGGTATACTATGAACTACAAACTCTGTAGTGCAACTTGTTTTTCCTTGAAAGATTTACGTGAAAAAAATAAGAATAAAAAATAAATCATACGCTTATCTGAGTTCGGTTTTTGTTCAAGTTATATACTATGTTTAAAATCCGTCATACTTTACTGTTGTTAGTTTAAAACGCCTACATTGACAAACAAAAAGAAAGACTTGCTATTTTGGTATTATAACGCTGGTTATTCGAAACACTACACAAATAACTCGTCGTGTACCGAGACATTCAAAAATCTTACAAACCGGGATTGCATAGACATGTCATTTAACTCATATTTTGGCACCTCTACCATGGAGTTTTAATGCTAGTTTTCATTTCCTGCTAAAAATAAAATGTACTTGTGATGATGATTGTATTAAAGCATTATAAAGACTATAAAATTTTAAATTGTTACCAATGCTCTTTAAGGAAATCTAAACTAGTACAGTCAAATTGGTTGCATTCTCTTTGTGATACTTTTTCTAATGATTGTTGTAGAAATCTGAATGTGGGACAAAAATTATATATTGCATGTGTCCCTAATTTCATTATTGCAAAACAGTACATGAAAAGGGTAACACATGACTAAATGGTGATGAAAAAAATAAAAGAAAATGAAGTCGATAAATCAGGCCTGACTCATCCATGGACCCTCTCCATTATTTGGGTTGTGATTAAACCAAGGTTATAAACATCGTGAGCCATGGCGTGACGGCATGACCAAGCTTCACGCCTTTGCGGCTAAGGTGAAGCTTTTGCATTTATAAGGCGTGACATAAGAAAGTATGAAAATATTTATATATTTATATCATAATTCATATATATTGAGTTTACAAAAACATGTGTCATAAGGCGGCGTGGTGACATAGCGTGACGTCATGATCAAGCCTCACGCCTTTGCGAGACCTTTGCGGGACTTTTGCGAACCTTTTAGAACAGTGGATTAAACTATCATACATATTAATCAGTGTTACTTTTGATTAATTTTAAAGTTGATTAGCGATTTATATGACCTAAAGTTATACTGAACTAATCAATAATTATGATACATTGTTGACACATTTGCAATTGTTTTCTTTTTTTAAAACCAAACCAATACGAACTGAAAAGATGAGTATTATGTTAAAATCTTACTTTTAACTTAAAGTTTGATAACCATACTCCGATTAAAAAAAAAAACCTGCTAAACAGCATATATGTCGTTCTTGATAGTTAAAAGTTCTTCATGCAAAATACATGTGTTCGATTAATGACTTTAGATGCTCATGCAAATTAAAAACATAAAGAAAGTATTTGGGATTTCTGCTTAATTATGTTAAAGGTAAAATAAAGATATCAAAAGTTGGAGAGCTACGTGTCACGACCCGCCTACTCGACTAGATCATTTTTCGAAGATGTTCGGGATTCCGGATTGTTCCACACTTCTCTTGGATGAACTTGGAAGATCTTGGAACCCTTTGGAAAATGATGGAAGATGTAGGAAACTCTAGAACCCCATGGAAGCCCTAGAAGCTCATGGAAGTCCTAGAATCTTCCTACCATGGAAGTGTGTAGAATTTGTACATAGCTTAGTTCACTAGTATAAAATAGAGGAGGCCTCATTTGTTCAAGGCATCCAAGAAGTTCTCTTGTAATCAAAACTTGTAAAGCTCTCTAGTAATACAAAGTGTTCTTTATATTCCACTTGTTCCTCTCTTTGAAGTTTACTTTCGTTGCATACATCGTTAAGTGTTCGAGCAAGGCTGAGCTTAGTCGAGACTAAGTGCCGCACGGAAGACCTTGTAGAGACAAGTCTGTGACAAGTGGTATCAGAGCGAGCGTTGATTCAAGGCGATGGCAAACGAGACCGATAAGATTGGTGCCAGTGGAAGTGCGATCATTGACAAGGTACGTGCTTTAGTAGATTTCGGTGCCACTCATAATTTCGTGTCGGTTGATGAAGCCAAGCGGCTAAGGATTAGCGCTACGAAAGGGAGTGAAACGTTCAAGCCGGTAAATTCGAAGGCCAAGCCGATGGAGGGAGTGGCCAAGGATGTTCAAGCCAAGATTGGAGAATGGGAAGGGACGGTTGACTTATCGGTGGTCCCGATGGATGATTTCGATGTGGTTCTTGGGTTGGAGTTCCTCGATAAGGTACGAGCTTTCCCAATGCCATTTGCTAATTCTTTATTCATCCTAGATGGTGGAAAGACTTGCATGGTTAGCACGGAACGGGATTATAAGTGTGGAGTGAAGACCCTTTCGGCCATGTAATTCAAGAAAGGGTACAACAAGAGCGAGCCTTGCTATTTGGCTGTAACAAGGCTAGAGACGGATGGTGAGTGGGGCAAAGTGGAGGTACCGAAGGAGATTGAGCGGGTACTTGATGAGTTCAAGGACGTGATGCCCAAGGAGTTGCCCAAGAAACTACCACCTATGAGAGAGGTGGATCATACCATCGAGTTGGAACCAGGTTCCAAGCCACCCGCCAAAGCCCCTTACCGAATGCCACCACCCGAGTTGGAGGAGTTGCGTAAACAACTCAAGGATCTTTTGGATGCGGGCTATATTCGACCCTCGAAAGCCCCGTATGGTGCGCCGGTACTATTTCAAAGGAAGAAGGACGGATCCTTACGGATGTGCATAGACTACCGGGCACTTAATAAGGTAACGATCAAGAATAAGTACCCTATTCCTCTTATTGCGGATTTGTTTGATCAACTTGGAAAGGCGAGATACTTCTCCAAGTTAGACCTGAGATCGGGGTACTACCAAGTACGGATAGCGGAGGGAGACGAAGCTAAGACGATGTGCGTCACGAGGTATGGATCTTACGAGTTCTTAGTCATGCCCTTTGGCTTAACAAATGCTCCCGCTACATTTTGCACCCTCATGAATAAGCTATTTCACCCGTTCCTTGATAAGTTTGTGGTAGTATACTTGGACGATATCGTTGTTTATAGTCATACCTTGGAGGAGCATGTCTTGCATTTCAAAACAGGTGTTCCAAGTGTTGCGATACAATGAAATTTATGTGAAGTTGGAGAAATGCTCTTTCGCCCAAGACGAAGTCGAGTTTTTGGGACACAAGATCAAAGACGGTGGATTGATGATGGACGGTGCAAAGGTAAAAGCTATCCAAGAGTGGGAACCGCCAACCAAGGTGACGAAGTTACGATCTTTTCTTGGCTTGGTGAACTATTATCGAAGGTTTATCAAGGGGTACTCGGCAATAACATCTCCCTTGACGGACCTATTGAAGAAGAACAAAGCTTGGAGTTGGGACGAAAAGTGCCAAGTGGTGTTCGAGAGTTTGAAGAAGGCGGTTATGGAAGAACCGGTGTTGAGACTACCGGATGTAACCGTGCCTTTCGAGTTACATACGGATGCATCAGACTTTTCTATTGGAGGAGTGCTAATGCAAGAAGGACATCCGATCGCATTCGAGAGTCGGAAGTTAAATGAGACGGAAAGGAAGTACATCGTGCAAGAGAAAGAAATGACGGCGATTGTGCATTGCTTGCGGATTTGGAGGTACTATTTGTTGGGTTCGAGATTCGTGATCAAGACGGATAACATTGCTACGAGTTACTTTCAAACCCAAAAGAAGTTAAGTCCCAAGCAAGCTCGGTGGCAAGACTTCCTAGCCGAGTTCTACTATCACTTGGAGTACAAGCTGGGGAAGGCTAATGTGGTAGCCGACGCATTGAGTCGCAAAGCGGAGTTTGCGGCAATCACCCAAGTGCAATTCTTCCTCCAAGATCGAATCAAGGAAGGATTGGAACATGACCCTTTTGCCAAGAAGCTCGTGGCCCTAGCAAGAGATGGAAAGACTCGAAGATTTTGGCTTAAAGGAGACATGTTGTTCACGAAAGGAGATCGGCTTTACGTACCTAAGTGGGGTGATCTTAGGCGTGCAATCTTGAAAGAGTGTCATGATTCGAAGTGGGCCGGTCATCCGGGAATCAAGAGGACGTTGGCATTGGTCGAAGGCACTTATTATTGGCCAAGGATGGAGGACGATGTAGAGACATTCGTGCGAACATGCCTTATTTGCCAACAAGACAAGATAGAGCAAAAGAAGTCCGGAGGATTGTTGGAGCCTCTACCGACGCCCAAGGGACCATGGGAAAGCGTTTCCATGGACTTTATCACATGCTTGCCGAAGTCGGAAGGAAATGGGAGTATTATTGTGGTGGTCGATCGATTCTCGAAGTATGGAACTTTCATTGTCGCACCTCCCGATGTTACCGCGGAAGAGACGGCTAAGCTTTTCTTTAGAAATGTGGTGAAGTATTGGGGAGTGCCACATGTGATCGTTAGTTATCGAGATCCAAGATTCAAGGGGCGCTTTTGGACGGAGTTGTTCAAGATCATAGGAACGGATTTGAACTTCTCTACGAGTTTCCATCCCCAAACGGACGGGCAAACGGAGAGGGTGAACGCATTATTGGAGCTCTATCTTCGGCACTATGTGAGTGCCAACCAACATGATTGGGCTAAACTCCTTGACGTTGCTCAATTCTCGTACAACATACAAAGAAGTGAAGCCACGGGAAAGAGTCCTTTCGAGTTGGTCACGGGACGCCAACCATTGACTCCGAATGCCTTAGCCGTATCATACGAGGGGAGTAGCCCGGCCGCTTACAAAACAATGAAGGAATGGCATGAACAAGCGGACTTGGCCCGGGCTTCGTTGGACAAAGCGGCTAAAAAGATGAAGAAGTGGGCGGATGAGAAAAGGAGACACGTCGAGTTCGAGGTCGGAGATCAAGTGATGGTGAAGCTCTTGCCTCAACAATTCAAATCACTAAGGAAGGTGCACAAAGGCTTGATACGGAGGTATGAAGGCCCTTTCCCGGTGATTGGACGTGTTGGAAAGGTTTCTTATCGACTTCAACTACCGCCCAAGTTGAAGATTCATCCGGTCTTCCACGTTAGCCTTCTCAAGCCTTATCATAAGGACGAGGAAGACTCGGAACGAGGGGTGTCTGTGACAATTCGTATTTTCAGGTCATTCTCAAAATATTACTCATGCTTCATTAATTATCATTTATCGTGAACTAGGTTTACGAGCATCAAATTCACGTAACCGTAATGGGTTAGCTGTGAATTCATGATCATATCATCGAGTACATTTCATATAGACTAAGTTTAGTCTACATTTCATTAACATCATTGTCATCATATTAGTTCATGCATGGTTTTGCACTTTTCATTAAACGTATAACTTTTATTAAATAAACGTTATCGCGTAATTAATTATTTTGAACGATTGATCCATTACTTCCAAAAATTATCCCGATATATTTTTATACTCATATTAAGTTTATAAAAATAATATTATGAGTTTACCCAGTGTTTTAAATTTATTTTGTATATAAATTGTTATATTTATATAATTACGACGGTTTTCTTAAATACGACACGATTATTATTATATCACTCAAATTTTGCAAGAAAATGTATTTTTATAATTTTTATGACCTAAATATATTTTATCTTGACCCGTGAAAATTTATTTTTATCTAACGCTACCTTAAATATTCAAATGGGTACACAATTTACCACAAGTCTTCAATTTACTTACAAGTAACTACACATTATACTTATAAAAAAAAATTATAATACTAAACAATTATACCCCCTTGTCGACACAAGGGGGATTAGTCATCACAAAAGTTACAAAATATCCCAAGTATACTTGTAATATACTATTATCCAAACATTATTCACTTGCAAATACAAGATCAAAACATATCTTTCTCTTTTCTCTCTTGCAACCGGCAGCCAACAAGGATCATAGGAGGATCATCCTAAAAATTTTCTAGACAAGATTGTTACACTCTAGTATCACTTGTTGTAAAGGTTTTGCAATAAAAACCTAAAGTGATTAGGAAAAACCCATTGTCCTTAAACCTCATCATATTTCTTGTAAGCATTCATATTCATGTTGTTATTTCACATTCATTGTTATGGTCATATCATTTTATTTGAGAAACATGCAAGTTATGTGATGTTTATACCACTTTTTAATGTTTTTAAGTGTTAAATATATATGATCCATCCTATAAATTACTCCTTGTTATATATTAGTTTTGGTGATGTCTAGGAAACCATGACACCCTAAGAAGGTGTATGGTAGGATTAGAATAGCTTCGGAGTTGTTTTGAATGTGTTAAATAGGTTTGGCGCGAGAAAAACTCATTTCGACAAGTTTGCAAAAGGGTCTGTCCTTATTTTCAAAATCTGGAAAATCCGACAGTAGGTATAAAAATTTGGCCTAGATATTTAGAAAATATACTTTAAAACGAAACCGTGGCCGCTTGAACGGATTAAAACGGAGCTATAACGAAGAAGTTATGAATTTTTCAAGTTGGCGACGAAAAATATAAATTTTCTGGAATTTCAGCAAACATTGTTTATTTTGTACGAGTCAAAAATGAAGCTTAGGCGTTGTAAATTATGTCGACTTGTCAAAAATATGTTAGTATACTTTGATACAAAGCTAAGGACCTTTAAAACGTAGAAAACGGATTTGTAACGACTAAATTATACACGTTTACAAAAGTTGCCGTAACTTTTATCATATAAGAAAAACTATCTTGATTTCTAATAGACAAGTTTTGCGGCAAAACTAGTTACCAAGTTGAAGGTAGTTTTTAACATTGATTTAGAACTTTTTATAAAGTGATGTCTTCTAGTAAAAGTGAGATCGCCAAGTATATTTTCCAAAATGACCAACTGTTTGTTTAGCGGAGTTGTAATGAATTAATTACGGTCGCTTAAACTTTGCCGGAGAAATATCCTTAAACTATATTTTGGGACATAAGTACTATACTTAACCTCTATTTTTCTTTATGTTCGAGACCTCTAGGATGGAAACTCATGTACTAAAACTTTGAGATAATCATACGAGCTTCCCAAAACCGTTGAGTTCGTTTCCTAACACTCGATGTGCACCATTTTACGACTAGCTTTTCAAGGCCGTTTAGTCACTTTCATGAAATTGTCAAATGACATTATTTTACGACGAAAAGTTATAATTTCATTATAAATCATTAAATGACTATCGTAAGATATCGTTTCAACATAAATACTTGTAAAGTATTTTATAACATGACGAGATGTCATAAACATATATTTCGACGATAAATTCTATTTTCAAAAGCGTACAAGTGGTATAGATTACATGTGGATTTGCATGCACGAAATTATTTCATGATTTACATTTAGAACATATCATTCATAATAGGTCACGGTCAGAGGTTGCGCCTCATTTCAGTATTGCCATTATATCATCATTATCATTGCAACAGGTGAGTTTTCATAGCCCCGATTTATTCAAGTTTTTACTTATTTCAAACCTACGGGGGAGAATACATTGTACATCATTTTATTACGATGCCAAGTATATCAAATTCATTACATTGCTTAAGTTACCTCATTGCCAGTTAAATGTCCCCGTTTCGTGAACATGAACCGTTAATTTCATAGAAGCGTGAGTGAGTGGATAGATCTATCGAGGGTGACACCTCCATCCGGGTTGGCGGATTCCAACCGGACGGATGCATTTCATGTCATTATCATTATTTGAGTTGTTTGGCAAACACTCTGTTGGGGCGAACATCAGTCAAGCTTCGGTGTCATGTGCTTAGGCAATTGTATCATTTTTGTGACGACATTGTCATACATAATATATACTTGTGGTAGTCGTATTTAACATTTTCAACAACTCTATGAACTCACTCAACTTTTGTGTTGACACTTTTAGCAATGTATTTTCAGGTAACTACGGCATTCACTTCATGGCATGCATGTGGACATATCATAGAGTCGCGGCGACGACGCGTCTCACATGGATTTATACATATTTAAAACATCGTTTGACTTGTACCAAACTTATTTCCGTACATAGTAACTTTCATTTGAGACCTATCTTGTAACTCTGAATGTTTTAAATAAATGTCAAACGATGTGTTTTTAAACGACACTTTAGGTCGTTCAATATAACTGTGATTGTGATGCTATGACAATCAATCCCCAGGAATTCCATTCCGCTGCAAAACAGATAATTTGGGGGTGTGAGAGATTGGCATCAGAGCTTCGGTTATAGAGAACTAGGTTGCATCATTGACCCTAGATTATAACTACATCATCATAGCATCTCATCATTTCATCATAAGTGCATAGACACTATACATGCGGTTTTATACGCACATTTTACGAGTTAGTTACTTTCATTTCAAAATCGATTGTCACATTAATGCCTTCAGATACCCATCCCATCATACTCACATCATACTTTGACATGGAGAATGCCCTGTCATTCCCTATCACAATTTTAACATCAGTTGACTCAACACCGATAACATCAGTTGATGAGACTGAACCCTTTTAGGAGGACGAAGTTGCACTTACACCATCGCGATCACTATTGATTCACCATAGGATCAGGACAATTTTTATCATTCTGTTGAGACAGATCATACCATTTGGTAGGACTTACAAGCTTAGTCCTAGTGGACCTATTAGTCATACATTTGATTTGCCGCTTGGGAAGCGTGCATGATTCGACACACTACTACCATCTATCACTGAGACTACAGAAACTACAATATCTTATAGATTTGAGGACTGTGAGAGTTTCAAAGCTATTGTTATTAGACAGCCTACTGCTCCTACACTTGAGACATGATTAGACCATCAACAGGAACAGATAATAAGTACATTTCTATTTAGTGTAATCTTTATCATTTATTATCTCCACGATAATCACAACCTTTGTTTATTTCATTCCTTATTCCAATTGCCCAATTTTCAATCATTTTGCGACAATACCTCACTATCTTACTAGGGGTTAGGCCAACTTTATTCTTGACCAATTAGGAGACTATTACCACTCTATGAGGTTCTCCCATGTATCCTACAAACCATTCCTCAAATTATATTTCAAGTTATTTTACTACCATTTCATGGAATTATTTCACTTAATTTTATTGCAAGCCATTCTACACCATCTTAGAAACATTGTTTCATAAAGTTTTAAAACAAAGTTGCTTCGTTACCACCCTATCAATTGGCTTTCAGTTATCTCATCAATTATTTAATACTATCATTACGCGAAACGATTTTCATATTACTCTGAAAAATCATTGAGCCATTATCTTACAAAACAAAACGTTGAATACCATCTAAAACTTCGGAGGAACATAATACCATTTCAACAAAACCAAGCATCACATCATTTGTCCTTGATTATACATAGCCTGATCACCTATGTATAATTCAGGAAGAATTATGTCATGAAAGTAACAAGCATCATTTCAAATCTCTTAAAACAATCTTCACTCAAAAGCAAAGCTTTGTAATTAGATAAATTGTTCATAAACGTTTCTTTTTGTTAACACTCTATAGAAGCCCACGCCATTCATCCCTCACTCAACCGATAAGTTAGAATTTGATGAGTTACTTTTTTTGTTAGGAAAGGCTTTCTATACCATCCGTGAGGAGGATTCCTCGATACAAGAAAACAATGAAAGGATTTCAGAATTTCCAACAAGGACTAGAAGTAGGTAGCGAGATCTTTCAAAACTCAATAAAAATCTTAAGACATGACAAGACATTCCGAACCACTATTTTGGACTAGAAGTCAAATTATATCATTTCAAAAGTACTAGCTAGACCGAGTTACAAGATTTAGTACGAAGCGAATACACACTAAGCAACATTATAGGGAGAAACCAAATCTTCTAACTGGGACTACAGAACATTTCACTAAACATGGCCTCAACAATATTTGAACTTCCCTACAATGAGTTTCCTTTAAAGGAAATGATATAAACTTCCTCTAAGGCATTGTGTTCCCTAGAAATTCCAAATAACCTCACTTCTATATCCAGAGATGCAACAGGTTTGAACATATCGGACAATAGATGACTTTCCATTTACAAGTGAGATTAGAACAAACATTCCTCGGTATAGTATCACCTGATATCTATGTTTTACGGACATGATGACAATCTAGTGATGAACTATTTTAGAATCACTCAATATCGGAACGAGTCTTGAAAACCAATCACAATACTACATCACTTAAATATTTAAGGTTTTGTGACTTTACAACATAGAGCATGGAAACACTTCGATAATCAAACCATAAACATTTTAGTCATGGGGACTAAACGCCTTAGGCAAGTAAGATTCAAATCATGACATTCGTTGGAACGAGAAACGCGAGGAATCACAATTGTTACCCATAATCTATTCTTTTCAATAAGGTCATTTTCGACAGATTTAACATTTTGAAATTTGGATTGAGACACGTGGTATCAAATCCAGTTGTACCTATTACAAGCTATTCGATTCACCTTAGACTTCTGACAACCATTTTAAGATTCCTTTGGAATTCACTAGTACATGATTACCGCTTATTATCCTCAGCTCAATGGTTAGAGCGAGAGAACAATTCCCACATTAGACACATTATACCACATTGAATTAGCTAATGGTAACTTAATTAGCACCGACACCATTGTCCGTGGTTGTACACTCAATTTTCTAAAGCATCCCTTCAATATAGACCCTGTGCCCGTAGAACTTGGTAGTTTTGACGTCATCATCGGCATGGATCGGTTATCCAAACATCGTGCAAGAATCATTTGTGATGAAAAAGTTGTTCATCTTCCTTACAACGGCGAAACTTTGATCATTCATGGGGAACGAAGTGGAACTAGACTCAGTATTATATCATGCATCAAAACGGAGAAGTACCTAAAGAAAGGTTGTTAGGCTTTCTTAGCACATATAACCAAGAAGAGGTCGGAAGAGAAACGACTTGAGGATGTACTAATTGTTCGAGAATTTCCCGAAGTCTTTCCCGAAGACTTGCCAAGACTTCCACCGACACGTCAAGTAGAATTTCATATTGACTTAGTGCCCGGAGCTGCACCAGTTGCACGAGCGCCTTACCGTCTAGCACCATCAAAAATACTCGAGGCACAGATCGAGGCACTCGAGGAGGAGAACCAACCAAGTGAAAAGCTTTATGGTATGCCCGATAATGCAAATGGCTTTGTAAAGAGAGCAGATGGAGTATTATGCTTCAAGGATAGAATGTGGGTACCATTTTATGGCGGGATACGAGAATTGATTATGCATGAGTCGCATAAGTCAAAGTATTCTATTCACCCAGGTTCTGATAAGATGTATCAGGATCTCAAGAAACTTTATTGGTGGCCGAACATGAAAGCGGAAATTGCCACGTACGTTAGCAGATGCCTTACTTGCTCTAAGGTAAAAGTCGAATATCAGAAACCTTCAGGATTACTCCAACAACCTGAAATTCCACAATGGAAATTGGAACGCATTACGATGGACTTCGTCACGAAACTTCCTAAGACATCGGGAGGTTATGACGCTATATGGGTAATCGTTGATCGTTTTACCAAATCAGCCCATTTCATACCAATTAGAGAGACTTATTCCATGGAACAAATCACTAGACTTTATGTCAAGGAAATAGTCTCGAGGCATGGAGCACCAATTTCTATCATTTTCGACAGAGATAGTCGATTCACTTCAAACTTCTGGAAATCATTACAAGATTCGTTTGGAATCAAATTAGAGATGAGCACAGCATATCATCCGTAAACCGATGGTCAAAGTGAAAGGACAATTCAAACATTAGATAATATGCTCAAGCATGTGTGACTTTCTAGAAATGATTAGGCAAGTCATACTCCATCGAACCAGTTGCTTTACAACAATAGTAATTACATGAACATATTAACGACACCATTTGAGGTATTCTCTGATTTAGGTGTCAATCACTTATTCACGGAACAAAATCAGGAAAGTCCAACTCACTAGCCCATAAATCATTCATGAAACAACAAAGAAATGGTACAGGTCAAGAATCAGTTACAAGCAACAACATATAGCTTGATAGGCTACGTCGTTATACGATGCAAAATATTGGAAGTATGTTCCATAAGTCGCAACCCATTAGAATTTCAAGTTGGTAACAAATTTATGTTCAAAATCTTGCCTTTGAAAGGCGTAGTGCGATTCAGAAAAATATTGGACGAACCGATGCGACTCAAATATCCTCATCTTTTCACCAACAACACCGTAGGACCCAACAAGGACTGAATTCAGGGACTGAATTCCTTTTTGGTTGGGCGAATGTGACAATTCGTATTTTCAGGTCATTCTCAAAACATTACTCATGCTTCATTAATTATCATTTATCGTGAACTAGGTTTACGAGCATCAAATTCACGTAACCATAATGGTTTAGCTGTGAATTCATGATCATATCATCGAGGACATTTCATATAGACTAAGTTTAGTCTACATTTCATTAACATCATTGTCATCATATTAGTTCATGCATGGTTTTGCACTTTTCATTAAACGTATAACTTTTATTAAATAAACGTTATCGCGCAATTAATTATTTTGAACGATTGATCCATTACTTCCAAAAATTATCCCGATATATTTTTATACTCATATTAAGTTTATAAAAATAATATTATGAGTTTACCCAGTGTTTTAAATTTATTTTGTATATAAATTGTTATATTTATATAATTACGACGGTTTTCTTAAATACGACACGATTATTATTATATCACTCAAATTTTGCAAAAAATGTATTTTTATAATTTTTATGACCTAAATATATTTTATCTTGACCCGTGAAAATTTATTTTTATCTAACGCTACCTTAAATATTCAAATGGGTACACAATTTACCATAAGTCTTCAATTTACTTACAAGTAACTACACATTATACTTATAAAATATATATATATATATAATACTAAACAATTATACCCCCTTGTCGACACAAGGGGGATTAGTCATCACAAAAGTTACAAAATATCCCAAGTATACTTGTAATATACTATTATCCAAACATTATTCACTTATTCACTTGCAAATACAAGATCAAAACATATCTTTCTCTTTTCTCTCTTGCAACCGGCAGCCAACAAGGATCATAGGAGGATCATCCTAAAAATTTTCTAGACAAGATTGTTACACTCTAGTATCACTTGTTGTAAAGGTTTTGCAATAAAAACCTAAAGTGATTAGGAAAAACCCATTGTCCTTAAACCTCATCATATTTCTTGTAAGCATTCATATTCATGTTGTTATTTCACATTCATTGTTATGGTCATATCATTTTATTTGAGAAACATGCAAGTTATGTGATGTTTATACCACTTTTTAATGTTTTTAAGTGTTAAATATATATAATCCATCCTATAAATTACTCCTTGTTATATATTAGTTTTGGTGATGTCTAGGAAACCATGACACCCTAAGAAGGTGTATGGTAGGATTAGAATAGCTTCGGAGTTGTTTTGAAGGGGTTAAATAGGTTTGGCGCGAGAAAAACTCATTTCCACAAGTTTGCAAAAGGGTCTGTCCTTATTTTCAAAATCTGGAAAATCCGACAGTAGGTATAAAAATTTGGCCTAGATATTTAGAAAATATACTTTAAAACGAAACCGTGGCCGCTTGAACGGATTAAAACGGAGCTATAACGAAGAAGTTGTGAATTTTTCAAGTTGGCGACGAAAAATATAAATTTTCTGGAATTTCAGCAAACATTGTTTATTTTGTACGAGTCAAAAATGAAGCTTAGGCGTTGTAAATTATGTCGACTTGTCAAAAATATGTTAGTATACTTTGATACAAAGCTAAGGACCTTTAAAACGTAGAAAACGGATTTGTAACGACTAAATTATACACGTTTACAAAAGTTGCCGTAACTTTTATCATATAAGAAAAACTATCTTGATTTCTAATAGACAAGTTTTGCGGCAAAACTAGTTACCAAGTTGAAGGTAGTTTTTAACATTGATTTAGAACTTTTTATAAAGTGATGTCTTCTAGTAAAAGTGAGATCGCCAAGTATATTTTCCAAAATGACCAACTGTTTGTTTAGCGGAGTTGTAATGAATTAATTACGGTCGCTTAAACTTTGCCGGAGAAATATCCTTAAACTATATTTTGGGACATAAGTACTATACTTAACCTCTATTTTTCTTTATGTTCGAGACCTCTAGGATGGAAACTCATGTACTAAAACTTTGAGATAATCATACGAGCTTCCCAAAACCGTTGAGTTCGTTTCCTAACACTCGATGTGCACCATTTTACGACTAGCTTTTCAAGGCCGTTTAGTCACTTTCATGAAATTGTCAAATGACATTATTTTACGACGAAAAGTTATAATTTCATTATAAATCATTAAATGACTATCGTAAGATATCGTTTCAACATAAATACTTGTAAAGTATTTTATAATATGACGAGATGTCATAAACATATATTTCGACGATAAATTCTATTTTCAAAAGCGTACAAGTGGTATAGATTACATGTGGATTTGCATGCACGACATTATTTCATGATTTACATTTAGAACATATCATTCATAATAGGTCACGGTCAGAGGTTGCGCCTCATTTCAGTATTGCCATTATATCATCATTATCATTGCAACAGGTGAGTTTTCATAGCCCCGATTTATTCAAGTTTTTACTTATTTCAAACCTACGGGGGAGAATACATTGTACATCATTTTATTACGATGCCAAGTATATCAAATTCATTACATTGCTTAAGTTACCTCATTGCCAGTTAAATGTCCCCGTTTCGTGAACATGAACCGTTAATTTCATAGAAGCGTGAGTGAGTGGATAGATCTATCGAGGGTGACACCTCCATCCGGGTTGGCGGATTCCAACCGGACGGATGCATTTCATGTCATTATCATTATTTGAGTTGTTTGGCAAACACTCTGTTGGGGCGAACATCAGTCAAGCTTCAGTGTCATGTGCTTAGGCAATTGTATCATTTTTGTGACGACATTGTCATACATAATATATACTTGTGGTAGTCGTATTTAACATTTTCAACAACTCTATGAACTCACTCAACTTTTATGTTGACACTTTTAGCAATGTATTTTCAGGTAACTACGGCATTCACTTCATGGCATGCATGTGGACATATCATAGAGTCGCGGCGACGACGCGTCTCACATGGATTTATACATATTTAAAACATCGTTTGACTTGTACCAAACTTATTTCCGTGCATAGTAACTTTCATTTGGGACCTATCTTGTAACACTGAATGTTTTAAATAAATGTCAAACGATGTGTTTTTAAACGACACTTTAGGTCGTTCAATATAACTGTGATTGTGATGCTATGACAGTCAATCCCCAGGAATTCCATTCCGCTGCAAAACAGATAATTTGGGGGTGTGACAGTGTCTAAGCGGGCACCAACAGCGGTTGTTACTTCGTACGATCGAGAGGTTGACAAGATCTTGTCGGATCGTACGATACGGAGACGAGGAGTGCCGAGCTATAAGGAGTACTTGATCAAGTGGCGTAATTTGCTCGATAGTGAAGCAAGTTGGGAAGCCGAAGACTTGTTGTGGCAATTTGCGGACAAGATCAAGAAGTATCACGAGGATGGCACGACGAGGACGTCGCGAGCTTAGGTGGGGGAGGATGTCACGACCCGCCTACTCGAATAGATCATTTTTCGAGGATGTTCGAGATTCCGGATTGTTCCACACTTCTCTTGGATGAACTTGGAAGATCTTGGAACCCTTTGGAAAATGATGGAAGATGTAGGAAACTCTAGAACCCCATGGAAGCCCTAGAAGCTCATGGAAGTCCTAGAATCTTCCTACCATGGAAGTGTGTAGAATTTGTACATAGCTTAGTTCACTAGTATAAATAGAGGAGGCCTCATTTGTTCAAGGCATCCAAGAAGTTCTCTTGTAATCAAAACTTGTAAAGCTCTCTAGTAATACAAAGTGTTCTTTATATTCCACTTGTTCCTCTCTTTGAAGTTTACTTTCGTTGCATACATCGTTAAGTGTTCGAGCAAGGCTGAGCTTAGTCGAGACTAAGTGCCGCACGGAAGACCTTGTAGAGACAAGTCTGTGACAAGTGGTATCAGAGCGAGCGTTGATTCAAGGCGATGGCAAACGAGACCGATAAGATTGGTGCCAGTGGAAGTGCGATCATTGACAAGGTACGTGCTTTAGTAGATTCCGGTGCCACTCATAATTTCATGTCGGTTGATGAAGCAAAGCGGCTAAGGATTAGCGCTACGAAAGGGAGTGAAACGTTCAAGCCGGTAAATTCGAAGGCCAAGCCGATGGAGGGAGTGGCCAAGGATGTTCAAGCCAAGATTGGAGAATGGGAAGGGACGGTTGACTTGTCGGTGGTCCCGATGGATGATTTCGATGTGGTTCTTGGGTTGGAGTTCCTCGATATGGTACGAGCTTTCCCAATGCCATTTGCTAATTCTTTATTCATCCTAGATGGTGGAAAGACTTGCATGGTTAGCACGGAACGGGATTATAAGTGTGGAGTGAAGACCCTTTCGGCCATGCAATTCAAGAAAGGGTACAACAAGAGCGAGCCTTGCTATTTGGCTGTAACAAGGCTAGAGACGGATGGTGAGTGGGGCAAAGTGGAGGTACCGAAGGAGATTGAGCGGGTACTTGATGAGTTCAAGGACGTGATGCCCAAGGAGTTGCCCAAGAAACTACCACCTATGAGAGAGGTGGATCATACCATCGAGTTGGAACCAGGTTCCAAGCCACCCGCCAAAGCCCCTTACCGAATGCCACCACCCGAGTTGGAGGAGTTGCGTAAACAACTCAAGGATCTTTTGGATGCGGGCTATATTCGACCCTCGAAAGCCCCGTATGGTGCGCCGGTGCTATTTCAAAGGAAGAAGGACGGATCCTTACGGATGTGCATAGACTACCGGGCACTTAATAAGGTAACGATCAAGAATAAGTACCCTATTCCTCTTATTGCGGATTTGTTTGATCAACTTGGAAAGGCGAGATACTTCTCCAAGTTAGACCTGAGATCGGGGTACTACCAAGTACGGATAGCGGAGGGAGACGAAGCTAAGACGATGTGCGTCACGAGGTATGGATCTTACGAGTTCTTAGTCATGCCCTTTGGCTTAACAAATGCTCCCGCTACATTTTGCACCCTCATGAATAAGCTATTTCACCTGTTCCTTGATAAGTTTGTGGTAGTATACTTGGACGATATCGTTGTTTATAGTCATACCTTGGAGGAGCATGTCTTGCATTTCAAAACAGGTGTTCCAAGTGTTGCGATACAATGAAATTTATGTGAAGTTGGAGAAATGCTCTTTCGCCCAAGACGAAGTCGAGTTTTTGGGACACAAGATCAAAGACGGTGGATTGATGATGGACGGTGCAAAGGTAAAAGCTATCCAAGAGTGGGAACCGCCAACCAAGGTGACGGAGTTACGATCTTTTCTTGGCTTGGTGAACTATTATCGAAGGTTTATCAAGGGGTACTCGGCAATAACATCTCCCTTGACGGACCTATTGAAGAAGAACAAAGCTTGGAGTTGGGACGAAAAGTGCCAAGTGGTGTTCGAGAGTTTGAAGAAGGCGGTTATGGAAGAACCGGTGTTGAGACTACCGGATGTAACCGTGCCTTTCGAGTTACATACGGATGCATCAGACTTTTCTATTGGAGGAGTGCTAATGCAAGAAGGACATCCGATCGCATTCGAGAGTCGGAAGTTAAATGAGACGGAAAGGAAGTACACCGTGCAAGAGAAAGAAATGACGGCGATTGTGCATTGCTTGCGGATTTGGAGGCACTATTTGTTGGGTTCGAGATTCGTGATCAAGACGGATAACATTGCTACGAGTTACTTTCAAACCCAAAAGAAGTTAAGTCCCAAGCAAGCTCGGTGGCAAGACTTCCTAGCCGAGTTCTACTATCACTTGGAGTACAAGCCGGGGAAGGCTAATGTGGTAGCCGACGCATTGAGTCGCAAAGCGGAGTTTGCGGCAATCACCCAAGTGCAATTCTTCCTCCAAGATCGAATCAAGGAAGGATTGGAACATGACCCTTTTGCCAAGAAGCTCGTGGCCCTAGCAATAGATGGAAAGACTCGAAGATTTTGGCTTAAAGGAGACATGTTGTTCACGAAAGGAGATCGGCTTTACGTACCTAAGTGGGGTGATCTTAGGCGTGCAATCTTGAAAGAGTGTCATGATTCGAAGTGGGCCGGTCATCCGGGAATCAAGAGGACGTTGGCATTGGTCGAAGGCACTTATTATTGGCCAAGGATGGAGGACGATGTAGAGACATTCGTGCGAACATGCCTTATTTGTCAACAAGACAAGATAGAGCAAAAGAAGTCCGGAGGATTGTTGGAGCCTCTACCGACGCCCAAGGGACCATGGGAAAGCGTTTCCATGGACTTTATCACATGCTTGCCGAAGTCGGAAGGAAATGGGAGTATTATTGTGGTGGTCGATCGATTCTCGAAGTATGGAACTTTCATTGTCGCACCTCCCGATGTTACCGCGGAAGAGACGGCTAAGCTTTTCTTTAGAAATGTGGTGAAGTATTGGGGAGTGCCACATGTGATCGTTAGTGATCGAGATCCAAGATTCAAGGGGCGCTTTTGGACGGAGTTGTTCAAGATCATGGGAACGGATTTGAACTTCTCTACGAGTTTCCATCCCCAAACGGACGGGCAAACGGAGAGGGTGAACGCATTATTGGAGCTCTATCTTCGGCACTATGTGAGTGCCAACCAACATGATTGGGCTAAACTCCTTGACGTTGCTCAATTCTCGTACAACATGCAAAGGAGTGAAGCCACGGGAAAGAGTCCTTTCGAGTTGGTCACGGGACGCCAACCATTGACTCCGAATGCCTTAGCCGCATCATACGAGGGGAGTAGCCCGGCCGCTTACAAAACAATGAAGGAATGGCATGAACAAACGGACTTGGCCCGGGCTTCGTTGGACAAAGCGGCAAAAAAGATGAAGAAGTGGGCGGATGAGAAAAGGAGACACGTCGAGTTCGAGGTCGGAGATCAAGTGATGGTGAAGCTCTTGCCTCAACAATTCAAATCACTAAGGAAGGTGCACAAAGGCTTGATACGGAGGTATGAAGGCCCTTTCCCGGTGATTGGACGTGTTGGAAAGGTTTCTTATCGACTTCAACTACCGCCCAAGTTGAAGATTCATCCGGTCTTCCACGTTAGCCTTCTCAAGCCTTATCATAAGGACGAGGAAGACTCGGAACGAGGGGTGTCTAAGCGGGCACCAACAGCGGTTGTTACTTCGTACGATCGAGAGGTTGACGAGATCTTGTCGGATCGTACGATACGGAGACGAGGAGTGCCGAGCTATAAGGAGTACTTGATCAAGTGGCGTAATTTGCTCGATAGTGAAGCAAGTTGGGAAGCCGAAGACTTGTTGTGGCAATTTGCGGACAAGATCAAGAAGTATCACGAGGATGGCACGACGAGGACGTCGCGAGCTTAGGTGGGGGAGGATGTCACGACCCGCCTACTCGACTAGATCATTTTCGAGGATGTTCGAGATTCCGGATTGTTCCACACTTCTCTTGGATGAACTTGGAAGATCTTGGAACCCTTTGGAAAATGATGGAAGATGTAGGAAACTCTAGAACCCCATGGAAGCCCTAGAAGCTCATGGAAGTCCTAGAATCTTCCTACCATGGAAGTGTGTAGAATTTGTACATAGCTTAGTTCACTAGTATAAATAGAGGAGGCCTCATTTGTTCAAGGCATCCAAGAAGTTCTCTTGTAATCAAAACTTGTAAAGCTCTCTAGTAATACAAAGTGTTCTTTATATTCCACTTGTTCCTCTCTTTGAAGTTTACTTTCGTTGCATACATCGTTAAGTGTTCGAGCAAGGCTGAGCTTAGTCGAGACTAAGTGCCGCACGGAAGACCTTGTAGAGACAAGTCCGTGACATACGTGTTTTATCTCAAAATAAGCAGAAAAATATAAGCGGTTGAGATAAGACAAACCTGATTCTGCTTAAAAACACATATAAGAGGTGTTTGCGTTTTCTACATTATTATTTTTTTGTGAACGGCGGCGCATTATTAAAAAACAACTTGCAATTACAAAAGCGATTTCAGCCAATCTATCCAACTAATACAATTTTTTCCTCTCGACTCAAACCAAGAAAAGAAAAGAAAAAAGCGGGTGAAATAAAAAATATCGCATTTCCTCGTAACTTGAGAATTGAAAGCGATGTTATTCCTAAAACGCCAAAGCTACTTATCTGATCTTAAAACTATCTCCATGGTATGCATGTGTGATGTTTTACACTACGCTTGTTTACGCATTGTAATCCCTTATCGAAACTAATGTAGACATCATAGTTGTTTAGATGTACGTTGGGTGTAGATATAATTTGAAAATGATAGATGAAAAAAAATTACAGTAAGTCAGTAATGATTACAATTTCATACTTCAATAAGGTTAAAAAATAAAAAGTGGTACATACTACACGGATGGTTACATGAGTTGACGGGTAATGTTGTTTTCAAACAGCTATGTCCACATGGATGAGTGATGATGCCTGGACCTTTTTCTTTCAATTTAGATATTTATGTAGATATGTGTTTTGATTAAGAATTTTTTTAAGTAATACCAATAATTTATATTCAATATGTCTTTGTGACAACTCTTTGCATAAAACACTAATCACTTTGGTTGAAAAAAAATATATTATTGCGAGATAAAATTGAGCACTTGTACGAAAAAACTTGGACTAAGACTAGAGGGAGTGGTCGTGACCGACCAGTGGCGGACTCAGGATTTTAGAGGGCGTGAGGCAAAAAAATTTTTTTTGATAAAATTTGTGATTAACTTTAATAAAAAGGTCATAATTTTTTTTTTACATTAAAAACTGATATTTTTTTATATTAAGATAGATATATAAGGTTTTACTTTTTACATTGTTTGATCTTAAGGTGGGGGGCAATTTGATTTTGTAATGGGGTGCACTTTAATAAAATGGTCATAAAAAAAATTACACTAAAAATTGATATTTTTTGGCGAACCATGGAGGGCACCGCCCCCCCCCCCCCAGTGGCGGACTCAGGATTTTAGAGGGCGTGGGGCAAAAAAATTTTTTTTTATAAAATTTGTGATTAACTTTAATAAAAAGGTCATAATTTTTTTTTTAACATTAAAAACTGATATTTTTTTATATTAAGATAGATATATAAGGTTTTACTTTTTACATTGTTTGATCTTAAGGTGGGGTGCAATTTGATTTTGTAATGGGGTGCACTTTAATAAAATGGTCCTAAAAAAAAATTACACTAAAAATTGATATTTTTTGGCGAACCATGGAGGGCACCCCCCCCCCACCCCAGTGGCGGACTCAGGATTTTAGAGGGCGTGGGGCAAAAAAAAATTTTGATAAAATTTGTGATTAACTTTAATAAAAAGGTCATAATTTTTTATTTTTTTTACATTAAAAACTGGTATTTTTTTATATTAAGATAGATATATAAGGTTTTACTTTTTACATTGTTTGATCTTAAGGTGGGGGGCAATTTGATTTTGTAATGGGGTGCACTTTAATAAAATGGTCCTAAAAAAAATTACACTAAAAATTGATATTTTTTGGCGAACCATGGAGGGCACCGCCCCCCCCCCCCCCCCCCCCCCCCAGTGGCGGACTCAGGATTTTAGAGGGCGTGGGGCAAAAAAAAATTTTTTGATAAAATTTGTGATTAACTTTAATAAAAAGGTCATAATTTTTTTTTTAACATTAAAAACTGATATTTTTTTATATTAAGATAGATATATAAGGTTTTACTTTTTACATTGTTTGATCTTAAGGTGGGGTGCAATTTGATTTTGTAATGGGGTGCACTTTAATAAAATGGTCCTAAAAAAAATTACACTAAAAATTGATATTTTTTGGCGAACAATAGAGGGCACCGCCCCCCCCCCCCCCCCCCCCACCCCAGTGGCGGACTCAGGATTTTAGAGGGCGTGGGGCAAAAAAAAATTTTTTTGATAAAATTTGTGATTAACTTTAATAAAAAGGTCATAATTTTTTTTTTTTACATTAAAAACTGGTATTTTTTTATATTAAGATAGATATATAAGGTTTTACTTTTTACATTGTTTGATCTTAAGGTGGGGGGCAATTTGATTTTGTAATGGGGTGCACTTTAATAAAATGGTCCTAAAAAAAATTACACTAAAAATTGATAGTTTTTGGCGAATCATGGAGGGCACGCCCCCCCCCCCCCCCCCCCCCTAACCAACATGTAGTTCCGCCCCTGTGACCCACTCACCATTAGAAGCATCAGTCACTCGTGAGCCCAAAACATATACTTTCATTCGCGCGTGACTCAACAAAAAAAGGAGACTAATGGTGACCGGCTCATCTTTGGCGAGACTGATAAATTGTGGGTCATTTCTTTTCCAATGTTTTTTATTTGGTTTGTGAGTGTGTGTGGTATTTAGTGAGGTATATTTGTATAAAGTGAATATTTTAATTAAATGTGAGATGAAAGTGACCAAAACCGATAAAAGTTGAGATGGAGTTAGGGAAGTGAGACGAGAGAGAAAGCTGAGGTGGCGCTGATGTGGATGGTGAGACCATGGTGATCACTCCTGTTAGCCTAACATCGCAAGTTAATTTTTTTTTTTTTAATCTCTTGATCCCGTTTTCTCTGTTCGAAAAAAAAGATCCCGTATTCTGTTGATTAACAATGAATTCGAAATAAGTAGAGCGAAAACGCAGTTTGTTTATTAAAAAGATAATGATATGTACCGATTTGAATGAACTGGTCCTTCTTTTAAATTGGATGGATATAGCAAGTGAAAGCTATCCATTCAAGTGGTCCAGGAAATGAAAGACGATCACATGACATAGCAAATCCTAATGATGATCGAAAAAGGAGCAATGGTATGAAATAGACAATACAGACGATGGTTATAAGGTTTATGGGTTTCATCATATGAAAATGACCATCCATTCAATCTATCATGTTTGTATTCTCTTATCATTTTCATACCAATTTTGCATACAAGTTACATATAGTTTGTAAAGTTATTAAAAGTTTAAACAAGATTTATAGATGGTTTAAAACGACCCGTAATTAGGGTTCTTTGCAATTTACGTGTCGTTTAGATTTGTTCTACTGCTTTTAACATTTTATATTTTGAGATACTGATAATCGGCAACATTGACTAGTTCATTGTTCAGATTTAAGGATAATATCTAGAAGATTGTTTGAACTGACTCGACGCATGCTCAAAAGAGTATGCGCCTATTTTGAGAAACACATACTCGAAAGAGTATGCGCCTATTTTGAGAAACACATACATTTTATTGCACTCTCTAATTTTACAGAATCAACTAAACTTTTGCCAAAATGTTAACCTCATTGTTTGATCTTGACTTCCACTAGTTAAAGTAGAGATATGTGCTAGTTTATTTTATTTAATTTGCAAAGTATATAAACTAGTTACAGTACTACAATAGAGATATGAGTTATATAGTGAAATTAAATATTGGAGAATAGAGCATGGAAAGGGCACATAGGAATTAAGGTCAGGGTATGAAAGTTTGATTAATGTGTAGTAGCTAGTTTCATTAAATTCAATGCATAAACATGTATCATGTAGTAAACAATAAAGACATCTTGGACCACCAACCATGGCCCGATGTTCCCGGGATACATCGTCTATTCTTTCATTTAATAAAAATGTGAGGTATCATTTATATATTCCATAAATAAATATACAAAATATTTGTTTTTATGGAAATACATAAATGAATATGAAAAATAATTTAACTATCATTTGATAACAAAAGATTCTCTACATGATCAATCTACATCTTTCATTTTTATTTGATCTAATGGATGATATTAACTACAACAATTTAAAAACCCCATTTTCATTATTTTTTTTTTCTTCAAATATTATTATCTTTCAAACCGTTTAAAAAAATATATCATTGCGACGAGCATTCAATTATCTTTCTATAGGCACTTTGATATACTTTCGACAAAAAAAAATTTCTCGTATTTTTCACGTTTTTTTTTTAAGTATTTTCGTTTTTTTTTTACGTTACTGAAATTTGAATTAAAAATCATATACGATTAAACACTAATTTGAATATCACATGTGATATTAATGTTAAATCATATATGATATTAGTGTAAAATCATATATGATATACATATCATGATATCACATGTGATATTACATATCATATATGATTTAACATTAATATCACATGTGATATTCAATTTAGTGTTTTATCATATATGATTTTTTTTCATGCAAATTTCAGTAACGTAAAAAAATGGAAAAAAAAGACGAAAAAACGTGGAAAAAATGATTTTTTTTTTCTTTTTTTGAAATTATATCAAAGTGTCCGTCTATAGAAAGATAATTAAATGTTCGTCGAGACGGTGTAAATACTTTCGCTTAACGATTAACGGTTTAAGAGATATTTAAATTATAAAAAATATGTGTTATAATAATAAAATGTTTTTAATCTCAGCCATTGATTTCTTTTGAATGAATTGTGGAGATGAGTTCTTGTTATGTAAGAAAAGTTTGGTATGTGAAATAACTCAACTCTATAAATAATTATATGTTTTAGATAGTAAACTTTTTTAAAAGTTTTAAATCGGAAGAGAAACCACACTCATATATTTCAACTGAGAAAATGTTCAGCGAATTAAACCCATAAACTATGTCAACAAACTTAATCTATAGTTAAGAATAAAGTTTATTGATATGTCATGTCTTAAAAATCAGATAATATGCTTTCTTTTTAGCGTACAATAAAAGACAAAATACAATTCGAGACGTGCATGATCATGGTGAAACAAATTAAATCATAATGATTAACTTAATAGTAAAAATTATGGGATTAGCAACGCATCAACAAAAGGGTCAATTGTCTTGGGTTTGCGTGGATTAAGCTTTGTCTTTGTCAATAAAAACAAAGCCGAGTTAAAACTGATTTTTTGTAGAAAGGTTTAACGTCAATTTATAAAGAATAGAGTTGTTTAGTGATACAAAACTCAAAAAGCTTTTCGGATTTCAAGATATTAAGAAAATAATGGTATGCGCGTTATGAAACACTAAAGATGCTCAGCCTCAAAACAAGATTGTATTCGGATTTGAACTTTGATTATTTATTTATTCATATTAGTTAGTGAATCTTAATATAAGTATGGGTTAATTAATTGTAAATTATAATGCATTTAGGACATTCCCTAAATAGCAAGGCATAAATCAGACTTTGTAGCTTACTTATTATAGAAATATAATATCTCTTGCTAAATTAATACATACACATGTTAGCTTAAAAGTTAAGCTAATACTTGTAACATTAGTAGTCACTGAATACAAAATTTAAAGTTCCTTCCATATTTTTAAAGCTCACTTTTATGACTTTAAAAGCCATATATTGTAACAGCCTCATTCTTGCAGCCCACTTTAGCATCCCATTAAATGTATTGATTAATACAAAACGGGTATAAAAACCCACAAATAAACACACACAAAAATCCAATCATATCTCACACTCTCTCTCAAAAACTTAAATTGTCACTCTTGTGCTAAATAGCAACCGGCGCCACCAACTAAATCTGCCACCACCGCTAACGGATGTGTCGGCGTCATCACCCCTTGACATGGTCTAGGTGGCCTTTGCTCGCCAAAACTTTTAGTATAATCGAAAAACATTGCACGCCAAAAAATTTAGTTTCAGGGAACCTTCCGCCGCAATGCGCGAGTACCCTGCTAGTTAATTGTAAATGTATGTTTTACTTGTCAAATTTTCAAATTTTGTGTACTGAACAAAAACAATTTTTTTTATGATCTTTATGTATATTGCATGACCAGTTTTGTGTATTGTTTTACTATTTTGCCTTCAATTTACACACTCTTGACGGAGAAGGGGTAAAATGTTAAAAAATACACAAAAAAATTCAAAATTTAAAAGTATGGGTATAAAAAACAAAAGCTTTTCCTATCAAATAATTAGAAAAAATGACAATCTAAAATAAATTTACAAGCAACTAACCCTATAAGTAACATCTTAAAGAGATTTTTTATTCATAAATATCGAACATAGTTCTTGTTATGTCAAAGGAGACGAGTGCTAGTATAGGTTTGATTCCAGCGACCTTATATGTTTTACGTTGATACACATAACTTGTATGAGTATTTGTAAGTATAAGCAGCGAACTGTAGCTATTTGTTTTTCAAAAGTGTTTGATAATATAGCTATAATTATAATGTGTGAAATGAATAAAATTGTGTTATAATTTGAACTCTTTTGGTAGCGTTTGAAACATTTGCAAGCGACCGTTTATTGTTAAACAAACTTTGTGTTAATGTTAAATGTTAAATACTTAAAAATGCTTCACGACAAAAACTCCCACAATTCGGCTAGGCGTTTCATCGATGAGGGGCTATGTGATATGGAAGGGATGCATACGAGATGGGTAAAATTAATCCCTATTAAAGTCAATATTTTTGCTTGGCGTTTAGCTTCAAATAAACTTCCAACGAGATTCAATATGTCAACTAGAGGTTTGGAAATTCCGTCTATGGTTTGCCCAGTATGTAACGAAGGGGTTGAATATTCTGACCACTTGTTCTTTTCATGTTCGGTTGCTGCTTCTATCATGGCTAAGGTTCTAAGGTGGTGGGGGATTTTGGATACTGGTATTTCGTCCTATCAAGGTTGGCTTATTTGGCTCGAAGGGTTGAGATTAAGGAAGGAGGTGAAAGAGTTCTTGGAAGCCACGTTTTGTGTTTCTTGGTGGTTCATTTGGAGTTATCGTAATAAGCTACTTTTCTCTTCAGAGCAACAATCTAAGGCGTCGTTATTTGATCTTATTGTGTCCCGGTCTTTTATTTGGTGTAATGCTAGAGCTAGAAGAAAACTAGATTGGTTAGGTTGGCTTAAAAGCCCAATGACTGCTCTTTTGTAATAGTTTCTTTGTGAGTTTTAGCGTCTTGCTAAGCTCGTTAATATAACCGCCGTTCAAAAAAAAATTAATAATTTAAATAAACGTCTTCAAAGCTTAGAGCATCTCTAATGGGGAGGTTGAAAAAGGTTGAGAATGTGATGAACATGAGTTGATGCATTGAAGCAAATGTTAACAATGGCTTATTTGAATCAATAAGTTGAGATTCCTCTGTTGGAATTATATAACATGACATTCAAATAAATAACTACAAAACATCAAAGTATTCAAGAGGAAGCGTATAGGATTTATTAATGAACAATTAATTAACATAAAAGAATATGCGTACCTTTTCTTGATTCTAGCCGAACAAGAATCAAATCCACAAACTAGCAATTGGGATGAACCCTAATTAGGGTTTATAGGATTATATGAATTACCCCTTACCGTTTTGTAATTCAATCCAAGATAATAACAAAAGTATGTTATTACTATGTTCTTGTACACACGTACTAAACCGAATTAAAGTAATGCTAGTTTTTATCAAACAAATAACTTGGTTTGTGGAAAAGTTTTGGATCGACACCTATGATGGTGGACGATCGGTTTGGAGAACAAAAACACACACAAAACAATTTTTAGGGTTTAGCTAATGAGCACAAGAGATGGAAAAATAAAACCCCAAGCCTTGTTTATATACCCAAGCAAACTTGGTGAACAAGTTGGTTTTTCTTTCCTTGTTTTGTGTCCCTAGGCCGATCGGTTAAGGAGTCCCCAAAGGGATTCCGGAACCTTCCCAACTTTTGCAATTTGATCCTTTTCCATAAACATTTAACGACCGTTAGTCCATTACATTAATTACTTAACGTCCGTTAGTTATTTCATTTAATAAATAAATAAATATAACGTTTATATTTAATTATTAACTTTAAATTCTCATACGTAAAGTGTGCAATCCCATAGTCTCGAGTTCGATCCTAACACACGTCTATTAATTTATTGTCCATAAAACCAACAGCTCCCACTTGGACATATCTTAATAGAGTGATCACATTCGGTTAGCGTCTAGCAACACTTCGATGCCTCTAGTACAACTCGAGCAAGGCTCCTGGAAAACCTTTTAATGATTTCTCATTATTATTATCCTTTTGTTTCTAATACCATGTTAAATAAAGATATGGAATTAAGTCATTCTTTATCCAACTATTCCGTTTCTCGTTATAAGTGATTGAGCAAGATTACCAAATCTTCTGAACATATTCAGGGGAGATTTTGGGTGTGGCCACACAAACATCTTGTCAACCCTACGAGGGGCCCAACAGTATTAAACTCCAAAATAAATTTGAAGGAACAAATTCTATCTTGACTATGAGAATAACCCACGAACTTTGCAACACTTCAGGAAACAACCCTTATGACTACCAGTTACGTATAGCGTTAAGTTGTTCCACAGAAGTGCACTACATTCATGACACTTATCTGGTATCTCAAGTCTGAGGATAACTATTTATAATTCACTTAACAACAATATCCATAAAGTAAATTATGTAGTTGGGATAAGTCCTATATTCAATTAATTGAATATCATCTGAAATTGGTATGCATTCTCATCAATATACTTTCAAGTATATTCTACCATATCTCTCATATTTGTCTTAGTTTAATGATACTCCCATATCATTAATTGACAACGGACGATTTAGAATAAATAAATTTATTCACGGATTAAACATGCAAATATAGGATACAATATATTATAAAATCAAACATACCTAGTATTTGATTTATTATAACAATTGTTTAACATCCTTTATCCAAATACCAAATAGATCAATGCATGAAAATTCCAGTTGATGAATTATGCCTCAAGTAATGACAATCATAATTGTTGACAAGGCATAAATCAACCAACTTGATCTATCGTAATTTTGAGAATACTTATTTCAAGAATTCAATTAATGAAGTCCTTGTATGTGTGCATTCAACAATCCACATAATAATTCATAAAGTGTGTGACATCCTCTATCACCAATTTATGACAATTAAACTTCCAAACATTTTTAAGTTTAAAGTATTCTTATTCTTTTAATGTATAATGCAACTGCGCTCTTAGTAGCACAACTAGTTCACATGGCCATTAACAAGGATGAAATCCTACCATGACTAGTATTGAGTGTCATCTCAATTAAACCAGCATCATTGTATACAAACAACAATGTGCTCATTAAAACTCCATAAACTTTAATATCTCATTGTGTAATGTTTTATGTCTTCCAAACATTCAAGTTTGAAGCTGATGACAATTTGCACAACAATTGACATATTGTTCATCCATAGAATCTAGGAGCAATTCCAGGCTGAGGATGTAATTCTTTTAGAATATTCATTACACAAGTTATCTAATAACTTTTAATTAGATATCAATGTTGTCAAATCATCTATCATTCAAGAATGATACAACAATTTTGAATACACAACATGATGTACATGATGAATCTACAGGTCAAACTTAGATTTCATTCATGTTCTATCTTGTCACAAGATATTTATCCATTTCCCAAATGATATATCATGTTTTTATTAGAATCATTATTTTACTGCACATGTTTATTAATAATAAACATATTTTCAAGGTTGTATGTTTTAATTCTTAAATCTTACAAGTGAAGTTTCATTCCAATCTAAGACTTAACATTTAGCTTACAAGGAATGTTACTTACTATATGTTATACAACATATAGGATTTAAGAAACTTAACATAATACTCCCACTAGCTTTCAGGAATACTTAAAATTTATCTTACATTAATTATAAATCAAAAATGAGATTTAATAATTAAATATAAGAATAATTTCATAGATGCATGCATTTATCCATTCATGAATTATTTGCACTTCGTACACTTTCAAAGATTATATGAATTCAAAAAACCTTTCAATTACTTACCGTCCTCGCTCAAGTAATTTCTCAAGAAAGAGTTTTGATATTCCATTGTCATATTTCATATTAATGAAATCCAGTATGACAATTATCATCTTTATATATATAATGTGTCTTGAAAAGAATATTCAATCATAATTAATTGCTTAAGTATGATTAATAATCTTGTCATAAAACATGCATTAAATATGTGTACAATATTGTCCATATGATTTCTACATAGAAATTCAAACCACTAGAGTTTTTCATCTCTTTGAAGAAACTCATTTCCATTCTCTAGTTTAACTATTAAGATAAACCAAATTTCCAAAATTGATTATCTTTATGGACAGCATCTTTAACATTCATAGTATGAGTTATTTACCCAATTCAATATTTGGTAATCTATCATAATGATTATCAGGTTTACTATAATCCTGTAACTCATATTTCTCAGCATATAAGTCAAATATCTGAGATATCTTTGCAGATCTATGAATGAAAATTCCATCATCATGAGGTCTATCAATTACATGTCTAACCTCATCATGATATTTACTAGTGTGTTTTTAGAAAATTATGTATCTTGTAATTTTATCTTTCAAGATAAAAACTCTCACTTGCCTTTTGTAATATATAGACTATCTATATATACCTAGCAATTAGAACAAAACTACATTGTTCTCTATTTGGGACATTACAAATACACATTGATAATTCTTGACATTAGTTTGTTAATAACCTATTCATAAGTAGTTTAACAAATTCAGAATCTTCAATTTAAAACTTAATGTGATTCATCACATTCCATAATGAAATGGTGTTTTATTAATCTTCTAGGTTGGAGTCATATTTGAGTATATTCAATCCATACTCAATATTCTAACCTTGTTACTTTTTAAGAAAGAAGTTATGGTTATCATGAATCAAACAAATCAAATAGAGTTTGATTCTCCTAACTGAACATACCATCAACTTGTGGTATTCATTAGAATTTTAATATTGTAAGACAATCTAACAATATATAAGATAAACATATTCATTTTGAATTGCCTATTTACCAACTAAGTCAACTTAATGGTATAATAGACTTTCCAAGCCAATTGCATGCTTTATAACACAAGTACACTTTAACCAAGTTACTTCATATCCATGTCTCATCAAGAAAACATATACTGTTATAATCCCATTATATGTTATAAATCATTGATCAACTCAATGACTTCTTGTATATGTCTTAATTAAAAAAAAACATAACAAGTTAACGTCTTACTTTATTATAAGTCTAAAAAGACTTTATGTTTATGTCTTTACAATGAATCATAAACATGTTTAACTAAAGTAATTATGAACACAACTCTTGGTTTCAATAATAATTTCAAGTTAATTTATTTACTTCACAATAATGTAGGACTACATTATTTTTCATTTATGTCATTCCAAAATACATAAATAAACAAATTTGAAGTAGTATTAGATTACTTCATTTATGTCATTCTAATAATACATAAAAATCTAATTTGAAGTAATCTTATATATCAATTTTGACACATGTTCTAAATACTTGTCTAATTTAGAAACTGCAAATATGTCCATGCAAGGTCTGACTTCACATAGAGATTTACTTTGTTGTTGCAATCTCGCCAAGTTCTGACATGACGTAAATTGTAACACCAAGTGTTCCTTGAATTAGATATGTACAAGTTAGTCTCTTTCCTTGCAGTCAAGAGAATCCGTTAAATCATATACATATATGTTGTACCTTGCACACAATATAGATTTCTCCCACTTGTGCATGGAACAACATCATGTAGCAGATAAACAACACGACATATGTTTGTTTATGTGACTAATATGATTGTGTCATTGATATTAGCATAACTAGTAGATGTAGAACCACTTCATTGTCTAATAAGGAAACGTACATGACTATCCTTGAAAACATAAGTGTCTACAAGTGGAAAGTAATTATCGTAAGACATTCTAGAGATAATCTGGGTTACTACCAAGATGACAAAGCTTGTAACTCCCACTGAATAAGAGATCATTACACTAATTCCTTATTCAGTAATAAGAACACAACACTCCCACTGGATTTGACAACATTGTAAGTGTTTCATTAACCAGTGAAAGAAAATAGTGTATTATTTACTTCCTACACCTTTGAGAAAGTCCATACATAACAATTACAAATGTACTTAAAAGAATGTATTCTACTATGTAGATGATGAATTTATCCATCAATGCTATTAACTTGAAAAATTGGGCATGCAATTTCTTTCTTAATAGTTCTACTACTCCAGCAATTGTAAGTAGTACTTTTAAATGGTCAAAGCACAACAACTAGATAAAATATGCTAGTTTGTCTTTTACCAATTATACAGTAATTAGTCTAGCTTCTAATTTAATAACTCAGAAATATGCAATTTTCTTAACTATTAAAATTTGCTTACGAGTTATGTATTTAGAATTTATACAATTCTAATTGTCCTATCATACATTTCTTCATTCATGAAAAGGGATAGGGTTGAATCTCACTCTTTCGCGTGAAAAGAGGACTAGGTTTATTCTTTTAGTAACGTTGACTCTACTAAAACCCTTACAGGTGTAGATCAATTTTACCAATACAGGAATAACCTACGTTTACGGTTTAATGTTGCATTAATACATTTAAAGAATTAGCAAAATTCAATTTTAGTATTTTCGATAATTAAACTTTTCAAGAAAATAAAATACCCAAGGTAATATTCATATAACCATAGAATTTTCTCGAAAACTAGGATCCAAATTATCGTAGTTCCATTACATCAGTTGATCTGCTAGTAACGAAAGCACATAATAAGGTAATCTGTCGAACAATAATTGGCAAACAATTTCCAATTCCTAGATCATTATGGGATTTATATTTTCCAACGCTATTGCAAATATAAACATGTTTCATCCCATCTTATGCCATTGAGTCCAGGTCTCACTTCCTACTCAACTTAAGTGTCTAACTTAAAGAACTGTAAATATGTCCATGTAAGGTCTGACTTTACATAGAGATTTACCTCTCCATTACAATCTAGCCAAGTACTGTCATGACGTAAATTGCAACTTCAAGTGTTCCTTTTAATTAGATGGCATATTCTTAATTTAAAAGGGTACTAGTTTTGATTTTATGTGGTCAAATCAAATATGTACAAAGATGTCATGCATTCATCTTGTAGCATAATTTTAATAAAAAACTTTTTATTACCAATTCATAAAGATCAAATTATCAAAGTCTTGACTGAGGTATTGGGTTCACCAATCAAGGAATTTAGTGTTAATTATCATCCATTATACCGTACTTTTGCATAAGTGTAAACACTTAGTGTTTCGGATAATTACCACCGAAGTGGCGCATGGAATTAAAACTAATTCGCCCTTAAGATGAGCTTGTACATTTTATGGCTTACTAAGTAGCTCCATTCGAACTTACAGAGGGCAGAGGACCAGGTAAGCGCAAATGCATAACCTTAGACATCCATTCAGTGTGACTGTGCGCACTTCTTAAATAACCCCTTTATAGTTCATTCGAATGGGTGAGCCGTTCAGTCATTGTACCAAAGTCACCAATCAATTAAACTATTGAAAACTTAACTCTTCCAAAACAAATCAAATTTCGCCATTGTTTAGTCCGTATTATTTTTCTATTCAAAATTACCCTTTGCTTAAAACTGTCTAACATAATAAACAAACAAGTAATCAAATAAAAAATAAACTACTAAAAAACAATGCGCACATAATAAACAATTTATACGTGTAAACAAGTAGCCACATGCAACTTATTCGATAAAACCTATTAATAATCAATGTCTAGGTTAAATTAATGTATATATTAATTAGGGCTTTCACTCTCTCAATTGAGAGTGAGCCACATACATCGACGAATCGATTGCGTAAACCCATAATTAATAATATACCAAATTGCACATAATTGATTCATTAATATACATAATTGGAGTCTTCCCCAATTCAAGATTTATCGTAATTAAATATGTCTCAACAATTAAACAATTATCAAAGCAACTTATCCATGACTAACATGCATGTTTAATCATGGATATCATAACAATTTATACAAATAAGTCACAAGATCGCATAACAAATTCCATGACACATAACAAATTTATTCATGAATTAATCACGTAATCAATATATTAATTCTAGGTTTTAATAAGGTTAGCAAACAATTTTCAAAACCCTAAAAATTTAATGTATGTGTCGACCAAAAAGAAATAGGGGTACGCCCCAATTAACTAAAAAATCGACCAAACAAAAAATTAAACATAAACCCTAGATAAACATATTAAACAACATACAATTATTTGTTTTATTACGCGTTTATGTAATTAATTACTCATTAAAAACCAATGACTCGTGATGCCACTGTTGGAATTATATAACATGACATTCAAATAAATAACTACAAAACATCAAAGTATTCAAGAGGAAGCGTATAGGATTTATTAATGAACAATTAATTAACATAAAAGAATATGCGTACCTTTTCTTGATTCTAGCCGAACAAGAATCAAATCCACAAACTAGCAATTGGGATGAACCCTAATTAGGGTTTATAGGATTATATGAATTACCCCTTACCGTTTTGTAATTCAATCCAAGATAATAACAAAAGTATGTTATTACTATGTTCTTGTACACACGTACTAAACCGAATTAAAGTAATGCTAGTTTTTATCAAACAAATAACTTGGTTTGTGGAAAAGTTTTGGATCGACACCTATGATGGTGGACGATCGGTTTGGAGAACAAAAACACACACAAAACAATTTTTAGGGTTTAGCTAATGAGCACAAGAGATGGAAAAATAAAACCCCAAGCCTTGTTTATATACCCAAGCAAACTTGGTGAACAAGTTGGTTTTTCTTTCCTTGTTTTGTGTCCCTAGGCCGATCGGTTAAGGAGTCCCCAAAGGGATTCCGGAACCTTCCCAACTTTTGCAATTTGATCCTTTTCCATAAACATTTAACGACCGTTAGTCCATTACATTAATTACTTAACGTCCGTTAGTTATTTCATTTAATAAATAAATAAATATAACGTTTATATTTAATTATTAACTTTAAATTCTCATACGTAAAGTGTGCAATCCCATAGTCTCGAGTTCGATCCTAACACACGTCTATTAATTTATTGTCCATAAAACCAACAGCTCCCACTTGGACATATCTTAATAGAGTGATCACATTCGGTTAGCGTCTAGCAACACTTCGATGCCTCTAGTACAACTCGAGCAAGGCTCCTGGAAAACCTTTTAATGATTTCTCATTATTATTATCCTTTTGTTTCTAATACCATGTTAAATAAAGATATGGAATTAAGTCATTCTTTATCCAACTATTCTGTTTCTCGTTATAAGTGATTGAGCAAGATTACCAAATCTTCTGAACATATTCAGGGGAGATTTTGGGTGTGGCCACACAAACATCTTGTCAACCCTACGAGGGGCCCAACAGTATTAAACTCCAAAATAAATTTGAAGGAACAAATTCTATCTTGACTATGAGAATAACCCACGAACTTTGCAACACTTCAGGAAACAACCCTTATGACTACCAGTTACGTATAGCGTTAAGTTGTTCCACAGAAGTGCACTACATTCATGACACTTATCTGGTATCTCAAGTCTGAGGATAACTATTTATAATTCACTTAACAACAATATCCATAAAGTAAATTATGTAGTTGGGATAAGTCCTATATTCAATTAATTGAATATCATCTGAAATTGGTATGCATTCTCATCAATATACTTTCAAGTATATTCTACCATATCTCTCATATTTGTCTTAGTTTAATGATACTCCCATATCATTAATTGACAACGGACGATTTAGAATAAATAAATTTATTCACGGATTAAACATGCAAATATAGGATACAATATATTATAAAATCAAACATACCTAGTATTTGATTTATTATAACAATTGTTTAACATCCTTTATCCAAATACCAAATAGATCAATGCATGAAAATTCCAGTTGATGAATTATGCCTCAAGTAATGACAATCATAATTGTTGACAAGGCATAAATCAACCAACTTGATCTATCGTAATTTTGAGAATACTTATTTCAAGAATTCAATTAATGAAGTCCTTGTATGTGTGCATTCAACAATCCACATAATAATTCATAAAGTGTGTGACATCCTCTATCACCAATTTATGACAATTAAACTTCCAAACATTTTTAAGTTTAAAGTATTCTTATTCTTTTAATGTATAATGCAACTGCGCTCTTAGTAGCACAACTAGTTCACATGGCCATTAACAAGGATGAAATCCTACCATGACTAGTATTGAGTGTCATCTCAATTAAACCAGCATCATTGTATACAAACAACAATGTGCTCATTAAAACTCCATAAACTTTAATATCTCATTGTGTAATGTTTTATGTCTTCCAAACATTCAAGTTTGAAGCTGATGACAATTTGCACAACAATTGACATATTGTTCATCCATAGAATCTAGGAGCAATTCCAGGCTGAGGATGTAATTCTTTTAGAATATTCATTACACAAGTTATCTAATAACTTTTAATTAGATATCAATGTTGTCAAATCATCTATCATTCAAGAATGATACAACAATTTTGAATACACAACATGATGTACATGATGAATCTACAGGTCAAACTTAGATTTCATTCATGTTCTATCTTGTCACAAGATATTTATCCATTTCCCAAATGATATATCATGTTTTTATTAGAATCATTATTTTACTGCACATGTTTATTAATAATAAACATATTTTCAAGGTTGTATGTTTTAATTCTTAAATCTTACAAGTGAAGTTTCATTCCAATCTAAGACTTAACATTTAGCTTACAAGGAATGTTACTTACTATATGTTATACAACATATAGGATTTAAGAAACTTAACATAATACTCCCACTAGCTTTCAGGAATACTTCAAATTTATCTTACTTTAATTATAAATCGAAAATGAGATTTAATAATTAAATATAAGAATAATTTCATAGATGCATGCATTTATCCATTCATGAATTATTTGCACTTCGTACACTTTCAAAGATTATATGAATTCAAAAAACCTTTCAATTACTTACCGTCCTCGCTCAAGTAATTTCTCAAGAAAGAGTTTTGATATTCCATTGTCATATTTCATATTAATGAAATCCAGTATGACAATTATCATCTTTATATATATAATGTGTCTTGAAAAGAATATTCAATCATAATTAATTGCTTAAGTATGATTAATAATCTTGTCATAAAACATGCATTAAATATGTGTACAATATTGTCCATATGATTTCTACATAGAAATTCAAACCACTAGAGTTTTTCATCTCTTTGAAGAAACTCATTTCCATTCTCTAGTTTAACTATTAAGATAAACCAAATTTCCAAAATTGATTATCTTTATGGACAGCATCTTTAACATTCATAGTATGAGTTATTTACCCAATTCAATATTTGGTAATCTATCATAATGATTATCAGGTTTACTATAATCCTGTAACTCATATTTCTCAGCATATAAGTCAAATATCTGAGATATCTTTGCAGATCTATGAATGAAAATTCCATCATCATGAGGTCTATCAATTACATGTCTAACCTCATCATGATATTTACTAGTGTGTTTTTAGAAGATTATGTATCTTGTAATTTTATCTTTCAAGATAAAAACTCTCACTTGCCTTTTGTAATATATAGACTATCTATATATACCTAGCAATTAGAACAAAACTACATTGTTCTCTATTTGGGACATTACAAATACACATTGATAATTCTTGACATTAGTTTGTTAATAACCTATTCATAAGTAGTTTAACAAATTCAGAATCTTCAATTTAAAACTTAATGTGATTCATCACATTCCATAATGAAATGGTGTTTTATTAATCTTCTAGGTTGGAGTCATATTTGAGTATATTCAATCCATACTCAATATTCTAACCTTGTTACTTTTTAAGAAAGAAGTTATGGTTATCATGAATCAAACAAATCAAATAGAGTTTGATTCTCCTAACTGAACATACCATCAACTTGTGGTATTCATTAGAATTTTAATATTGTAAGACAATCTAACAATATATAAGATAAACATATTCATTTTGAATTGCCTATTTACCAACTAAGTCAACTTAATGGTATAATAGACTTTCCAAGCCAATTGCATGCTTTATAACACAAGTACACTTTAACCAAGTTACTTCATATCCATGTCTCATCAAGAAAACATATACTGTTATAATCCCATTATATGTTATAAATCATTGATCAACTCAATGACTTCTTGTATATGTCTTAATTAAAAAAAAACATAACAAGTTAACGTCTTACTTTATTATAAGTCTAAAAAGACTTTATGTTTATGTCTTTACAATGAATCATAAACATGTTTAACTAAAGTAATTATGAACACAACTCTTGGTTTCAATAATAATTTCAAGTTAATTTATTTACTTCACAATAATGTAGGACTACATTATTTTTCATTTATGTCATTCCAAAATACATAAATAAACAAATTTGAAGTAGTATTAGATTACTTCATTTATGTCATTCTAATAATACATAAAAATCTAATTTGAAGTAATCTTATATATCAATTTTGACACATGTTCTAAATACTTGTCTAATTTAGAAACTGCAAATATGTCCATGCAAGGTCTGACTTCACATAGAGATTTACTTTGTTGTTGCAATCTCGCCAAGTTCTGACATGACGTAAATTGTAACACCAAGTGTTCCTTGAATTAGATATGTACAAGTTAGTCTCTTTCCTTGCAGTCAAGAGAATCCGTTAAATCATATACATATATGTTGTACCTTGCACACAATATAGATTTCTCCCACTTGTGCATGGAACAACATCATGTAGCAGATAAACAACACGACATATGTTTGTTTATGTGACTAATATGATTGTGTCATTGATATTAGCATAACTAGTAGATGTAGAACCACTTCATTGTCTAATAAGGAAACGTACATGACTATCCTTGAAAACATAAGTGTCTACAAGTGGAAAGTAATTATCGTAAGACATTCTAGAGATAATCTGGGTTACTACCAAGATGACAAAGCTTGTAACTCCCACTGAATAAGAGATCATTACACTAATTCCTTATTCAGTAATAAGAACACAACACTCCCACTGGATTTGACAACATTGTAAGTGTTTCATTAACCAGTGAAAGAAAATAGTGTATTATTTACTTCCTACACCTTTGAGAAAGTCCATACATAACAATTACAAATGTACTTAAAAGAATGTATTCTACTATGTAGATGATGAATTTATCCATCAATGCTATTAACTTGAAAAATTGGGCATGCAATTTCTTTCTTAATAGTTCTACTACTCCAGCAATATAATTGTGTACCAAGATGACAAAGCTTGTAACTCCCACCGATGGTTATGAACATTAAGTATAATATAATTGTGTACCTAAATAGCTTAAACTAGTGTTAATTATATAGCATCAGAAGGTTGATCTAGTGTGTCAGATTTATAATTTTATACTCCTACAGAAGATTTCAAATTCAAATATCCCGTAACCAGCAGCTTCTATAAACAGCTGTTGTTTCTCAAAAGTAATTATAAATTGTTCGCGTGAGCTGATTTTGATTTCACACAAAATAAACAAATACTCCGTATGTCCTACTAATAGAATGTTATTAAAGAAAAGTTTAATTAAAAGCTATTTTCTTAAACAAATCTCAGTCTCATTTTATCAAGGTTTTAGATAGTGTGATGCATGTGCCAACATGGTCAAGCCTCACATCTTAACAGTTATGACGAAATTTAATGTTTTTAAGACATGACTTAAAATGGCAAAAATATTAAAATATTTATAAAGTTATTTAATATATATTATATTGCCTTTATAACATTTACAGTTTAGTGGGTATATATATAATTGACTTTAATATATCGATTTTACAAAAAGTGTTATACATAAAGAACTAAGTCATTGTCATTACATGTAATTTTTTTCATTTAAAAAAAAGAAAAAGAAAAAAAAAAACTTTTTTCATTGTAGTTGAATTCAAAAAATGCGTCACGGCTCACGCATTAGCGTGCCTTGTCACACATTTCCATCTCTCATCTCACGCCACGCCTTAAGCCGACGTCTAGACCTATCGTGTAGCGTGGAGGTCACGCCTCGCATCTTTACGTTATCATGGCACGCCTTTTAAAATCGTGCATTCTATAAAAGAATAGATTAATTGATATTTTCAATTAAACTCTACTTCAACTGTTAATACAATTCTGGGCGTTTCCTCGTAAAGATTAGTGTAGGCTAACTTCTCGGGGAATAGATCTTGTATTAAGTATTAATCTCGGACTAAAGCTCCTAAGAAAGTAAACACCGTTAGTCTCACCGCGGAACGGGGTTCCGCGGTCAACCTCCGACGTGAGAGTGAGTAAGGGTTTAGAGAGATGAAATCAGTTCTAGAGAGAGAGTGAGTGTGTGTTACCGTTTGAATAGTGGCAAAGCCCCTATTTATGTGGTTGACCTTTCTGTCGTGTTCTCATGGTCACGGGTCATGAGAGCGACAATTTGTAAGTGGGGAGTGACGTAAGTCAATTCAGGGTTTGTATCTTTGCTATGACAGCGATGTTTCTGGGCGGGAGTTTATCCGCTTTCCCTGTTTGGGTACTGCATGTTGCAGCACCTTTATCCTAGGCGAGATTCCTTACCCTTTATGTGGGGCGCGGTTGTGGTCTCCCTCGGGTGTATCTCTTACTCGCGGGTTGGTCCTTTCCGTCGTGCTCACGCCGCGCATACATAGACCATGCTTGAGTGACCTTTCTCGGGTTACGTATCTTTGTCCGCGCCCGACCCGTGTGAGTGTCGGGGGGGTCATACGCGATCAAGTCCCCCCAGTCTAGTGTGCTTGTTAGTTCAGGACAAGCATTCTAGACTAAGTTGTTTCGTCTATCCGCGGTTGGGCTCCCCGTGGATAGTCCTAGTCATTGCTGACTCTATTTCCCACTTATGTAGTGGATAAGCGCTACAACTGTCTCTTGGGAGTCGCGAATCGTTCTAGACCGCACGTTTTCTGACTGACGTGACGTTGTGGCTGCTTCTATCCCGTCCGTTGATCTAGGCAAATCTGGACCACCCGATATAGGTCGGGGACGTGGCGCTTTCTCAGCCGTTTGATTAGACGGTTGGTTTTACTTTTGGGAGGGTATAAATACCCTTCCTTTTTACCTTCTTGGTTACTGTTGCCCTTTCATCTTCGCGTGTAAAAAATAGAAAAGCTATCCAAGCCCTTTTCGTGCGTTTCCACTTGCTCAGGTTAGATTTTCTCTTCCCACTGTCTTTCCATGGCTAAGAAACTCCTTTGTGATTTCACCTGAAACTTATCCCTGAAAGATTTAGATGATTTTTGTGCAAAATATAACATTCCTACCACTGTGCATCCTCTTCTTCCTGGGCCTAACAATACTATAAGGGATGCCCCTCAGGGTAAAATAGGTGTATATACTAGGTTTTTTGAATTCTGCAATTTTAGGATCCCTCTCTCCAAGTTCTTGTGTAGCGTATTCGATTATTTTCGGATTCATCTGTCACAGTTGTCCGTGTTAGCCGCGGCTAGGATCAGTCATTTTGAGATCCTATGCCACGTTCATGGTGGTATCCCCACCGTGTCTTTGTTTAGGAAATTTTATTATTCTGGAATGAAGAATGGGTGGATGACCCTAGAGAAGCGTAAGGGTCCTAAGTCTTTGGTGGTTCCGGTTTGCCACACTGCTCCTCTAGATTCTGTAAAGAACTGGAAGGAGTACTTCTTTTGGGTTGACGCGACTGTTTTTCCTTTGGCTATTTCGTGGAATGATAAAGTCTCCGTCGACCGCGATCCACCCCCATCGGACGAAGATGTTGACTTGGAATTATTGCACCTTCTTGACACGAAGCGTGCTCCTTTTAAGAGATTTCCGGAGCCGTTTCTGTGTGTGATTGGTCTTAACCGCGTATGGGATGACGCGACTGCGCGTCCTACCTTCATGGTGTCCGATACTGAGGGTGGGTTTTCTTCTAGGGTTTGTCGCGTCTTATTCTTGTTTTAGTTTGTTTTTAACGTTTATCTTGTTTGTTCGCAGAGATGTCTCTTTTTGCGTTTATTAACCAGCCGGATCCATTTGCTGTGACTTCCGGGGAGAGAACTCTTCAGGAGGGTGAGAAGACCCTTCAGGAAGAGACTGCTGGACGTGTCGTAGAGCCTTCGGAGAACCTGATCACTCTGGTTTAGGAGACTATTGTGGACACCGTGGAGGTGGCCAAAGCTGACAAGGCTGTTGGAAAAAAGAGAGTCCGGATCAATGCCCCCTCCAAGCAGTCGGAGAAGAAAAGAAGTGCTTCCGCGCCGGAGCAGGGCTCTGGGTCTGCTGTTGGTAAGGCTCCTTCCTTACTTTTTTTTCTTTTTTTTTAGATAGAGACACAACCTAATTTGTTTTTGGCTGTGCAGGGGATGCAACCGCGGGATCCATTCCTGTTTTGCAGCTCCGCGACGAGTCTGATTCTGGACCTCGGCTGTTGGAGACTATTGTTGCTTCTTCTGAGACTTCCCCACATCTTCAGGCAGACCCGGATGCCACTTCGAAAACATCCACCATTGTTCATCAAGAGGATTTGGATATCGATATGTCTGGTCCTTCTCAGCCACCACCTCTTCATCAGGAAAATGTCTTTGGAGATGAGTCGCCGGCGCAGGACCAATCTGTTCATCGTCCTGCGCCCTCCGACGAGGATTTTTATGAGTCCATGTCCGTGGATACAACAGAGGCTAAAAATGTCTATGTTCCTAAGTGGCTGCCCACCAATGACTTCCGCATGAACGATCCTTGGGTTTGTCAGAGTGTATTGGACAACCTTGCAACTCCTGGTTACTTGTCCACGCCGCCCAACATGCCACACACGGAATTGCTTGAGCAGTACAACATGATGACTGTGCAACAAACCTGTATGTCTTCTGAAGTGCGCCTACGGCTGGAATTTGAGCTGAATCAAAGTAATAAATTAAATAGGAAGCTCGAGAGACGGGGGAAGAGGATCGAGGCTTTGAAGGGGAAGGTTCATGAGTTGGAAAGTGAGGCTGCGGAGGCAAGGAGCCTCCGTGAGCGCGTTGGGTTGCTTGAATCTGAATCCGAGGAGGTTAGGAGGTTGAGTGAGCGTGTGGCTCAGCTGGAGGGCATGATTGCGCCCAAAGATGAACAGCTGGCCACCTTAACTGTTGAGAACGCGGAGTTGAAGGGTCAAGCTGCGGGACTATCTGCTGTTTGTGATGAGCTGAAGGTGCAAGTTAAAGAAGCCAGTTTGTTAGATGAGAAGTTGAAGGAATGTGAGAAAGAGGTCCGTAGCTCTTATGACGGTCAGATTGCTCAGCTGGACCAAAGGTTGGCGGAGTTGAACCGAGATTTTGATGAGGAGTTGTTTGTAAGCGATGGGTGATTGGTCACGGTTTCCGTAGAGCGTGGATGGCATTTAAGCAATCCGATGAGTTGCAGACTCGGCTGGGGGATTGCATCAGCAAGGCTATTGCTGAGGGGCTAAGGCAGGGGTTGGAGGCGGGTATTGTTCATGGGTCCAAGGGTGTAAAGCAGGAACAGATTAAGGCCTACAATCCCCGGGCGAAGGAAGTGTACCGCGAGTCTGTTGTGAGGCTTAGCGATGTCCTTTCCCGCTTCTAGATTCCCTAGAGGCCTGCAAGGATGCCTCCTTGGAGTACCTCATGTCTCAGCTGGTGTTGCAGGAGTAGCGACCTTGTGGATCGGGGAACTTTGTTTTTGACTGCCCAACCACGGAGGAGGTTTTGCTTCCCAGCTCCCTATTGCAGACTATTACCAGGCGTCCGCGTGCTATTGCCGCGTATAAGGAGAAGAAGAACCAGACGAAGGGTAGGAAATTTGATTTCTGGAACCCTGACCTGATTGTCTCCAATGTCGTTCATCAGGTTACTTCTACCGGGGAGCCCTCCATGGTCATTGTTCCTTCTGGTCCGACTCCCTCTGCCCCGATCACTGGTCCAACCGGGGAGGAAGAAAAAGAGGAGAAGGAGCAGGCTACTCATGATGACATGTTTGACACGGACATTCTTGACCGTGTCAGAGATGTTTGAGGTACCTTTCCACAGGAGGCATTTAGACTATGTCGCCTCTCCAGTTTATGTGAAGCTTGAACACTTTGTCTGTTTGGTCGGGGTCACGGCTGCTGTGGCGCCTTTATTTTGTAATCCGGGGGTATGCCCCCGTGTACTTGTAAAGAATTTCTTGTGGAATTAATGGAAATACTTTTTTGTTCTATGCTTGGATTACATATATGTTTTTGTTGCGTGCCGGAGTTATTTGTTCCGAGCTTTGTGTTCTACCCGTATCCGTACTTTAGTAGCCCGGGGGTAATATGGATTGGTCAATGGGTTTGCAATACCACTTATATGCCTGAGTCAATTGTGAGGTTGCTCGTCCTTTATATGCGACATGTTTTGTCGCGGATGCAGGAAATGTGTCAAAAATAAAAATGAATCTTGTTTGGAAAATTTGTGGAGCGGGCGAGGCTCCACGTTTCATTGATAACTAAAAGACATTACAATAAAATTAAAGAAAGAATTTAAAGTGGTTTCCCCTGTTGTCCGGATCTGATCCGTGATCAACTTACAAAAGGGCGGGGATCATCTTACACTTACACATAGCATTTTTTCAAATTACAGATTTTCCATGTTCTTGGGAGTAGTTCCCCATCTGTTCCTCTGAGCTTGTACGCTCCGCTTCCTAGCGTTTCCACCACTTCATATGGCCCTTCCCACTTTGAGCCAAGCTTTCTTGTGTCCTCCATTCGGCTAGCTTCGTTGATGCGGTAGACAAATTCTCCAGGCCTGAATGCCGTGCTTCGGACTTTAGCATTGTAGTATCTTTCCATCTTAGACTTGTTGCGGGCTTCTTCAATGGCTGCGGCTTCTCTTTTCTCTTCCAAGAGATCCAAGTTTAGACGGAGGTTCTGGTCGTTGGAGACTTGGTTCACGGCTGTGCATCGGAGGCCGGGCATTCCAATCTCCACTGGGATGACTGCTTCGGTACCATATGTAAGGGAAAATGGGGTCTCCCCGTTGCTTGTCTTGATCATGGTCCTGTGTGCCCAGAGTACGTGCGGCACTTCCTCTATCCAGTCCTTGCTTCCTTTCTCCAGCCTTGCCTTGATACCTTCTCCCAAGCTTTTATTCGCACTCTCCACCAACCCATTTGCCTGCGGATGTTTCACCGAGGCAAATCTTTGCTTGATGTTAAGCTTCTCGCACCAGTCCTTGAATGGGTTGTCGCGGAACTGCTTTCCGTTTGTTGGAATCACTCCTAAACTAGAATTCAAGTGTTAGTAATTAATATGTAATAGTTAGCTTAATTAGGCCTTTATGTTTGTTACTAAGCTAAGGCTTATGTAGAAGGCCCATAAGCCTTGGCCCAAGTCCAATAAGGAAAGGAAGGGACTAGGAGTGTTGCCCTAGCTCCCTCTCCTATAAATACTTTTGTAATACCCTCACTTGAGGGTTGGTTGTTCAATTTATCTTTCACTTGCACTCTACGCGTAACCTTTCTATACTTATACGTGTGTGTGTTTGGTTAGTTGTTCATCCGATCTATCCTCTTCTCTATTTCTTCTATTGAGGCTTGTGTTACTAATATGGGAAACTAACAGTGGTATCATTCGCCATATAGTTAGGTGAATCGTTTTTGTTGTTAAAGTAAGTTTCGGTCTTATGCGTAACAACACGGTACAAACTTTGGTTCGCTTAAAAACTTATTTTTTACACTTTTCAATCCAAGATTCTTGTACTTTCAACGTCTCAAAGTGTTAAAATAACAGTTTTTGGCAAAAAGTTTCAAACTTTACGTGTGGATCATTGTTTTTAAGCTAGGTTTTTTACGTGGGTATTGTTCTACGCGTAACGTGTTTTAAAGTTTTGGATCATCAAGTTTCACACTTTTGTGTTATTTTGGTGATATTGAAGCTGTTTCATCACAAAAAATTTGGTTTAGAAACATCTTTGGGCAAAAATCATTTTTGGTGAAGTTCTACGCATAACGAAACCCTAAGTTTACGCATAAGAGTTCCTTGGTTCGATCTTCAGTTTCGTGGATTACTCAGTGTTTTTTTTGCTTGGATAAGCCTGAAAACACTTCGACTTTTGATATCTTTTGCATTGTGATAGTGTAAAAGATCTTTTGGGTAAAACCCTAAAATCACGCATAAGCTTAAGCTTACGCGTAGATCTCCTTACGCATAAGATTCATCTTACGCCTAAGCTTTGTCTTACGCATAAGTTAATCCTACGCCTAAGTTTTCTACGCTTAACTTTCTGTTTACGCATAACTTTAGTGTTTTCTCGTTTCTTACGCGTAACTATTGCTGTTACGCGTATCTTTGGTGTTTTTACGCATAAGTGTTACGTTGCCGTTACGTGGTTTCTACGCCTAAGGATACTTCATCAACAACGTTTCATTCGACTACAAAGATCCATTTAACAACACAAGTTTTCAACATGTCTCAACCTCCATACTCTAACTACTTTCCTTACATGTATAATCAAATACAACAACAACAACAACAACAACAACAACTAAGTCCACAACAGCAACAATTTAATCGACAACAACAAATTTATCAACAACAATTTAATCAACAACATACTCCACAAATGGTTCAACCAGCACCTAGTCTTCAAGTACAACCTTACATAAACTTCTACAATCAACATCCATCAAGGAATACTATGAAGGAACCATCATGGTTTGGCAAGATGTGTGAAGCCTTAAGCAGCCAACAATCAATTCATGAAGCTGGCTCACTTGATAGACCTCCAATGCTCTCTCCCGGGAATTATGATCAATGGGTGATAAGGTTCTTAAGGTTTTGCGATCTAAAGAAGCCACATGGAAAGTTCTTAAAAAAGGTCATTATGGAAGGTCCATTTCAGATGCCTCCTGTTGTCACACCCGCTGATCCAGATGCCAATCCACCAAGAGATACTGTTAACAACATTGCAACTATCTCAGACCTCACTGCTGATGAACTTCTACATTTTGAAGCCGATGAACTTGCAATGCAATACATCCTTTTAGGATTACCCAATCTAATCCTTCGAAGTGTTGATGCTCAAAAAACTGCTAAAGCAATGTTGGAACATATTCATCTTCTTATGGAAGGCACAACACTCAATCAAGAAGACATGGAATCCAAAATCTACTTGGCTTATGAACACTTCATGATTGAACCTGGAGAGACATTAGAGTCATATCATCATTGCTTTTCAGACATCATCAATGATTTGGACAAACACAATATCATCATGCCTCAAATTGCTGTCAACACTAAGTTCCTAAGTAGTCTTGGTCCGGAATGGGAGAAGTATGTCATTTTTCTCCGTCAAGCTAAGAATCTTCATCATGCTTCATACGGATTGCTGTACGACTATTTGAAGCCTCACCAAAAAGAAGTTGACAAAGAAAGGGCTATCCGTGGACTCCCAGCTCCACCGTCACTTCCGGAAAATCAACAACTTGCTTTGTGGGCTCAAACTAATGTTCCTCCTCAACCCGATCCTCAACCTGCTCCTCAACCAACTGCAACAATTACACCATATAATCCGTCACAGCAAAAATCTCAAGAAACTCAATTGGTTCCATACACCAACAACACTGATCAAGCACTTTACAGTGAATCAAATGAGGATGCTGAAGCTTTTGATGCCTTACAACAAGGATTTGTCATGATTGCTAGAGCCTTTGGCCGATATTCCAACAAATCCAACAATCGCATTCGTACCTCATCAAACATAAGGAATCAGGTTGTGGTTAACAATGGACGAGTTGAAGTTCAGAATCGTGGTAATATTCGTCAGATGGGAGGTGGTCAAGGGTTTAATGCGTTGGGTAGGAATAACATGGGAGCTCCGCAACAAAGGGCTCAAGTGGTTGAATAGGGGAATGCTCAGAATGGGGTTAATGGTCTTCGTTGTTATAACTGTAATGAGAAGGGTCATCTGGCTAATGCATGTCCTAAGCCGAGGACAAGAGGCAGTGCTTATTACAAAGAGGCTTTGCTCTTGGCTCTCAAGGATGAAGCTGGTGGAACTCTTACTAACAAGGAACAGAGCTTTATGGCAGATGCAGACTCAGATGATGATATTGAAGACTTGCAGGCTAATGCAGCAGTGATGTTGATGACACAAATGCAAGCTCTACATATGAGTGACACAGGCCCAGTGTATGACACTGATGGCTTGTCTCAGGTACCGGAACATAACATACTCATTACTGATCTGATATCTCCGCCAATTTCTCCATCCGACAAGGTTCAGAGTGTTCAACATGAGCCATCTACATCTCATTCCGATGACTTTCAAATAGATCCCGTAGTTATATTTGATGATCAAGATAATCTTATGGTTAATATTGATAATCAAGTTGACTCCTTGGTTATATTTGAGGATCTAAATAATGATTATGTTGAGACTCACGTTGAACAAAATGAACTTGTGTCTAATAGAGAAATTGAGCTCCTGACCATAATTAAAGATCTAGAATCTCGGTTGGAAATTTGCAAGAAATTCATGGATAAAAATGCACTGTTAACCAGGGATAATGAATGCTTAATTAGACAAATCAACGTTTTTAAAACTCAAGAAAAACGTCAAAAAGGTTTTGAAGCCGCTTTTGCTAAATCTCATCAAAACGAACAATCTTTAGAACGACAGATGCGTGATCTAGCCGCTTCGAAGAATGCTTTGTTGTCTCAAATAGAACAACTGAAACATGAACATAAACAGCAAATTAACGCTCTTACCTTGGAAACTTAAAAAGCTAAGGCTGAGTTGTTAAATTGTCAAAAACAGTTCTCTGCATACAAAAAGCATTCAACAAAACGAATAGATTACCATCTTGAAGAAATTGTCGGCTTACAAAACAAACTTAAAGAGTTTCGAAATGTTGTTTACAAACATGGTGAGTCAATCACAACTATTCAAAAGTTTACTTTAAAACCCAATCCAGATGGATATGGACCAAATCTTGCTGATTACAAACATAAGCTTTCAACCAAAGCATTCAAATCAGATCCTGAAGTTTCCAGTGCAGAATATAAAGTTGATGATTCTGTTATGAGTGTTGTTGAATATCATCGTCAAGAGGAATTCGATGCAGATGACGCGAGTCGGTCAAAAATAGAAAATGTTGTTTATAACAAACCTTTTAACTATTCAAAAGCTGTCACTTTCGTCACACCAACAGATTCTTCTAACACACCAAGGATTATCACAAAAACGTCTGAGTCTTCTAATGTTACTCCCAAACCAAATTATGCACAAATTTACGGTCCTTTACCTTCCATCAGTGAAGTAAATTCAAAACCTGAAAATCGTCATATTCTTAGATATTTTGACCTTTTCACGTCTGACCTTAAAATTTTAGAACATGAGATTGAATTTCATTCTGAAATAAAAGTTGAACATTTTCAATCGCCTCTGGCGCGAGAACAAAGAGATATTTTTCAGAAAATACTTTTACCCCATGTTAAAATTTTGAAAAATTGTGCATTATATTGGGAGAGGGAATTTCATAAGGAACTTGGATTGATGAAAGTCGTTTTCGAGAAAACAGAAACATCTATTTCTAATACTAAACGTAAAAAAAAATGTTACGAAAAGATGTTGATCGACTCTTGAAAGATATTATACGTGCTGATATCCATAATGCTGTGTTATTGAATTCTTTGCCATATGCATCTGATTCTATCTATGCTGATACCGTTGATTCTTTTGTAATTGTTGAGAATACTGATAATGTGCTTCAGATCGAGTCTTTAAAAGTTGAAAATGAACGATTGTCAAACGAGCTTTCAAATGCAAAACGTCGTCTTACTTGGTGTCAAAAAGATATTCACGATCAACAACTTGCTTTTCAAAACAAAATCGCCTAGTTGCGTGCAATCACTCTTAATCCAAAACTTGAGCAACTGGATGATCAAAACGTGTCTTTTAAGTGTCAAATCTCAAAATATGAACAAGAGCTTGCAAAAGTTAAAAAGGAATATGGTGTCATATTTGATTTACTTAAAAAGACTCGTGATGAAGCATCAAACGAACTTGATCATTTTCTTGCACACACTAAAGAAGTCATGAATTTTTCTGGAAATCTTCGTTCTGAAAATCAAGATTTGTTGCACATCATCATTACGTTAAGAGAGAAGTTAGGAAAGTATGAACAAGTTCAGCCTAGCATCATTAAGAGAATTGCACCTGTAACACTTAGCAAACATGAACCCAGATTGCCTACTGACAAAACACAAGTGACTAATGTGCTTCCCTCTACTGAAACAGGAATAATTGCCTATTTTCTAAACGTCTGCACTTCAAAGCCTAGGAGCAATACAAATAAGAATAGGAAGTTGCGACCTAAGAAAAGAACAATAAAGAATGCTGAACTAGAAGAACACCGTAGGACTTTGAATAAGACTCACGTTGCACCCACTTTAGATATTGCGTCTGACAAATGTAATGGAAAAAATGTTGTAACGAATGCTAAACCTTTAAGTACTTTTAATATTCAGTCTGATGCTTCTTGTGTTATTTGTCGTAAAAGTATGCTTTATGATTGTCATGACAAATGTGTTGCTAGAGCTATCTTGTCTCGTTTACGGAATCCTAAGACTCGGAATACCTCTAGGCCCACTAATGCTTCTAATTATGTGCTTGGTAAACCGCCCTCTTTAGATTCTAAGAAACGAATTGATGTACCTATAGCTCCAGTCTTACCTCCAAGGAATGTAGTACAACCTAGTGCATTCACTAAGACTAAAGCTAAGACTAGTTGGAGATGGCAGAAATGGATACATAATACACTAGGATTTAAATGGATGCCTAAAATCATTGATGTGTGTATTTCGACTATAACTGCTACGGAACCCTCTAACTCATCGGGTTCCAAATCTACTTCTATTCCATCTGTGTCGTTTGTGTGTAATGCAGGTGATACAAATCATCCTTTGGATTGTTGATAGTGGGTGTTCCCGACACATGACAAGCAACCTTAAACTGTTATCAAACTTTGTTGCAAAGTTCATTGGCACTGTCAGATTCGGGGATGATCACTTCGCAGCTATCATGGGCTACGGAGATTACATCAATGGCAACATCGAAATTAGCAGGGTTTATTATGTGGAAGGCCTCGGTCACAATCTTTTTTCTGTTGGTCAATTCTGTGATGGAGATTTGGAAGTTGCATTCAGGGAGAAAACTTGTTTCATTCGTGATCTACAAGGAAACGATCTTATGTATGGCACCCGCAATTCTAGTCTCTATACAATCTCAATGCAAGACATGATTGCTTCATCTCCCATCTGTCTACTCTCAAAGGCTACATCTACAAAATCTTGGCTATGGCACCGTCGTCTTTCCCATCTAAACTTTCAAACCATAACCAACCTTGCTCGACACAAACTTGTTGAAGGTCTCCCGAGATTCCGGTATTCTAAAGATCACCTATGCTCAGCTTGTGAACAAGGGAAAAGCACTCGTGCTCACTTTCCTTCAAAGGTGGAACACAACACTCAACATGTACTGCATCTTCTTCACATGGATTTGTGTGGCCTGATGCGCGTGCAGACGATTAATGGCAAATGCTACATCTTGGTAATTGTTGATGACTACTCAAGATGGACTTGGGTCTACTTTCTTCGAAGTAAAGATCAAGCTCCACAGATGATCATCACCTTTCTCATGAAAATTCAAGTTCAGCTCCGGAACTCATTCCGCCAAATCAGAACAGACAAAGGAACTGAATTTGTAAATCAAACTCATTAGGAATTTTATGAGAAAGTGGGAATTGAGCATCAAACATCCATTGTACGCACACCAGAACAAAACGGAGTTGTTGAAAGACGAAACCGTACATTAGTGGAAGCTGCCAGAACGATGTTAATCAATGCTAAACTTCCAGATTACTTGTGGGCTGAAGCTGTCTCAACTGCATGCTATACTCAGAACCGCTCAATCATTACAAAACGTCACAACAAAACACCTTTTGAGCTTATCCACAACAGAAAACCGAATCTCAAACACTTTCATGTATTTGGATCTCTTTGCTATCCGAATAATGATCGTGATGACTTTGGTAAGCTCAAAGCCAAAGCTAACATTGGAGTCTTTATTGGATATTGTGAGAATTCAAAAGGTTACCGGATCTGGAATCGTCGTACAAAGCAAGTTATGGAAATGATTCATGCACATTTCGATGAGCTTACGGAGATGGCTTCTGAGCATAACAGCTTAGAACCCGGTCACAACCGTTTAAACTTCCCTCAAACCCCATCATCAGCTGAACTAAGCCCCCAACTTACTCGTCAACAAATGGAAACGCTATTTACTCCGTTGTTTTGTGATGACATTGATGAACGTGCTCCAGGTGTATCCGCTGTTTCCGCTGCTCAACCTGATCATACTCTTATACCTGATACACCTGCTACAACAACTACTGTTGCAGAAGCACCACCAGTTGAATCTACAACAACAGTTGAACAAACTGCTTCCAACGACGCTGAACCAGCTGCTGATGTTCTTAATGAAGTACCCCCACCTGCAGATTTTGATCCAAATGCGTTCTTTAACCCGTTTGCCAATGAAACTGCTGCACCTGATGTCGCGGAATCATCCACAAACCATTTGAATCCTCAAAATCTACACAATGTATACCAACATCAACCCTCTACACATCGTTGGACAAAAGACCTTCCTCTAGAGAATATTATTGGCAACCCGAATCAACCATTCGTTACGAGACAACGTCTTCACACAGATGGTGAACATTGCATTTATGCACTCACTGTCTGCCAATCTGAGCCTAAAGACATTAAAGACGCAATGACAAAAGACAACTGGATTGAATCCATGCAAGAAGAACTCAACCAATTCAAACGTCTAGAAGTATGGGAACTGGTTGAAAGACCAACAGGAGTCTACGTCATTGGTCTCAAATGGATTTGGAAGAACAAATTGGATGCTGAAGGGAACGTAATCAGAAACAAATCATGTCTGGTGGCTAAGGGTTATCGACAGGAAGAGGGTATTGACTTTGAAGAATCATTTGCTCCGGTTGCTCGTCTTGAGGATGTTCGGATTTTTTCTCGCGTTCGCAGCTCATATGAACATAACGGTCTTTCATATGGATGTCAAAACTGCTTTTCTGAATGGACAACTGAAAGAAACGGTTTATGTCAGCCAGCCAGAAGGATTCGTTGATCCCGAGTTCCCGAACCATGTCTACAAACTGAACAAAGCTCTGTATGGTCTCAAACAAGCTCCTCGGGCATGGTACGATAAGTTATCATCCTTCCTCATTGCCAATAAATTCACCAAAGGTTCGGTCGATCCCACACTTTTCATACAATATCACGGGGCTCATATCTTAATCGTTCAAATCTATGTGGATGACATCATTTTTGGGTCAACACATTTAAAAAACTCAAATGCTTTTGCAAAATTAATGACAAAACATTTTGAAATGTCAATGATGGGTGAACTCACATTCTTTCTAGGAATGCAAGTTCATCAATCACCCCGTGGTATTTTCTTGAGTCAGTCCAAATATGCCCTTGAATTGTTAAACAAATTTGGAATGCAAAACTGTGACACCTATGCCACACCAATGGCTCATACCAAGAAGCTAGATGCTGATTTACATGGGAAATTGGTGGACCCTACCAAATACCGTAGTATTATTGGGTCTCTCATGTATCTAACAGCTAGCATGCCTGATATTGTGTTTGCCGTATATCTTTGCTTCCGTTATCAGTCGAGACCAACTGAAACCCACCTCTCTGAGGCTAAAAGAATCCTCCGATACATCAAGGGAACCATTAACTTGGGGATCTGGTATCCGAAGGATTCTGGTTTTGAACTAATAGCTTTTTCAGACGCTGATCACGCAGGATGCTTAGACTCACAGAAAAGTACTTCATGAGCATTACAATTTCTTGGTGATAAACTGGTGTCATGGCAATCGAAGAAGCAAGATATTACATCACTCTCCTCAACAGAAGCAGAATATGTAGCCATGTCGGCATGTTGTGCTCAAGTCATTTGGATGAGAACACAACTCAAAGACTATGGTTACGTGTTTGACAAAATCCCGATGTACTGCGACAATCGGAGTGCTATTGCGATCTCGTGCAACTCAGTACAACATTCGAAATCAAAGCACATCGATCATCGATATCATTTCATCAAGGACCACGTGGAACAGGGTACTGTTGAATTATACTTTGTGGGAACAGAATACCAATTGGCAGATCTCCTCACCAAAGCCTTAGCTCCTGCTAGGTTTAATGAGTTGGTCCACCGGATTGGTGTGTGGTGTTTAACTCAAGAGGAACTGGATGAACTCTTAAAACATTCTTAACAACCAGTCAAACACCAAAACCTCTTTTGTAAATATTTTTCAAAAACAAAATACAAAATTATAAAATCAGATAAAACAACAAAAATATTCTTCTATCTATATTTCTTTAACATGGCAAGTACAATTCCTCCGTCAACACTCAAATCTTTCAAAATTCAGTATTTGTTTCGATCAAGTGTTGAGGGGGGAAAAATTAATATTTTTCCAGTTTCATAAAACCTTGTACTTGCATGTTACCTTATCCCGGCTGTTTCTTTAATAATGGTGGTCACATTTCTGGTTTTCTGACACTCCTCGAACTAAAATTTATAAACTTTCTTTATTTCTTAAGTCGAGGAGGAGTGTCGTCAAATTTCTCTCTAAATATCCTTCGTTTGGTAACCAAAATGGAAGTTATGGGCATTGGATGAAAATGGTTAAGGTGGAGGGACTAAAACTGTCATAAGCTCAAAGTTATTTTAATAAAACAACCACCTTAACTCATTTTCTCATCACATTTAATATCGCACCAACCATATCCTATGCCTAATAATCATTCTTCTAATCCGTGTTTTTGATCATCAAATTGTAAGTGGTTTTATGTTTCTAACATGATTACAAACATTGGTTTTGAATTTTAAACGAATCCAACGGTTAGATCTTTGTATATGGATGATTTTGTGTTCTACGCATAAGCGTATGAACACATAATCAAATTTGTGTGTTCATGGTTAAAATGATTGTGTCAAAACGTTTATCTAACATCAATGATTACATTTTTATCACTAATACACACCCAGATACACGTATTGAATGATTTTTTGAAAACTAGGGTTTATGCGTTAATTTGGGTATTCTTATATATGAGTGTTTCTGACTAAAAAGATTGTTATGTGAGGTTGTTTACATGATGAATTGACTATATCCATGATTAGAATCAACACAGAAACACTAATTGCTAGTTAATTAGAAATTAGGGTTTATGTTCTTGATATTTGGGTGTTTTCGATTCGCTTAGAATTTGTTGTTAAAACTTGGACAAAACATCTCACTATGCTTCTTAGACTTACCAGAATCATTTTGGTACAAATCCTATGGCTAAATTGCTTAAGCGTAATTCTTGAACCTTAGGGTTTAGGTTTACGCGTATTATGTTCTACGCCTAACTGTTTGTCTGAGTGTTCGTGATTAAAACTGTTAGAAAATGAATGTATGTGTTAATAATTGGTGCTATGATGATTTTATTTCAGGTTTGTTACACGTGAAAACTCAGAATCAAGGTTGTTTGACATCTATGCATAAGGATCACCTTACGCGTAACGTTTACGCGTAAGGTTCTACATAAGGGACTACGCGTATCCTGTGAAGGATATGCGTAAACAGTGACCTCTACGCATAAGGTTGACTCTTACGAGTAAGCCTTACGCGTAAGGTTCCATATAAGCTTACGCGTAAGCTCTACGCATAAGGTCCCCTTTTCCTACGCGTAATATTTCTTACGCGTAAGTCAAGAACCTACGCATAAGCTTGTGTTTACGCGTATATCTTTCATGTTTACGCATAAGCTTGCCATTTCTACGCCTAAGCCTAGTCTAACCTTAATTATGAATTGTTATGCGTGCAAACTTGTAAATAAATAAATCATAACGCCACGAAACCAATAATGTCTCTATAAGCTTAAATGTTTAACAATTTGTAAATAATAAGTGAAAACATGGACTTTAAAACTTAAAGTTAATCAACTCACGTAACTTATCACGACGTCATTGGACTATTAGACAAACAGGTGACATTGGACTCCTAACAATCATCGACATATCACATTCAATAATTAGACAATAAAACCATCTGTTGACTAATATAATGTCTTTCGATATGTTGGTTCTTTTGGCTAAATATCTTTTAGATCACGACATGGAAGCTCAAATGCAGAATGTGGATGCACCAAATGTTCTAACCGTTGCTGATATCTTCCCAAATGGTTATCCGATGAAGATTGGAAATAACAACCTTTGTGTTGACTTTTATACCCTCACATGCTCAGAGTCTTCTTGCTTGATAGCAGTGGACATTCTGAAGAACCATTCTTATCAGAATATGCTCACCAACTCTGCCACAGTTTCGGAGATCTACATTCAGCAATTCTGGCACACAATGAAGCAGATCAAAGGGCAAAATGCTGTGACTGTGACTCTCAATCACAAGCAAGTCACCATCACACCAGCAGACTTGCGGGCTATTCTCCTCATTCCGGTCATCGAACCAACCGAATACAATGCCGCACCAACTGAAGAGACTGTTCTGCAATTCATGATCAACATCGGTTATGATGAAGCAACATGGGTAATCACCAAGCACTCTTCCATTGACCTGAAGAATATCCCTCAGCCCTGGAGAACCCTCTTCATCATCATCACAAAATCTGTTTCTGGACGGGATAGTGGTTATGAGCATCCCAAGCTCACGGAACTACAGATTTTTTGGGCTTTGGTCAACATGAAACATATCTAAGTTGAAGCTCTGATATGGGATGACATGATGTCTTTCCTCAAAAAGCGAGGCACCAAGATCCCATACATCATATACACAAAACTGCTGATCCAGAGAGCTCTTGGGTTAAATCTCGATATTCCTTTGAGACTCGACGACCCAAACAATCACTCCATGTTCTATGAACCTACTCTAACAGTCAGATTTAAGGAATCAACAACAAAGAAACAAGGTGATGTGCTACCGGATCACCTTCTCTCTGATGCAATCAAACAGCTTTACTCATACAAAAGGTATCTGGTGGCAGTTGATGAAGGCAAAGTTGGTTTTCTCGATGACAAGTCTTTTGGTACACCTATTAGGAAAACCAGAAGAGGCAGTGCAGGAAGTGTTGCAAGCACTGAGAGTCAACGAAAGTTCCCTAAGAGGAAACCTCCACTCAAAAGGAAAGTTCCATCTAAGGAAGCTGTTCCTATTCCCATTCCCAAGTCTGAACCGCAAAGAAAGCTAGTCGATGAAGACTCAGAAAACACTGATACGGATGAAGAAGTTTTCTACTCTAAAACTCCAATCATTGAAACTGAGAAAGTAGCAAAATCTCCAAGTCCCAAAGGTGACAAGGGAAAGACTCCGGTGCTTGAGCAAGAAGAAGAAGAAAGTTCAGATGAAGAGTGATTGAGTCCCAAACAGTCAAGCTATATCACACAAGCTAGCCACTTGTGAATGGCTAACCGTAAAAAACTTAAAACTGCTCAGAAACCAATACAATGAAGATCAGGAGAATATAATGAATTCCCGGGTCGTTAAGTCCCACGGAGACTCAATGGTGTGTAAACACTAATTCAGATGATAGAATGATCACTAAGGATAGTGATCAGTAAGGATTTGGATGGATTATTACACTACTGATTGATTGGAATGGAATGGATACAGAATTGGAAAGCACAACAATCAGATAAAAGAAACTAAAACACGTACGTTTTAAAAACTACGTAAACGTACGAAATAAAAAGTGAAATCTAAAAAATAAAAGACCTAAAAATATGAAAATGACATTTTTGGAATCCTAAAAATAAAAGAAAATTATTAGAAAAAGAAAATTATTTTTATAACTATTTATTTAATTATTATTAATTAAAAACTATTTTAACTATTTAAAAATAACCTAAAATAGAAGAAAATACAAAATAAGGCTAGAAAAATAAAATTATGATTCAGAAAAATCTAAAATATTATAAAACTTATTTTAAAATTGAAAATATATTTTTTACACTTTTTATATATTTATTACTAATTAATTATTATTTAAAATACACTTAAATACTATAAAATATAAAATAAACCTGGAAAAATGAAATCTTAACTTGGAAAAATCTAAAATATGATAAAACTAATTTTAAAACTGAAAAGATATTTTTTATGCTTTTTAATTATTTATTACTAATTATTTAATACTTTTAACTATTTAAAATTATAATAAATACTAAACAGATTAGGAAAATTATGAAACTTTTTCTAAAAATAACTTAAGGTGACAGAAAACTAAGAAAAATATAAAAACAAGATAAGCTTATTAATAAGATGAAAAGAAAAATCAAAAAGCTAAAAACTATTAAATAAACGCTATCACTATATTTAAATTGATGTTTTTCTGGATTTTCTTTTTGAAAACTACTTAACTACTGATTATAAGCTACTTTTACAAAGACAAAAATTTTCAAACTTAAAAATAAGCTGTTTGACAAGCTTATGAGCTAACAGTGGATGTTTTAGCTTATTTTGGAGAATTAAGCTCAAAGAAGCTCACAAACTGGAACCAAGGGTAGAATAAGATTCAACAAGCTAAAATCTACTCAAATGAAGCTAAAAGACACAAACAAGCATACTGATAAGCTACTAAAAAGATAATAAGCACTTATGATCAACACAGAAATGGGACAAGGTTGAGGCTTATTGCAGCCCTACCAAACAAGCTACAAAATGCAAACTTAAGCTTGGCACCTCTAGATGGCTTGGTTGGCTTTCCAAAGAACCAAGGATCACAAGCTGAGGCCAACTAATAAGCTATTTGTGAGCTTATCAAAATGGCTATTTCCACTGTGCACAGGGCACAAGTTCAGACAAGGTACTCTAAAGAAGCTAAAAAAATAAGCACTTTCTAAGCTGATTAAAAGTAAGATAGTATTTTTCTAATTAAGTTTAGCAACTAAACTTTAATACCCCAAAAGATTTTAAGCTAAAACTCAATATTAAACTCACACTAAAATTATCTATTTAATTCAAAAACGACCAAAAGGAAAATTTTGACTTTTATAAAAACTAGTTAAGTTGACTTTTATGAACTTTAAATCACTACTACTTACTGATTATGTTATGATAAGCTATAATAAGGCTAATTTAAGCTAGGTTAACAGATTTTAAGCTACTTAGATGATTTTGACACTAAAACTCTTAACAGTTAATGATTTAAATGAGATTAAGAGTGATTTTGACTAATACACTAACAAGGACTTGTTTTTCTTGTACCTTAGAGCTATTTAGAACAAGTGTGACACAAAACAATCAAGAACACTATCTTGAATAACCTTTGGTACAGTTAAACAAATGCAACCAAACAACCTTTATCTTGACTGTATTAAAACTTTTCAAAGGATTTCAAAGATTAAAAACATACCACTGATTACAGACCTTGTAGTATCCTTTAATAAGACTAATGAAGCATAAAACAACAATACTAACAACAAGAAATTAAGAAATGACCATGATGCTATTTTAACTGTCAAAATTAGATTTCTAACAACTACAAATTTAAAAGAACAACCAACTGATTTTAATTCTTAAATACACTTAACTATAACTAATGAACATAAAGAATCAGAAATTCAAGCTAATGAACACTTGTACAGTAAAATGCCAAAATGGATCAAAGTGCTTACAAATAGCTATCCAACTGAAAACTGAGAACCAAAGGCCAAGATCACTCCTATAGGCTTACCACTAAGCCACTAACCCAAGGCCATCCAAAATTCACCCTGCTCCAGCTGTGAACACCATTTCCATGGGATTTTTGATTTTTCAACTAATTATTTGGTATTTTTGGTGATTTTTCCTTTTTGATTCTAAACTGAATTTTAAGGTATCTAATAGCTTTTATAAGCTATGTAGGAGCTTATGTGGCTTATTCAGTCCATAAGAACATCTACAAACAATATTTGATCATTCATGAGATTTTCAAAATAAGGAAAATTTGCATAATCTGAAATATAACTTGATACTGGAATTGATGTTTCACAAAAGCTTAATTATGTAATAAAAACTTGAAATACAGAGTTTAATAAGCTAAAACATACACTAAATTTAAAAATAAGCTAAAACGACATTAAGTAAACTAAATTATGCTAGATATCTTGATACAATGCTTCCCTCCTCCTCTTTATAGACTTTTTGGACTCTATGTCGACCTCTGATTGAATCCCACTTCATCTGAGCCATTGGATCTTCACAAATCATCATATCCGTCCAAGTGTAGATTTGGCGCCAAAAGTCTTTTAGCAGGTTTGAGATATTAATGGGGTGGTTTGAATCAATTAAAGATCTTTGGGTGTTAGTGAAGGTGGAGGGGGACAAGGTAAGGAGGGGGGATGGAGCAAATCATGGAAACAGCTCTGGTTTCTGGTTTGGCGCGTTTGTGTGAGGAGGATGAACAGTAAACGTGGTTTTTGGCGCGTTGACTATTTTTGACCGTGGGGTATATTAAGGGGGGTTCACAATGGGGGGTCACAGGCATGGCAGGCGGTTCTTTTTAGGGTTTGGCTGGGTTCTAAATACAAAAGGGCCGTTTGGTTTGTTTAATATTACAAGGACCATTGTTGTAATTTGTGAATTCTTGAAGGACCAAACATGCAATTCTCCAAAAGTTATCATAAGGACCAAAACTGCCAATCTTTAATAGTACAAGGATAACATTTGATCATTTTCCATTTTAAAATATCCAAGGACTAATTTTGCCATTTTTCAAAGATGAGGGACCTTTTCTGCCATTTGACCAAAGAATCATTCAAGGACCATTTTTAACAGCTTAGAATATTTCAGGGACCTTGAATGACATTTTTCTTGATTTTGCTATATCAGGAACTGTTTTTGACAACTTTTAAAACTTGGGGGACTAAAACTGCCAATTTTGCAAACTTGATACATTTTTCATCTGATTTTGATATTTTTGCATTTAAAACACATAAAACACTGATTTGTGATATTTTCATCATTTTAATGCATTTCTGAGTATTTTCAGATGATTTTGCAGTTTAGATTGTACAAAAATGATGAGTATTTAGACACTCATCAATCCCCCACACTAAGATATTGCTAGTCCCTAGCAATGTTTTAGAATTTTAATGGATTTTAAAAACTCTTTACCAAAAGCCATCACTTCTGGAGTAGCCAGTTGTTTCAGTTCAAGTAAGAACCTTGGTACAATGATAACCAAATGATTTTGAGCAAATCATAAGCTGTAAACGGATTTGATTTGTCTTTACCAGAAGCCGTTTGCTCTGGACTAGCCAACTCTTAGATAAATTATCAGTATTATCTTTGGTGAGCTGATTACCAATTATGGTTTTTCCACTGCCTTTACCACAAGCCATAAACTTGCGGGCTAGCCAACTCTTCACTTTTTAGGATATGGTGAGTTGAATACCATACAATTTTGGGCAAATTGCAAGCCATAAACGGATTTGAGAAATCTTTACCAAGAGCCGTTTGCTCCTGGATTAGCCAATCCTTATGTTTATTATACATGGCGGACTGATAACCATAAGCTGAGTAAGTGCAAAACACTTGCTCCAAAAAAAAAATTTGGCCAAAAATGGGGGAATTGGGTGGAATAACATATGACAAAATTCGTGAGAATTCCCCCCCACACTTAGAAATTATTTGAATTTTTTTTTTTTTTTTTTTTTTTTTTTTAGAAAAGATTTTATATACAACAGTGTGGGGCAATTCCCCCACACTAGGGTGGTAGAACAGAGAAAGAAGACAGAAATATGGGTGAAAACCCATATGGTGCGTGCTAATGTTTTTGATTCCCGAGTCACTAGCTTGACTCGATCCCCGCATTCATTGGTTCATGGGGAAAGTTTGTAGATCCGGGACAACCATGGATGGAATGTCCTCTTCAAAGTAATGCTTCAACCGATGACCATTTACTTTAAAATTTGGACCATCGGGTTGAGATAACTCAATGGTACCATAAGGATAAACCTTAGTGATAGTAAATGAACCAGACCAACGGGACTTGAGCTTTCCCGAGAAAATCTTAAATCTTGAATTGAAAAGAAGGACTCGATCACCAACGTTGAAAACGCGGTTCTTGATTTTAGAGTCATGAATCTTCTTTGTCTTTTGTTTATAGATCAAAGAGTTCTCGTATGCTTGATCACGGAGTTCATTTAATTCATTCATTTGAACTTTTCTGTGATCACCAGCTGTCTGAATATCGAAATTTGCATGCTTTAAGGCCCAATATGCCTTGTGCTCTAGCTCAATCGGAAGATGACATGCCTTTCCGTACACTAGCTTGTATGGAGTACACCCGATGGGTGTCTTGTAAGCTGTACGGAAGGCCCAGAGTGCGTCATCTAGTTTATCCGACCAGGATGCACGATTTTCGCCTACTGTCCTTTCAAGAATTCTTTTTATACCACGGTTAGAAACTTCCACCTGCCCACTTGTTTGGGGGTGGTATGCAGTAGAGAGACGGTGGGTAACACCATACTTTTGCATGACACGATCAAATTGGTCATTGCAGAAATGTGTACCACGATCACTGATTATCGCTCTTGGAGTTCCAAACCTGGCAAAAAGAGATTTCAAAAACTTCACAACAACTCGGGCATCATTGGTAGGTAAAGCTTTTGCTTCAACCCATTTTGACAAATAGTCAACAGCCACGAGTATGTATTTGTTTCCTCGAGAAGATGGAAATGGCCCCATAAAGTCAATACCCCAGATGTCAAAGATCTCACAAACTTGAATGACATTTTGTGGCATTTCATTTCTTTGAGAGATATTTCCGTGACGTTGACAAGCGTCACAAGTTTTGACATAATCGTGGGCATCCTTATAGATAGTGGGCCAATAAAACCCGGAATCAAACACCTTTTTGGCGGTGTAGTTTGGACTATGATGTCCCCCGGTGGGTCCAGCATGGCAAGCTTTAAGAATGTCAAGAGCTTCTTGTCCATAAACACACCGTCAGATGACTTGATCCGCACAGATTTTGAATAAGTAGGGGTCGTCCCAGAAGTAATGTTTAACATCTTTGAAGAATTTGTTCTTCTGTTGGGTCGACATCCCTTTCACTATGAAGTTACCCGCATGGTAATTTGCAAAGTCAGCAAACCATGGGGTAGAAGAATTTCCACAAAAAGAAACCGCTTTGAGTGTCTCGAGAGGAAATGTTTCATTTATTTCCTTTTTCTCGAAAACATCTTGGTGAGGGTTTTCTAATCTGGACAGATGATCAGCAGCTAGATTCTCATCTCCTTTTTTATCATGTATGATGATATCAAATTCTTGCAGGAGGAGAATCCAACGGAGCAATCTCGGCTTTGCATCTTGTTTTGCAAAGAGATATTTGAGAGCCGAGTGATCCGTATACACCACGCATTTGGTCAAGATTAAGTACGGCCGAAACTTCTCAAAAGCATACACCACGGCTAATAGCTCTTTTTCTGTGGTGGTGTAATGAGTTTGAGCTTCAGTCATAGTCTTACTTGCGTAGTGGATAGGCTGAAAATGCTTAGCTCTACGTTGCCCTAGGACTGCACCGATAGCAAAATCACTTGCATCGCACATGAGCTCAAAAGGCAAGTCCCAGTCGGGAGCAACGAGAATGGGTGCTTCAGTAAGCTTTTTCTTCAATGTTTCAAAAGCTTCAATGCACTCGGGTGAGAAGATAAAAGGAGCATCTTTTTCAAGAAGATGAGTCATAGGCCGGGCGATTTTAGAAAAATCTTGTATGAATCTACGATAGAAACCGGCATAACCTAAAAAACTCCTAATACCTTTGATGGTAGTAGGATGAGGTAGTTTAGCAATAACATCGACTTTTGCTCTATCGACCTCAATCCCATTTTTGGAAATCTTATGGCCAAGGACAATGCCTTCTTTGACCATAAAGTGGCTCTTCTCCCAATTTAGACAAAGATTGGTGTCTTCACACCGTTTGAGCATTTTATCTAAATGGGAGAGACATGTTTGAAATGAATCCCCAATGACCGAGAAGTCATCCATAAACACCTCCATTGTTTCCCCGATCATGTCGTGGAAAATGGCCATCATACATCGTTGGAACGTGCCAGGAGCATTACATAAGCCAAAAGGCATACGTTTGTAGGCAAAAGTTCCGTATGGGCAGGTGAATGTGGTCTTCTCTTGATCCTGTGGATCAATGGGAATCTGGAAATAAACCGAGAAACCATCAAGGAAACAATAGTATTCATTCCCTGCTAATCTCTCAAGCATTTGGTCCATGAAGGGTAGAGGAAAATGGTCTTTACGGGTGGCGTCATTCAACTTACGATAGTCAATACACACACGCCATCCCGTCACCAATCGAGTTGGAATTAACTCGTTTTCTTCATTTGTGACAACAGTTATGCCACCCTTTTTAGGAACACAGTGAATTGGGCTAACCCAAGGACTATCTGAGATCGGGTAAATTAATCCTGCATCAAGAAGTTTGATAACCTCCTGTTTGATAACATCATGGATTTTTGGATTTACTCTTCTCTGATATTGAACTGCTGGTTTGAAGTCATCCTCCATCAAGATTTTGTGAGTACAAAACTCAGGGTTGATACCTTTAATGTCGGAGAGTTTCCAAGCAATTGCTTGCTTGTGTGACTTCAAGACCTTTATGAGAGCAGCTTTTTCATCTTTACTCAAATCTCTAGCAATAATGACTGGTAATTTATCATCACCTTCAAGAAATGCATACTCGAGATGAGGAGGTAAGTCCTTAAGCTCAACCTCAGGAAATTCTTCAGTTTTCTCAACTGACTTGACTTCCTTGTTATGAAGCTTGACGGGAGGGAGAGGAGGAGGAGTGTCCTGATTTAACAACTTCTTAGAAAGAATATCTCCCTCCAGATTAATCTCATTTTGATTAATCTCACCAGGAATTGAATCACTAGCGTAAGGGGTTGATGATGGATCATCATTGAGCAACTTCTCAATGAGAAGTATGTCCCCCTCAATGTCAATTGGAGCGTGATCAATTTCCCATGGAACATAATCACTAGCCAAGTATGCTTCAATCTCTTCCAAGATGAAGTCTCTTCCCTCAAAAGGAGTGATAGAAGGAGTAGAATTGGCTATGATAGGTTGAGAAGATGTGGTGGGATCCCCACTCACAGAATTATGAGAGTAACCAAGAACTTATTGAGAGTACTCTTCAGAAGCAACATCAATGATATCTATTCGGTTAACCGATTCAGAATCATAGTTTGCGGAGTACCTCGAAGTTTGATCAAGGTTAAAGGTGACAGCTTCATTACCAACACGTAATGTGATTTCTTGCTCAAATACATCAATGAGAGCACGGCCCGTTCTCAGGAATCCTCGACCAACAATGAGAGGAACCCGATGATCGGCATCAAAATCAACAACCACGAAGTCAGCTGGGAAATGAAACTTTCCTACTTTCACAAATACGTCCTCAGCAATGCCAAGAGGACGGGATATGGAACGATCTGCAAGCTCGAGAGTCATGCATGTAGGAGTAAGTTCCGGAAGAGAAAGTTTCTTCCATACTGAATAAGGCATCAGATTGATGCTTGCACCAAGATCTGCTAAGGCAAAGCATTCAACCATTCCTAGAGATACACAAGGTAAGAGAAATTTTCCAGGATCTCCAAGCTTTTCAGGAAGCTTCTTCAAGATAACTGCTGAGCAATTCTCGTTCAAAGGAGTTTTTGCCATTTCAAACAGCTTTTCCTTGTTGCTTAACATGTGTTTGAGAGTTGATGCAAACTTGGGCATCAGCATGATAGCATCCGCAAAGCTTATGTCAAAATGTAACTCTTGGAAAATTTGGAAAAATTTGTCTATTTGATGACTGGCTTTCTCGCGGAGCTTTTGCTCATTCAAACGTGATGGGTAAGGAATAGAAGATTTGGATTTCTGGTTTTCAACTGGAGCTACTGGAGGTTCAAAAACAACTCCTGGATTGGATTTGGGTTTCTGGACAACTTGAGGTTGGACTACCGAAGGTAGGACGTGTGCGGTACTTCGTGGGCTTGAATAATGCACCTTGTCCGTTGTATCCTTGGTAACTTGACTCATTTCTCCTAGTGGAGGAGGCATTGGAGTCAAAGGTCCATTGTGTGTCTTAGGTTCACTTTCTACTACCTTCGGGAGAGAAGAAGAAGGGGTAGTAGGAATAGCAGGTCCATTATATGAAACACCACTTCTGGTTGTGATCGCCTTTGCATCGCCCCTCGGGTTAGCGATCGTGTTGCTCGAAAGTTTTCCTGAGCCCGAGGGTTGATCATTTAAAGACTTCTTAAGATCAGCGATCTGACTGACCAACAACCTGTTCATTTCATCTTGAGATTTCATGAATTGTTTCAATAACTCATCAGATGATGGTCCGGTTGGAACAATGGCGGGAGGTGGATTAGGAAAATTCTGGCCTCTAATGTTAGGATTAGGGCCTTGATTTTGAAAATTTCCTTGATTAGGATTCATATTCCCATGAAATTGATTCCCTCGATTGAAATTGTTTTGATTAAGGTTCCCTTGATGTTGGAAACCTTGATTTGGTCCAGGATAGAAATTACCTTGGTTTTGATAACCTTGGTTTATTCTAGGTTGGTTCTGATTCCGGTTTTGCATGTTATGATTCTGGTTAAAACCGGGTGGTGCCTGATTAGTGTTAGCACGGTAGTGTGGTTCATTTTGAGGACGGTATTGATTACCTCCTTGATGTGAAGCACCGGCTAGAGCATTGGCTTCAAATGGACTACCATCGGTGGCAGTACAGTTGTAGTATGCATGAGGGCCACCACAAGTAACACAACTCTCGACTTTCTTCACTTCACCATGTGATGGTGTCTGTGTGAAGGTGACTTTCTTTTGGTTAGCAAGAACCAAAGCCTGAACAATATCTGTGAGTTTGTCAATCTTAGCATCGGTGCTAGATGTACTCACGGGAGATGAAGAAGAAGGTCCAGCATGTTGGATCGATATACTTTAATCAAACTAACTTAACTAGCTTGTTAAGGTTTAATAACCTCGGATAAATCCTAAGTTATTAACAAAGAAACACTGAACAATCTTTATTAAGTACGCGGAATTTACTTAACAAAGCTAAAAAGAAACTTTATTAATAAAACTCTAAATCTGCTTATTATGCAGATACTCTAATACAACTCTAAGATATTCGAACTTTTCTCTAAACTCTTAATTTTTAAACTCTAAAACTCTTTTTCTGAAATCGTACCTCTAATGCCAATCTAGGAGTCCTTTTATAGGCTCAAGGATATCCTAGTCGGTTTACAATTGATAACCTTGTACGACAAGTAATCTAAACATGGAATACAATACTTTCCATAAACTAATATAACAGTTCTTCTGTTCTAGCAGTACTTTGACTTTATCTTGCAGTACTTTGACTTTGTCTTTAGCAGTACTTTGACTATTTGACTTCTTCCAGTACTTTGCAGCTTACAGTACTTTCATATCTTCAGTACTTTGATATCTTCAGCACTTTCATATCCCAACAATCCTCCCCTAACTTGAATTCTACTTGCTTGACTTCAAGTTCCTTTGTGAATATATCTTTAACAGCTTCATCTTTAAAATGGATTGTTCTTTAGTCTTTAGATTATATTTCTGTAGAATCTGTGCTTTTGTCAAAGTATCTCTTAGAATTGTTTTCTTCACAGCAACATTCAGCAATCTCCATCTTTTCAGCAACACAACAACATATGACAATGTGTACAATAATTCAAGTTTAAGTTGCATACTATTCTCATCACATCTAAGTGAATCATTGAAAATTCAATGGATTTAGAACTCTTTACCAAAGCCATTATCTTTGGAGTAGCCAAATGTTTTGGTGTGTAAGACCATGGTACATTGATAACCATATGATTTTTAGCAAACCACCAGCTATCAACAGATTTGTTTTGTCTTTACCAAAAACTGTACCCTTCTGGACTAGTTAGTTCTTTTATCTAATGGTGAACTAATTACCAATAATGGTTTTTCCACTGCCTTTACCACAAGCCATTTCTTGTGGGCTAGCCAACTCTTCACATTACTGATATGGTGAGTTGATGACCATCCAACTTATTAGCAAGTTGTCAACTAAAAACGGATTTGATATATCTTTACCAGAGCCGTTTGCTCATGGATTAGTCAATCCTTTTGTAACCATGGTGGATTGATAACCTATTGATGTTATCATCACAAAAACCATTTATTCAACCTTTATATCAGAAAATATTTATTATTTAGCAAAAGGTTTCTTTTAAAATTCATTTAACTGGTTTAATACAGCAAACAGTACTTTGATGAAAATACTGTCTAACTAGCAGTACTTTGAATAAAAGAACTGATATATCAAAAAATATTTATTCAAAATTCATACCAGTTATAGATCATTCTCAGCAATGGTAGTCCAGTCTATAAGCAAATTGATAACCATGCAAGCAATTTCATCAGCCTCTTCTACTTCCAATCCATGCTCAAGCATTCTTCTCATGAGCTCAACAGTAAGAGGATATCTTCTTTCTGCAAACATGTGAATCATTGTTCCATTTTCTAACTCCAAGACATGAACTCCAGATTCTCCAAAGAATCTCCAGCAAACTATCTCCCAGTTTTCTTGATCCTTCCAAATATCATCAGTACTCTTTTCATCAGTTTCCCACATAGTTATGAGATCCCCATGTAAAACCAATCCAATCCCTTCTAACGGATTATCTTCAAAATAAGTCTTCACAGCATGATATAAGTAGAATAGATCTACTCTGTCTATGATATGCAGCAAATCCCATAGCCTTTTAAAAACTCTGAAACTTTTATCTTCTTTGTGAAAAACCATGTAATCTCCATTCTTAGATTTCTCAACTTTGAAAGCACTGATCTTTGATCTGTTCATCTTCATGTCATTATCTTCATCAGTATAATCAAAATCTACCACTCTGAGATAATTCTTCAATTCATCACTAGTCTCAGATCTTAATTCAACCTTCTCTTTCTTTGAAAACTGATCATCTGTAGCTTCAGTTTTTCTTTTCCTCTTTAAGCTTTTCTTCCTTTCAGCTTCAGTCCAAAAAGCTTCTTCTCTAAAATCTTTAATGCCTGCAACATCTTTCTTATAAGCTTCTCTCTCAGCATCATATAATCTCTTCATATCCACATAATTTAGCTTCTGTAATCCTTTAAATCCTCTGATTTTTAGATATGCCATCATTGCATTCCTTTCTTTAGCTAAATTAGGTCTTCTTGACATGAATCTAACAGGTGTTGGAGACTGTAAAGGTTCAGCAGCTTCAGCATCCAATTCATCTTGCACTTTTTGAGCTGCTTTTCTATCCAAAGCTTCTTGAGCTTCTCGTTCTTCTCTATCTTTAGCATTTATTTCTTCTTTAGCTGCAGCTTCATTCCTTGCAACTTCAAATACTCTAAGTTCTGCCAAAGTAAGCTTCTTTTTCTTAACTTCAACCAAAACACCTTTTCCCTTGTCTTTAGGATCAATTGCAGGTTGATCAGTTCTTGGTTGTTCTTCTTCTTGTGCTTCTCTAATAGTAACACCTCCTCTTGGTTGTGATAAATCAAATAATGTAGCAATTAATTCATCATCACTAACTGAATGAATAGGTATGTAAGTAGCTTCCTCCTCTTCTTCTCTAACAAATGTAGAAGGACCAGCTTCTTCATCAAAATTCAAAACCCTTGGAGTTATTGGTGTTATAATCTCTGGCCTAGTTGTATCATGAAACTCAGTACTTTGATGTTCAGTACTTTGTTTATCAGTACCTTGATGTTCATCAGTACCTTGATTATCAGTACCTTGAACTTGTACTTCTGCTTGTTCCTCAGAAAAATCTTCTTTCTTCTTCAAAACATCTTCTTCAGATTCTTTTGTCTTCATAACATCTTCTTTCAAATTTTCTTTGTCTAAATTCCTCCCCAAGTTGACAGAAGATGATTTAGGAACCGTCTTTCTTTTCAATTCCTTACGAAGTACTTTTCGACGTTTATTCTCCTCCTTTACCCAAATACCTTCATATAAACTAAGTATAAACAAGCATCCTCCCCTCAAGCAATACACAGGACTATACCGAACATCTTATAGTCCTTCCCTTAAACATAGCTTACTAACTAATATTCTCCAAAACACCTGACAGAAACTTCTTGTCTCCTGTCATGCTCACAGAACAACCACTAATAAAGTGATCTTTAAGCTCCTCTTCTGGGTTGCCCTGTCTAATAAGATGAAAAAGTTAGTTGCTTTGAGGAACCCAAGCCATTACTGACTTGTGTTCCCCTTGGGGAGTTACATACTTACATTCTGTAAGTATGTAGTCTCCACTGCTTTTTAAAGCATGATCCAGTATTATCTTTTGATTCAAAACTTGTGGATTTTCAACAAAACTTTCTGGTTTTTCAACATAAATCTCTTTTACCAGATTATTAGCATTTTCTTGTGTCACACACACATCTGATTCACTTTTTGTTGAACGTACTGTATGTCCCTTACCAGTACTTCCCCTTTTTACCCATTCAGTTTTAACAGGAGGTTCTTGTGATCTAGATCCCCTATATGAACTGTGATAACTTCTAGATTGATAATGAGTTCTCCTAGAATTTCTATCCCAAGTATGGTTTTCAGTACCTTGTCTCTGAGCAGTACTTTGGAAAGTACTGTGAGATACTGAAGGTCTTCTCTGATGTGGGTATCTATGATCTGGTGAGAAGTTTCTGTGATTAACCCTATTAGAATTAGTCCAAACTGGTTTGTGCTCTCTAGGTTTCTGATTGTAAGACTTATTCCTTGAAAACTTGTTTAGATATTCTGAGTGTTTATCACAATCTTTGATTAAGTGAGTAGGACTATAACACACAAAACACAGTTTTTGACCCATATGTCCAAAGTGATTTCTTCTATGTCTATGCCCAAAATTGTTTTGCCTTCTTGAGGACTGATAAAATTTGTTTTGACTAATATTATCCCAAAAAGGTTTAGCAGTACTGTTTTGAAAAGGTTTTGCAGAAGGTACTGCTTGTTGAGCAGTACTTTGATTTAAAGGTACTGCTGGAATTTGAACATTGTTTTCAACAGTTTCTTTGGGTTTCTCAGATCTAGATTTAGCAATTAACTTATTCCTAAACTCTAGACTATCTACTCCATAACGAGAAACATCAGGCCTAGAGGGGTGATGACTAATGGGATGAGGAACAGCATGATAACCATTATCTTTCTTATATTCAGGAGGTGGTTCACTTACTGAGCCCTCATTACTAGATGAATCTAAATAGTTAATGAGCTCATCATCACTAGTGGTTATGTCCTCACCATCATCCTGATCACTAGGTTGGTTTTCATCTATGTTACTAAAGTCCATTCCAAATCCTAAGCCTGTTCTAATGTAAGCCCTTCTCTGTTTTTCAACATACTGAACATGGGACAAGCCAGACTCTCCCCAAGCAACAAACTTAGCTAACAAATCATCTCTTTCCTTAGTTAATTTCTCAATTTCAGCAATTTTACAGTTTAGTTTCCATTCACTGAGTTTTAACTGGTAATCCTGTTGTTCATACTTTTCAGCCCAAGCCATTTCATTATTTTCATGTGTTATGATTTTAGCTTCTATAGACTCTAAAGTGATTTGATAACCTGCTACCTCAGACCTAGCCTTAATACAGTTATCTCTTTCATAAACATAAGCATTAAGTACTTTTTGATAAAAATCATGACACTTAGAACATACCTCTGTGATAGAAGTTGATGCAGCTTCAGTTGACATCTTGAATATTGTTGAAGTAGGGTTTCTTCCTAGTCAGAGTTTCCACACAAGCTCTGATACCACTTGTTGGATCGATATACTTTAATCAAACTAACTTAACTAGCTTGTTAAGGTTTAATAACCTCGGATAAATCCTAAGTTATTAACAAAGAAACACTGAACAATCTTTATTAAGTACGCGGAATTTACTTAACAAAGCTAAAAAGAAACTTTATTAATAAAACTCTAAATCTGCTTATTATGCAGATACTCTAATACAACTCTAAGATATTCGAACTTTTCTCTAAACTCTTAATTTGGAAACTCTAAAACTCTTTTTCTGAAATCGTATCTCTGATACCAATTGATAAGATCGTTTATAAGCTCGGCTAGGGATCAATAACAAAGATAATAAACATAATACGCAGCGGAATAATCAACACAATACTTTGTTATTGAACAAGGTTTTTCATTCACTAATACTCTAATATTCTTAGACGTTTATAGGACCACGTCTACTAACTAAACTAATAACCTAGGCGTTTACATGAACATACGCCTAGGACACACTAATCTAAAACTAATACCCTAGACGTTCTCCCCTAACGTCTAGGCTAAACACACACCTTTTAGTCGACTACATTATTGGAAGACTTTTTCAAAAACCTACACCTATGTCCTCTTTATATACTAGAGGATAAGGACTAATAAATAAAACTTCTTTTGCAAGCAAGTCCTTCCATCTTTTAGTAGGTTTCCTTCTTGTCATATTAAGTCCCTCTTGTTTCATTCTTTTTGTCTTTATCAACTCAAACTTGTAATTCCCAACACAGCATTAGACTGATATGTCTTTGCTCGGAAAGGGCGGACCTGAGACTTGTTTTCAATAATTTGCAAGGCTTCTTTGGTGGTCTTGCTCAGGAAATTACCTCCCGCGGAGGCATTCAAAGAATCTTGATTGGTCTGGTTTAGACCATTGTAGAAAGTATCCATTTGCATTAACTCGGTAAAACCATGATGCGGACACTTGCGAAGCAACTCTTTGTAACGATCCCATGCCTCCCCGAATGATTCATCAAATCTCTGAGAAAATTTCATTATCTCATTCTTAAGACTTGTAGTTCGAGATGGAGGATAGAACTCGTTAACAAACTTGGTGACAAGATCTTCCCATGTCTCAATGGAACGAGGGGGTTGTTTCTCAAGCCAATTCCGGGCTTGTCCCTCTAGAGAAAATGGGAACAGAAGAAGCTTGATAGCTTCATGTGGGACATTCTTGTACTTGATGGTAGATGCAATCTTGTTGAACCATCGAATATGTGCATGAGGATCATCCCGCTCAAAACCATAGAATTGGCTTTGGGTTACTAGATTAAGCAACCCGGTTTTGAGCTCAAAGGTATCAGCCACGATGGCTGGGACAACAATAGCATCTCCGTAACCCTCGATGGGTGCTTGGAGAAGCTCATTCATGGGCTTATCTTCTGCCATTACGACAGGTGGTGGTGGTGGTAGACGTTCCTCAGTCACGGCAGAAGGAGCAGAACGTCCTCTACGTCTACGAGGAATATTTTCAAGCTCAGAAAGTGGACTTGTAGAACTGGAAGAACGAGTGCGCATGCACTAAGTATAAAAATCAGTTTTCAAAACAAATGCGAGGCAAAACGACAAGTGAACTTAACCAATAATCACAAATGAAATGGCTTCTTTGAAAAAGGTACACCAAATCACAAGGACACAAAGGCAAGTTTTAAATCTGTTGTTCGGGAACTTATTATGGTCACACCCCCAGTTAGTAGGTGTACTGCCTTGATTTGCGGTGGTTGATTTTTATGTATTAATTAAGTACCACTGAAAAGACGTAGGTATAGATTTGTGCTGATGGGTTTAAAAACTTTTGGACAATATTTTTGGTATCGTCTCGTTTAACCAAATCGTATTTCTTTAAGAATCACCTTAAAAGAAACACAAGCTAGAAAACGTTACGATTGTTTTGTTGTTTTATATTATTTTTGGTGTTGCTAACACTTTAGGAAAAGTGTTAATGAACTTTTTGATATTTTTGATAACTTCACAAAAAACTTTTTACAAAAGATGGTATATGTGCAAGAATGGGTCTGAAAAAGGTTTAGAACACGCTAAAGCCTCCCCGGCAGCGGCGCCAAAATTTGATTGAGTCCCAAACAGTCAAGCTATATCACACAAGCTAGCCACTTGTGAATGGCTAACCGTAAAAAACTTAAAACTGCTCAGAAACCAATACAATGAAGATCAGGAGAATATAATGAATTCCCGGGTCGTTAAGTCCCACGGAGACTCAATGGTGTGTAAACACTAATTCAGATGATAGAATGATCACTAAGGATAGTGATCAGTAAGGATTTGGATGGATTATTACACTACTGATTGATTGGAATGGAATGGATACAGAATTGGAAAGCACAACAATCAGATAAAAGAAACTAAAACACGTACGTTTTAAAAACTACGTAAACGTACGAAATAAAAAGTGAAATTTAAAAAATAAAAGACCTAAAAATATGAAAATGACATTTTTGGAATCCTAAAAATAAAAGAAAATTATTAGAAAAAGAAAATTATTTTTATAACTATTTATTTAATTATTATTAATTAAAAACTATTTTAACTATTTAAAAATAACCTAAAATAGAAGAAAATACAAAATAAGGCTAGAAAAATAAAATTATGATTCAGAAAAATCTAAAATATTATAAAACTTATTTTAAAATTGAAAATATATTTTTTACACTTTTTATATATTTATTACTAAATAATTATTATTTAAAATACACTTAAATACTATAAAATATAAAATAAACCTGGAAAAATGAAATCTTAACTTGGAAAAATCTAAAATATGATAAAACTAATTTTAAAACTGAAAAGATATTTTTTATGCTTTTTAATTATTTATTACTAATTATTTAATACTTTTAACTATTTAAAATTATAATAAATACTAAACAGATTAGGAAAATTATGAAACTTTTTCTAAAAATAACTTAAGGTGACAGAAAACTAAGAAAAATATAAAAACAAGATAAGCTTATTAATAAGATGAAAAGAAAAATCAAAAAGCTAAAAACTATTAAATAAACGCTATCACTATATTTAAATTGATGTTTTTCTGGATTTTCTTTTTGAAAACTACTTAACTACTGATTATAAGCTACTTTTACAAAGACAAAAATTTTCAAACTTAAAAATAAGCTGTTTGACAAGCTTATGAGCTAACAGTGGATGTTTTAGCTTATTTTGGAGAATTAAGCTCAAAGAAGCTCACAAACTGGAACCAAGGGTAGAATAAGATTCAACAAGCTAAAATCTACTCAAATGAAGCTAAAAGACACAAACAAGCATACTGATAAGCTACTAAAAAGATAATAAGCACTTATGATCAACACAGAAATGGGACAAGGTTGAGGCTTATTGCAGCCCTACCAAACAAGCTACAAAATGCAAACTTAAGCTTGGCACCTCTAGATGGCTTGGTTGGCTTTCCAAAGAACCAAGGATCACAAGCTGAGGCCAACTAATAAGCTATTTGTGAGCTTATCAAAATGGCTATTTCCACTGTGCACAGGGCACAAGTTCAGACAAGGTACTCTAAAGAAGCTAAAAAAATAAGCACTTTCTAAGCTGATTAAAAGTAAGATAGTATTTTTCTAATTAAGTTTAGCAACTAAACTTTAATACCCCAAAAGATTTTAAGCTAAAACTCAATATTAAACTCACACTAAAATTATCTATTTAATTCAAAAACGACCAAAAGGAAAATTTTGACTTTTATAAAAACTAGTTAAGTTGACTTTTATGAACTTTAAATCACTACTACTTACTGATTATGTTATGATAAGCTATAATAAGGCTAATTTAAGCTAGGTTAACAGATTTTAAGCTACTTTGATGATTTTGACACTAAAACTCTTAACAGTTAATGATTTAAATGAGATTAAGAGTGATTTTGACTAATACACTAACAAGGACTTGTTTTTCTTGTACCTTAGAGCTATTTAGAACAAGTGTGACACAAAACAATCAAGAACACTATCTTGAATAACCTTTGGTACAGTTAAACAAATGCAACCAAACAACCTTTATCTTGACTGTATTAAAACTTTTCAAAGGATTTCAAAGATTAAAAACATACCACTGATTACAGACCTTGTAGTATCCTTTAATAAGACTAATGAAGCATAAAACAACAATACTAACAACAAGAAATTAAGAAATGACCATGATGCTATTTTAACTGTCAAAATTAGATTTCTAACAACTACAAATTTAAAAGAACAACCAACTGATTTTAATTCTTAAATACACTTAACTATAACTAATGAACATAAAGAATCAGAAATTCAAGCTAATGAACACTTGTACAGTAAAATGCCAAAATGGATCAAAGTGCTTACAAATAGCTATCCAACTGAAAACTGAGAACCAAAGGCCAAGATCACTCCTATAGGCTTACCACTAAGCCACTAACCCAAGGCCATCCAAAATTCACCCTGCTCCAGCTGTGAACACCATTTCCATGGGATTTTTGATTTTTCAACTAATTATTTGGTATTTTTGGTGATTTTTCCTTTTTGATTCTAAACTGAATTTTAAGGTATCTAATAGCTTTTATAAGCTATGTAGGAGCTTATGTGGCTTATTCAGTCCATAAGAACATCTACAAACAATATTTGATCATTCATGAGATTTTCAAAATAAGGAAAATTTGCATAATCTGAAATATAACTTGATACTGGAATTGATGTTTCACAAAAGCTTAATTATGTAATAAAAACTTGAAATACAGAGTTTAATAAGCTAAAACATACACTAAATTTAAAAATAAGCTAAAACGACATTAAGTAAACTAAATTATGCTAGATATCTTGATACAATGCTTCCCTCCTCCTCTTTATAGACTTTTTGGACTCTATGTCGACCTCTGATTGAATCCCACTTCATCTGAGCCATTGGATCTTCACAAATCATCATATCCGT
>BPTQ01000005.1:274811213-274843411 GCA_019973895.1 Chrysanthemum seticuspe | reverse complement strand
GTATAAGAGACAGATCCAAGAGATCTATGTTTGTAGTCTTATTTTTGTGTGATCTTTTAGGTTCCTCTTAAAGGCAAGATCACCACCTTTGAAGTCGAGCAAGCTCAAGTCCATGAGTTGCCAAGCTTCCTCATCATCAAGGCTATTGAAGTCCTCTTGTTGATGATCCCTTTCTTTCCTCAAAGAAGCATAGTGTTAAAGACATTAGTGAAAGATGTCTCAAGTGTCAAGACGAAGATATTAGTGAAGGGTATCTATCGTCTATAGGATAAGCACTTGTGGTAGGTGCTTAGAAGTCAAGACAAGAAGCATTAGTGAAAGGTGCTTGAAAGTGAAGACACAAGACATTTGCGAAAGGTGTCTTGTAGATCTAGTCAAAGGCATTAGTGAAAGATGCTTTAGATGTACATTCGATATGGTGTGTTTCGATGTACTAGATAGACTAGCATTAGATCCAAGGATATTGATGTCCTTGATGATGTTGTAAAGGAGTAGATCTCCTTTGGGATTAGTCGTTGGTGTAGTGTGGTAGTAGTTCCTCCATTGCAATGGAACTAGGTGCTTAGCCTAGTACCTAATAAAGGGTAGGCGACGTTGTGAAGGTGTAGTTCACCTAAGGTGTGAAAGAACTCGGTGGTTAGCCTAGCACCGTATAAAGGGTAGGCGACGTTGTGTAGGTGTGGTTCGCCTTGGTGTGAAAGAACTCGGTATTTAGCTTAGTATCGGAAAAAGGTTAAGCGACGTTGTGAAGGCTTCTCCGCCATAAGGAGATTGGTATAGTGTTTACAAACTCTCGAGTAGGTGACTCGGGGAGTGGAGTAGGGCAAGGAAGGTGTCCTTGTAGCCGAACCACTATAAATACTCGCGTTGTGGTTTTGTGCTTCTTACTCTTATCTTTTCATTACATATCCTTATATGATTGTTTATCAACATCCAACACACATAACCAAATAGATTGACATAAGTCGATCTAAATAGTTTAAAAGGAAGTTTTAATTGGTAAAACTATTCAACCCCCCTTCTAGTTTTCCACAATTGGCATCAGAGCTTCGTTACCAAGTTTCTTGAAGTATATTGTACTTTAAAAACTTGATACGATCCATAGTTAATTGAAAACTACAAAGAAGGTTTTTCATAAAAACAAACACCATGTTTTTCAAAAACTATATGTTTGGATTTTGAGTTGATAACAACATTTTTTTTATATATATATCTTTTCATTTAATTGCACTAATCTTCTTTGTGATATTGATTAGTCAAAGTTCATACCCACCAAGCTTTAGGAGACGCTTGGTAACAAGAATACCTTCCTCAAGAAGGTATCTTAAACGCAAAGGAGCGGGAATTGTCTAAGTGACATTTGTCATTTGTAAAGACATTCCTAAGTGCACTCGAGGTATGACTTTCCACTTATATCTAAATGATATTAGTTTAGTGAATAAGTGTTATTTGTTAGGAATTTATTTGAGTAGATTTTTGTATTTACACATGATTTACATGTAGCTTCATTAGGAAGCCTTTTTCTCACATACGTGTTATATTTCTCGTATATATAACTTATGTTTTATTTCTTCTTAAATCCAATAATAAAACAAAACACGAATTTTAAAAATTCCCCTATTTATACTCCCACCGTCGACCCTTCAAATCAAACCTTCACTTTTTCAAATTTTCCAATTTCAAAAATTCTCTCTCAATTAAAAACTTCATCTTCCTCCTCATCCGAAACCAAGAAGATTCGTCATCAACATGGTTTACATCGCACTCGTGCTCATCGCCCTAACACTCATCGCACTTGTGTTCCCTATGATGAAGTTCACATACGGAGACATTTACTTTGTGTTGTTGATCTATATTAGGGTTATATACCCAATCCTTTGTATCATCCTAAGTATTGAAATGCAATATTATTAATAATCTAGTTTATCTATATTATTCTTATCATAATGTGTTTATCATTTCTTTTGTTTTATATGTGTTATATTCCTTCGTGATACATTAGAAGTCACGTATGCATGCTAAAAGAAAATGTAGGATAAAACATATTTCGTGGTATAAAAACTGTAAAACCTATGTTTTTATCAAATCTGTTTCTGTTACTACAGATCCACGGATCCCGGAAGATATACTATCCGGATCCCTTTTGTAAAGGAACCGTGGGATCCGTCCTACTGGAAAACAGTTTTCTTGCAAGATTAAAAACCACTATCTTTCTAAAAGTAATAATCCACTAGATTTTCAAAACCATGAGTTAGTTAAGTGTTAAATACCATTGTTAATAAAATCTAGTAAAAACGTTAGATTTTTATAGGTTGATCATAAACATCACCTCCTATTAACCCTTCACCTCTATAGGTTCAACTATGACGCATGAATACGAGTTTGATTTTTCACTCACTAGCGTCTACACCCCGAACATCTCCCTTGAGCCCAACACACCTGGCAATCATGTCCGTGGGTTCAATAATCTCGAAAACCGTCACTTCCATGAAGGACGTATTGTAGACACCTCTCTACAATTCGAAGAAGGTATCAATACCTCCTTCCGAGCCATAGGACTAGAATGTCTTCTTGAAATCAACGAGAAGATATGTCCAAGGTTCATAATGGAATTCTTCCGTCAAGTGGAACTCGTTCGTAACGAGGATCGCTCTCTATCTCTTTGGTTTTATATCAAAAACCAAAAATTCACTTTAAGCCTTGGGCATCTTGCTCACATCCTCCGAATTCCAAACCATGGACAATGTGCCTTCACCGAAGATTGGTCTCTTGATTCTTTCTTCAACTTTCGTGAAGAAAATATTCCATATTGTTCACACATACCCTCTCCAGAAGATTTAACGCACATGATATGCAAACCTCGACCATATTAATCCAATCCAAACATTATCCATACACGGGATATCCGATAAGAATACAAGCCTCTTGCTCTCATTCTACGTGAAAATGTTTGGAGTCTTAGGGGAAATCGAGATATTCTTCCCGCTTGTTGTGCTCACATGTTGTACTGTTTGCTAACACAACAACCATACAATCTCGCCTACTTCTTCGCAAGGCGAATTGTAAACCTTCAAGGCTCCAAGGACAAACTCATCCCTTATGGAATGTTCTTGACACGCCTCTATCACAATGTTATGCACTTCCATCCTCAATTTCAAAGTCCGTTGTACGTACTCAAGATGATGGAACCGCTAAACATATCTCTCATGAAGACCTTCTTCATTCTTGATTCCACCAATACCCATCAAACACATAATGATCCTCCTATCGAAGACACTCAAGGAACCTAGAATAGTCAAATAGGATCAATTCTACTCTACTCATTAGTTATCAATGTAATCCTATCTTTTTCATGAAATAAAACATCTTACTTTTGATATCCTAGTTTTAGAACTCCTTTAAACAAAACTTGGAATATAATGCACTGTCAAGATCATTGCATACCTCTGGTAAAGGTTCTGTCTAGCAGATAGACGGATCCCAAATGTTGTACTAAACGGATCCCTACATCTAGGGAACCGTGGGATCCGGCAAAACAGAAAATGCAATTGCAAGCATTATATGTCAAACACACCCTTTTGAACACCTTACACTAAGCTAAACATAGTGTCTTAAGATTGATTAAGACTTTATCAAAGGTAGGTTGACCTTTCCCACTCATTCCAACTCACATAGATCACCCTCTAAGACTTTGTTAGATCTACCATTTCAATCCATCACTCTTCCGCTCTCAAAACTCACATTTCATTTTTTACTTGATCCCTCACAACTAGGTTAGAAATCCTTCGATTATGACAATATTGATCATTAATCAACCTCACCTCAAAATTGATCAAAGTTGATCAAATCCTAGTTTTTCCCATCTCAAAACCACTAGGATATTTTCCAAAACACAATCCTAAGTCACCACCTGATCTCTAGGATCATTTAGCTTCAATTAACACTCTCATATTTAGTGTCATCCTTGCTCACTCATTGGTACTCATGAAAGTTCCAAATTCTTCCATAAAAGACCATCATTAGCTACATCACTCACCACCTTCAAGTATTTAAGCACCCCTTCATTTAAGACACTTAGGAAGACTGAAACACTCAAGATATTACAGGTCTTAGATCTTAGAAACATTATTTTCACTTTTTCATAGCTATTGATAGCCGGATCCCTAGGATTAGCCTATACGGATCCCTCTGAGAAAGGAACCGTGGGATCCGGATGACAGTATAGGTCATGTCTTGCTAAAACAATCATTTCAACTCATCTTCCTAACTCAAACACTCCATCTCATCTTAAATGAGTTCCTAGATCAGTCCATCCTCTGAAGTTGACTCTTGTGCATATCAATCATCACATTCCAATGAATCCTAGTGGCTTAAGGCTTAAATGCACCTTCCAAGTCTCTTGGTTTATAAACCACCTTGTTAGGACCTCCATTGTCATCACTCTCATCCCAACTTTCAGCTTTTACAACCTCTTGAAATCATCCCATCATGAGGAAAACCCCAAGTAGCAACTTTTCAACCAAAGAACCACCCACGAAAAAGGCCCGTGTTATACACGAAATCTCTTCAACCGAATCATCTCCGGTCAAGCCAACAAATGATAGGATCCTCCCTCTTCCAATCAAACCAATCCCTAAAAGGATAGTACCCACAAAACTACCAATGCCAAACACCATCATACCTCCTAGGCCAAACAATATCATCTCCACTAAACCATCACCATTGGTTCCTAGAGCTATCTCATTTACATCCCCACAATCATCACCACACCTCTACAATTTAGAGGACTTCCCACCTAGGCCATCTCATCCGCTTCCGCCGACAACATTCTCCTCATTAGGAGGAATAATGATTCAAAATCAAGGTGTTGAGTCAACACTTGCTCCGGCTTCCTTTTCGCCGTCTCCATCATATAATCCTATTTGGATTATGAGAAATCGTCAAAGTCAACCACCCGACCTTATGGAAGTTGACACTTCCTTACCACCACCATCATTCTTGGTCGAGGCATTCTCAAATGCACCTCCACCAATCCCTCCATCGTTTGAAGCTCCGCAAGCCGCCTCACTTGATCCTTCGCATCAAGCCATTTTATTTCCTCCACCACCACTACCTAGCCATGACAAAGATTGCTATCATTGTCAACATGTTGAAAGTTTGATACATGAAGTACGAGAAGACCAACGTTTCATGTTCTATCATCTCCTCGAACGTTTCGACGAGATCAAACCTAAACAAAACTTGAGCTAGAAGATTTTAGTGGTGTCCTTGCATCAAGCGTTAGATACCCAAAAAAAAAAAAAAATTCCTAGTCATGTATTGTCTACTTTCTTATTTTTAGAGTCATGTATATCATAACTCTTGTTTTATTAAATGGAATTACATGCTACTTGTTACTTTTCTGAGAATATGTATTCATATCTCATTTATGTGATAACATTACTTGTTATATCACCTTTGCTGATTTTAGTCATCAGCCAGACGGATCCCTCAGTATAGCCTAGACGGATCCCTACTAGGAGGGAACCGTGGGATCCGTGAAGTCAGAATGTTTTTCTTTATCACATTTACCGGAAATTGTGAATTATACTTGTTTTCTAACCCTTGTTTTGTAGTTATTCTATTAACACATAAAGTATTTGACATCCTAAAGCTAGGGGGAGCTTGGTGTCAAAACAATACGTTGCAAAATTACTTGAAACATTTGATTTAAATTTCATGACTTCCCGTTGCAAATATTGCAATCATCTAGGGGGAGCACACCCGTCACATAGACGTAATCCTTTGCATAAGTTAGTTGCAAATGAACTAGATTAGAATTAGCTTCTTGACGCCCTTACTTAGGGGTGGACTCGTCAAGGGGGAGTAACGACGAGATCCTTTCCCGTTACTTGCTCTCTATTTTTTTTCCTTTCACATGTTTTTCTTAAAAACGATGTGTTGCTTTCTTTCAAACACTTTTTGTTTCGACAAAAAGGGGGAGAAGAAAGTAAAAACTACAAATTCAAACTTTTACGAATTTTAGCTTTTCCTAAAAATAATCTTATGTTTTATCATCAACAAAATGGGGGAGATTGTTAATACAAATAAGCCGTAAAAACGTTTATTTATATTTTACGATCTTCTAATGTTTTGTCGATAACAAAAGTAAGATCATTTTAAGGAAACAAATAAAACACGTAAATGGTTTGAACTAATAGTTTTATAACACACTTACGCTTTCACATAAAACACTAAAACTAGTATAAGTGATTTTATGACTTAGATACATATATACAACAACTAGTGTTTACATATTGGGTTAAACATATACTTAAACTAAGTATACCAAAATGGGTAAAAACTAAGTGTATGCTAAATTGGGTAAATATAAGTATATTCAAAAAGGGTAAATACTAGCAAATGGTTTTGACCCATAACCCATGGTTTTATATATACCACTTAACCAAGTACATTGTATCTAGAAAGAAAACCATGGATCAACCCATAACCCATGACCCATAACCAAAAATACCCATGGGCAAAGAGGAGCGGACCACGGATCCCTAGCTTTGTGCTAGTCGGATCCCAAGTGGAAGGGATCCGTGGGATCCGGGGAAACAGTAGGTTTTTTCCTCTATAAATAGTGAGCCATTTCTTCATTATATCTTACCCCTTTCTAACATACTTTCTCCCCTGAGTTAAATCTCACTAACCTTAGATCCAAGAGATCTATGTTTGTAGTCTTGTTTTTGTGTGATCTTTTAGGTTCCTCTTAAAGGCAAGATCACCACCTTTGAAGTCGAGCAAGCTCAAGTCCATGAGTTGCCAAGCTTTCTCATCATCAAGGCTATTGAAGTCCTCTTGTTGATGATCCCTTTCTTTCCTCAAAGAAGCATAGTGTTAAAGACATTAGTGAAAGATGTCTCAAGTTTTCAAGACGAAGATATTAGTGAAGGGTATCTATCGTCTATAGGATAAGCACTTGTGGTAGGTGCTTAGAAGTCAAGACAAGAAGCATTAGTGAAAGGTGCTTGAAAGTGAAGACACAAGACATTTGCGAAAGGTGTCTTGTAGATCTAGTCAAAGGCATTAGTGAAAGATGCTTTAGATGTACATTCGATATGGTGTGTTTCGATGTACTAGATAGACTAGCATTAGATCCAAGGATATTGATGTCCTTGATGATGTTGTAAAGTAGTAGATCTCCTTTGGGATTAGTTGTTGGTGTAGTGTGGTAGTAGTTCCTCAATTGCAATGGAACTAGGTGCTTAGCCTAGTACCTAATAAAGGGTAGGCGACGTTGTGAAGGTGTAGTTCACCTAAGGTGTGAAAGAACTCGGTGGTTAGCCTAGCACCGTATAAAGGGTAGGCGACGTTGTGTAGGTGTGGTTCGCCTTGGTGTGAAAGAACTCGGTATTTAGCTTAGTACCGGAAAAAGGTTAAGCGACGTTGTGAAGGCTTCTCCGCCATAAGGAGATTGGTGTAGTGTTTACAAACTCTCGAGTAGGTGACTTGGGGAGTGGAGTAGGGCAAGGAAGGTGTCCTTGTAGCCGAACCACTATAAATACTCGCGTTGTGGTTTTGTGCTTCTTACTCTTATCTTTTCATTACATATCCTTATATGATTGTTTATCAACATCCAACACACACAACCAAATAGATTGACATAAGTCGATCTAAATAGTTTAAAAGGAAGTTTTAATTGGTAAATCTATTCAACCCCCCTTCTAGTTTTCCACAGAAATCTGCCTGCAAAATCTAAGTTCAGTTTGTTACCCGATGATGATGACTATGTATAACAATATCAAAGGTTCGATATTCATAAATACCCCTAGAGAAAGTATTGTTTAGCACTTATATTTGGTATCGTGAAGAGATCTTCTTTCTTGTTATATCATTATATAATGATTCAGGAATTATGATCAATGGTTGAAACACAAAGTTTTACTGTTAAATACGTGTATCCCTTGGCCTTCTTCTTCAACAGGAATCATTTTACTGTTACATTTGTGTGCAGATACAGGGCATAAGCATGTGCCATTTCTTACATTGACGAACATTCTCAAAGTTTTATTCTGCTAAAAATGGCCATTTCAGCCTCTAAAGGACCCATAAACTTCCACAAGTTAGAGAAAGTGGGATAGCCGTAAACCGTATTTTGTGCTTGCTGATGTGTATATACGGAGTATATATCAAGAACTTTTATCAACTCTCGTTGGTGAAAAAAGTGTTAATCTTTACTTTATTTTGTGGTTGCTAATATCAGAAGCAAAATGATACTTGATTTGACTCGTACCAGTGAATTGTTGTTTGGATAGGAAGAAATTTTGACTTTTTTTAATGTGATTTATCAAGCATCCCTCCTATATAACGTACTAAGTGTCTGTGTTGTTATATTATGGTTTGAGAAAAGATTGATAGGATTGGATATGATTCAATGCAAGAGCGTCTATTTAAGTCATGAAATTCTTTTATCTCGAGTACTTCGTGAAGGCTCATATGAACCATGGTTGCAACAATGATCACAACAATAGTAAATTCGTTTTTAAATTGATCAATGAATTTGGAGATGGCTGCTACTTTTAGATAACAAATTAAAAGAAAGAAGAAAAAGTATGCCTCGATCCCACATGGGTGAAGTAAAAGAAATATGTTGGCTTATATACTTAAGTGAGTGCCTTTTTATTCAAGAGATAGAGTTAATAACATTGTTCTTTGCATGTGTTTTCTAAAATAATTTCTATGACTTGTTGATTTTTTATTATTATCATTTTTATATTTTTTTCCTATAAGTTGCTGGCTGTTTTTTTGTTTTTTATTACCTAAAACAAATTAGCCCAAATCATCGTCAATCACATTAATTTATTGAAATTGGATTTCAGTAGTTTTTTTGTTACACTGTTATAGCGTCACTTGACTCTAATATAAGTTTGGTGATCTTTACAAGTATCTGTTAGCTTGCCATTCGGAAATTTCGAAAAAAAAACATATTTCTTTGAACTAACTAAAATGTTTCAAATGACAAATTCTTCCATTTTAACGTTGTAAACTTTTATAAAATTGAGGTTCGGGACTCATTTGGGCTCGATAATGATCGATTTCTGACACGAAATTTATACCATTTTTTTAAAAATTGATTTTTCAATCAAAATGAGTAGACTATTTTCTCGAAATAAATATAATAATTAAAACAAAATGTTTATGAGCTTGCGGTTGTGCCGGTACGCGTTGTGTGTCGTTTTTTTCACGTTTTGTGAGATTCAAATCAATGAATTAAAAAATGTTCGAAAACGAAATTAGATAATAATAAATGACATTTATTATAAAAAAAATAAGTTCGGGAAATTCCCGTTTGTTACAAATGTTTTCGAGTTTTAATGAACATGTATTGCCTAAAATGCCGGTTGCTACATTTGACGCATATGAAAATAAGTGAGCGCGATTCTACGGTTCTAATATTTGATTATTAAGTAATTTATAAAAACTTATAAAACACTTGAACTTGACTACTCCGCTAGATACCATAGCAACTATGCGCGGGTACTCGATTAAAACTCGTTGCCACTAGACGCGGATACTAAGCTAGTTTTATAAATTGTTCAGATATATACATGTGTAGCTATAAAAAAGAGGTGAAAGTTAAACCGCAGGTGTTGTGGTTGGTCTAGTAAGATTCAAACCGGGAAACTTTATCTTGGGAAACATTATACTAACGAAACCAACTACGACTACCACATTCATTTCTTTCAATTTCTAATATTTAAACACACCCATGTTTTTCCAGTCACCCACTTTAGAACAAGTTTTTACACAACTGTAATTATAGGTTCAAGCTTGTATAAAATTTCTATTCGGGTTAAGATAATTCTTATTAGTGAGTGTACACCCAATTTCAATATTTCATGTATACATTGAGCCACACGATGTCGAAACACTGTACGTAGTACGTATTGTTTACTTTACAAAAGTATCTCAAATCGATCACCCGCTTGCTCTTAGTTACGAAACAAGTGGAGTTATGACGTGTAACGATATTTAGCATTAACAAGTGTTTATGGAGTAGTCACACATAAGTTAGAAAATTAACAAGAATCTGTGTTAAATGTTAACTTTGTGTGTAAGTAAAATATATATTTGATAGATTTAACAATGTTTAAATTGTTCATCAAGCTCACAAATAAAAGTTCACAAGCTCATTCTCGTCTTATATGTGTACGCTCTTATTGTTATTAACAAACTTAGTAGAACGGTATTTGCTGACACAAGTTATATGCATTAAGGTATTAAACACAAGCATGCATGCGTTCCAATGACTCACTCCATAACAATGTTTTAAACAATTGTATAATGATTTCTATTATGGTATACGGAATTCTCATTACTATGTGTATACCCGATTGATAAATATGAAATTGTTAGTATGAGACTTATGAGGTTATAAGCTTAAGTTTATAGCTTATTTGAGTTTATAAGCTAAAAATAATAATCAACAAGCCTACAAAACTGAGCTTATTAGCAAGATGTCACAAAAATATGTTTTTAATTATTTAATAGAGAAAAGTTATTCAAATACTTTTTCTGTATTCTTAAAAAAAATTATCTTGGCGACCTAAACGTTGTCATGTGAGTACTTTTTGTCCGCTCTTTTTTATAATGTTTATTATTTTGCCGAATTAAGGGTCCGTAATAAAGCATTTTCTAAACATTTTTCTGGATTAAGTTACACGTCGGTCTAAAGTCTATATTGAAGTTTTTGACATTCATTGTAACACTCTCCTTTCTTTATCTGTTATCGTGATCATTTTGCTGTCACGAAGTGTCATTGAAGCAACAAGGACTAAACGAGAACTTTTGTTGATTGTTGACCAATGGAAAGAAATGGGACTGTGTCAACTACGAATGCAACCAAAGGCGACGCTCTCGAGTTTCCGGCTATTTTCTAGATTGATGTAGACTTTTGTCGCCCCGAAGGAATCCCATTCTACTTTCGGGCTAACTAGTGCATTTCGTTAATAAAGGCGTATACCCAACACTTGATTAACCCATACATTTTCTATTACCTACTACAAATAAGCCCAAAATCATCACTAACCTAACATCAAAATACTGAAATTGGATCTAAGCTTGCCATCGGTTAACTTTGAAAGAATATCATATTTGTTTGTACGTTACTTATGTGTTTCGAATGTCAAGTTCTTCCATTTTAACATTGTTCGATGTCAAGGAAAGGATTCAAATGATGTGATAAGTTTATGTTTGTACGAGTAATGTGTTTCTTCTCACATTGTTCATTTGCAAACAATTTTCTTTTTTGGGTATGGGAGTTACAAACTTAACCTAGTTTAGAGTGCTTGGTTAGCCCATCGCTCCGGTTGGTCTAAAATAAAGTGAACCTAAATCACTCATACAACCAATAGTGTATGTTAAAAACTCGTCATAGTGTACCTTCCACTTGTCTTCCAGGTGTTTTTTTGGCAACTGTTCACCGTTGGATCTCGCCAATACATCCCCCAATAGTTTTCGTTACCGAGATATCTTTTTTTTTCATTGTTCCCAGGTATTTTTTTGGTAATCTACTCGCCCACCGGGCTCTCACTTTGTTTCGTTTTTCTTCTCTACCATCGCTTGAATAAAGACATCGATCGGCCTCACTTTACCAAATGCATTCACGTGTTATATTTTCTCACATCTAATTATAACCAATACGGGTCTTCTAAGTTGAAAAAATTAGAAAGACTAAGGACACATTGACATATGGTGAAAAAAATACACGGACGATATATCTATAGACTATGCATAGTTGTGACACGTAAATGCAGGTTACATTAATGCAATAAACCGACAGCAAACGAGGAAACCTGGGAAACGTTTATGAAACGTAAACCAAAAACTAATACGATGAACCCCCCAAAAAAATGCAAAATATAGCCACAGACCATGAAAGAAATAAAATAGTAATCACTAAAATACACTGTTGGTCCCTAAACTTGTACTTGCGCATCATGATGGGACAAACCTTTCATTTTTCATCGTTGGGAGTCCCTTGACCAATTTTTTGTTAGTCAACGTCTATTATTTTCCCCATGTGCCTTGCACATGAGGGCAAAATGATCATATAATTGTTTTGGTTAATTATTTTGGTGGTAATGGTACAACCTTAGGGACTAACGATGTATTTAATTAATAAAATTATACCATCACCACCACCACCCTCTCTTTATCTCTTTTCCTTCTTCTTTCTCTAAATTTCTGCTTCTCTCTCAAAAATTAACACCATCACTATTCTCAAATCTCATAAACTTTCCACAAAAAACATAATCTCAATCAAACACCATCACAATTTTATCTCTAAAATTAACATCATCATCATTTTCAAATCATGTAGGTTAGATTGAAGACCAAAAAAATTAACCCCGGAAAAAGTTCTCATTTAAAAACAAACCTGCTAAGAAACCTGAAACCGCCAACATTGTTACTGAAGACGCCTCTAAGAATGAGGAACGCCAGTCGAGTTATAAGGTCAAGGATTCACCGGGGTTCAGGAGTATAGAAAACAAGGTTTTGGTAAAGGAATTTAAAGGTACATAGATTGTAGAATATGTGCTTTCGGATCTAACTAATTGTGAGGTGAGATTGACAGGATGCTTCCGGACTTTGTTTATAAACCGACTGAAAAACTGCAAGATTTATGTGGGTCCGGTATTGGGTTCAGTCTTGATTGAAGAAGTGGAAGGGTGTTTGTTTGTGCTGGCATCACATCAGATTAGGATTCATCATGCTAAGGGGATTGATTTTTATCTTCGATGTCGGAGTCGGCCCATTATTGAGCAGAGTTCTGGGTTCAGATTTGCACCTTACTGTTTGTGTTATGATGGGATTGAGAATGATCTCAGGGAGTCGAATCTATATGATGACACCGGGAGTTTGGCAAATGTCGATAATTTCCAGTGGTTGCGAGCTGTTCAGTCGTCAAATTGGTCAATTTTTCCTGAAAGTCAACGCATTGATACTGTAAAAATTTGAACTTGGAAAGTTTTATAGAACTAAAGTATCTGATTCTATGTATTTCTATCAAACAGGTACACCTCTTTTTGAAAAATTAGTTTTTGGTCAAAGCAAACGTTAAATTATATTTTAGTGTTGTGATGTCCCCTCATTTTATTTGATTGTATATGATTCTTTGGTTTTAGCGAGTTCCTTTCTTTTTATTCGATTGTATATCCGTTTGCTTAATCGTGTGCCCACTCATTATTGATTGAATGGGTCATGACTGATGAAAGACATATGTAGCATTTAATTGCAAATTCCTTTCTTTTTATTTGGTTGTTTATCCGTTTGCTTAATCTTGTTCACACTCACTATTGAAAATGGTGATTATGTTAATTTTAGAGAGAGAATTGTGATGGTGTTTGATTGAAATTATGTTTTTTTGTGGAGAAGTTTATGAGATTTGAGAATAGTGATGATGTTAATTTTAGAGAGAGAAGCAGAAATTTAGAGAGATAAGCGGGAAAAAGAGATAAAGAGAGGGTGGTGGTGGTGATGGTATAATTTTATTGATTAAATACACCGTTAGTCCCTAAGGTTGTAACAGTACCACCAAAATAATTAACCAAACCAATGAAATGACCATTTTGCCCTCATGTGCAACGCACATGGGGAAAATAACAGACGTTGACTAACAGAAAATTGGTCAAGGGACTCCCAACGATGAAAAATGCAAGGTTTGTCCTATCATAATGCGCAGGTACAAGTTTAGGGTCTACAACAATCTTTTACACAATTGAATCAAGATTTTTGTTCAGGTATAGAGTATTATCATTACTATGTTTATACCCGATCGATAAATATGAACTTGTTAATTAGTTTAGGACTTATGAGGTTATCAGCTTCAGTTTTATGGCTTATTTAACCTGATTAGCTAATTAAAATTGATAAATCCATAAGCTTAGAAAACTGAGCTTATTAAGTTATTAGCAAGATGTCACGAAAAAATGATTTTAATCATTTTATAACGAACTGTTCCGCAAATATTTATCGTATTCTTAACAAATTATCCTGGCGAGCCTAAACGTTGTCCCGAAGGTACTTTGTTTCTAACTCTTCTTCTAATTTCCATGTTTATTATAATTATTTTGTGGAATGGAGGGGTCCGTAAACAAGATTTTTCAGGATTAAGGTGCACTTCGGTTTAAACTGAAGTATTTTGCTAAGGCGAAACATAATTCTAGCTCATATACGTTATTCTTTTGTTTTTATCAATTGAAAATTGACAAGTAGTTGATGTGGTATTTAAAAATATGATAAAAGATCATTTGAGGACAAAAGATTATTTACATATCAAGGGACCAATCTCCACCCTCCATTTTTATTTGATCTAATGGATGAGATTAATCCCAACAATTTAAAAAACCCACTTTCATCATTTTTTTTCAAATATTAATATCTTTCAAACCGTTAATCGTTAAGCGAAAAAAAATATATCATTGCGACGAGCATTTAATTATCTTTCTATAGATAGGCACTTTGATATACTTTCGACAAAAAAAAAATTTCGTATTTTTCACGGTTTTTTTTTAAGTTTTTTCGTTTTTTTTACGTTACTGAAATTTGCATTGAAAAATCATATATGATAAAACACTAATTTGAATATCATATGTGATATTAGTGTAATATCATATATGATATATAATATCACATGTAATATTAGTGTAATATCATATATGATATTACATATAATATCACATGTGATATTACATATCATATATGATTTAACACTAATATCACATGTGATATTCAATTTAGTGTTTTATCATATATGATTTTTTTTATGTAAATTTCAGTAACGTAAAAAAACGAAAAAACGTGAAAAAAAACGAGTTTTTTTTCTTTTTTTCGAAAGTATATCAAAGTGCCCGTCTATAGAAAGATAATTAAATGCTCGTCGCGATGGTGTAAATATTTTCACTTAACGATTAACGGTTTAAGAGATATTTAAATTATAAAAAATATGTGAAATAATAAAATGCTTTTAATATCAACCATTGATTTTCTTTTTAAATGGATGGTGAAGATGAGTCCCTTGATATGTAAGAAAAGTTTGATATGCAAAATAACTCTCCTCTAAAAATATATGCGAAAATTGACAAGTAGTTGATGTGGTATTTAAAAATATATGCTAGTGATTTTACCGTATGTTTTTATCCTATTGTTCCAATTTTAACAGTAGTAGTAAAAGTTTAGCACGAAAACAATTGTAAAACCATGTATCCAACAATTTACGTATAATAAATGATGTTTAGCCAAAAAAAAAAAAAAAAAAGAAAAAGAAAAGGAGGACGTGAAGTTTGATGGTAAGTTTCAAACACGGTACCTCTATCTTAGAGGAACATCATACTTACCATCCCAACTGCACCCCCAACCCATTTATTTCTTTCAATTTCTAATATTTTTACACAACCATATTTTTCCATTGACCCACTTTAGAACAAGTTTCTACATAACTGTAATTATAGGTTCAAAGTTGTATAAAGATTTATATTCGGGTATTGATAATTCCTATTGCCGAGTGTACACCCGATTTCAATATATCATGAATACATCGAACCAAAGGATGTTGAAACACTGTAGTAAGTATTGTTTGCTTTACAACAATATCTCAAATCGATCACCAACTTGCTCTTAGTTACGAAACAAGTCTGAGTTATGAATAGTAACGATATTTAGCATTAACAAGTGTTCATGGAGTTGTCACACACAAGTTAGAAAATTAATAAGAATCTGTGTTAAATGTTAACTTGAGTAGAGTGTTTCTGAGTAGGTAAAATATATATAATAGCTTTAACTTTGTTTAAAGTGTTCATCAAGCTCACAAATTAAAGTTCAGAAGTTCGTTCTCGTCAAATATTTGTATGCTCTTATCGTTGTTAACAAACTTAGTAGAACAATATTTGCTGTCACAAGTTATGTACATTACAGTATTATACACAAGCATGTGTTCCATTGACTCGCTCTACAACAATCTTTCACGCAATTGTATAAAGATTTCTTTTATGGTATAGAGAATTTTCATTACTATGAGTATACCCGATTGATAAATATGAACTTGTTAGTTTAAGACTTATGAGGTTGTCAGCTTAAGTTTGTGGCTTATTCAGGTTTTATAAGCTAAAATTGATAGATCTTCAAGCCTAACATAGTGAGCTTATTAGCAAGATGTCACAAAAATATGATCTTAATCATTTTATAACGAAATGTTATCTGCTATTTTCGTATTCTTAAACTTATCCTTGTGAGCCTAAACGTTATCCCGTATGTACTTTTTTTGTTTAATTCTTCTTATCCACGTTTTCTAAGTTTTTAATTATTTTGCAAATTGACCCGTAATTTTTTTTTTGAGGATTAAGTTGCACTTCGGCCTAATTTTTCTAAACTAAAGTTTATAGACATTCGTTAAAAGCCCATTTTACTTTTGGGCTTAATAGTGCATTTCGTTATTAAAAGCATAAACTTAACAAATTTATTAAGTGAAACAATTTCTATTACCTAATCATCGTTAACCACATAAATTTATTGAAACTGGATTTCGGTAGTCTTTTTGTTATACTGTTATAGTATCACTCGACTCCAATATAAGTTTGGTGATTCTTACAGCTTGCCATACCAAAATTTTGAAACGAAAACATATTTCTGTGTACGTTACTTATATGTTTATGTCAAGTTCTTCCATTTTAACATTGTTTAATGTCAATGAAAGGTTTAAATGATGAGGTGATTTTATGTTTGTATGGTTAATGTGTTCCTTTTCACATTGTTTTTTGGCAAACAAGCCTTGTTTTGGTAGGAGCAGAGGCAGAGGCAGAGGCAGAGGCAGAGGGAGGGGTTTAAAGAAAGTAACCGACGCGAACAACTACAGTATTTCATTATCTTGTGACCAGTGAAGAGATAAGTTAATTGCTTTTATACTCTTTTCTTTAATGTCGATGATCAGTTTTTAATGTTTTTCCTATATCTTTTGATATTCTTTTGTTAAATGCTTTTTGATACTTTTTTTTCCTTTGATTTTGAATTTTAGATGTGTCTTCCTCATATCTTTGCCGTTAGGCTGGCTCCAATAGTTCGATCGAGGCATTGCTCGATCGATTGATGAATCGATCGTCCTTGATGTGGGGGATCGATCGGCAATGAAATTTCACACATCCTGGTCACCTTCACGATCGACTATGTAAAGTTTAATGTCAAAAAATTACCGTTATATGCAACGATTTAAAAAAAATAATAATAAATTAACCTTTATAAATATACAATACAAACACACTTCAATCCACAAATCTATTTCACACAATTCAAACTCAAAATACTTCTCAACACAAGATTTAATATGGCTTGACGTCTCCCCCATTCCGTTGAAGATATGCAAGCGTACGTTCAAAATCAATGCAATAACGACGATGAGGCTCGAAAAAACGCTTATAAGCGTCATCGAATTGTTTGACCATGCGAAGGCGAAGAAGCAACAGATGAGAGAAAACTACAAGAGTTGCAACGACATTAGGCCTGAACGAAAAGCTGTGATCGACAAATTTTTGAAAGATCAAGCCCGCAAAGACGGCGAGATTGCTGACAAGTTGTGGCGGTGTGTTCAAAAGATAACGGACAACGTCAGCATCAAAATCAATTGGAGCTACCGGGAGAACGAAAAAGATGGTGTAGGTGCATCAACTTCGACTACCAATTGTTTTGGGGAACCTCTGCTAGACGAGGAAGATTTGGCTCGCATCGAGGAATTTGCCGGTTATCGTACTCCCTCGTATGACTCTGCATGCGAGGAGTTGCAACGACATTACGCCTGAACGAAAAGCTGTGATCGACAAATTTTTGAAAGATCATGCGATGAGAGAAAACTACAAGAGTTGCAACGACATTACGCCTGAACGAAAAGCTGTGATCGACAAATTTTTGAAAGATCAAGCCCGCAAAGACGACGAGATTGCTGACAAGTTGTGGCGGTGTGTTCAAAAGATAACGGACAACGTCAGCACCAAAATCAATTGGAGCTACCGGGAGAACGAAAAAGATGGTGTAGGTGCATCAACTTCGACTACCAATTGTTTTGGGGAACCTCTGCTAGACGAGGAAGATTTGGCTCGCATCGAGGAATTTGCCGGTTATCGTACTCCCTCGTATGACTCTGCATGCGAGGAGCATTCAGATTAGATTTATGATTTATGTATTTCGTATCGTTTTTATATTTAATATATTATTGTTTTTATTTAGTATTGTAACGTTATAATTATTAACGAAATTTTATTTTGTGTTAAAAATGTTTTTTTTTTAAAAGAAAAAGAACTTGGTCGCCCTTACTGGGGCACCTAATCGCCTGAAGGTCGCTGGAGAGAGAAAGCTGACGTGACAGTGAAAAGTAAGGGGATTGAATCCCCTTACTGGGGGCAGCCTTAGCAGCTCCTTAAGTGTTCAATGTCTTTTTATTTGTGTTCTTTGGTTGTTCAAATTTTAAAAGTACGTGTGATTAATGAATTGATGATACGTTATTAAGTTACTGAGTTCACCTAAAACATATAAACTCAGATTAGTAAGACTAATATCCCAATTTAACAACCTTTTGTAATTCAATATTTTGTGTTATACTTTTTGTACGCAATACATTTTGAAGTCGAACTTTATCACCGTTACCGTTTCATTATGAAGTTCACCCCCCCCCCCCCCCCCCCCCCCCCCCCCCCGACCCCCCCCTAAATTACAAATCTTGGCTCCGGCCCTGGGTAGGAGAGTTAAAATTTTAACCTAATTTGATTGCTTGGTCAGCTCATCATATTTGCTCCGGTTGGTTTAAGATAAAGCAAACATAAATCACTCATATAACCAATAGTGTATGTTAAAAACTCGCCGAAGTGTAACTTCCACATTCACGTGTTATATTTTCTCACGTCTAATGATAACCAAGACAGGTCTTGTAAGTTGTAAAAATGAGAAAGACTAAGAACACATATACACATAGCGAAACAAATACACGGACGATATATCTATAAATTATGCATAGTTGTGACGCGTATATGCAGGTCACATTGGCGCTAGAAACCGACGGCGTACGAAGAAACATGGGAAACGTTTACAAAACATAGACCAAATACTCAAATGACGAACCACAAAACAATGCAAAATAACATGCTTGTGATGTGAGGTCTTGAAGACCAACCCTTTAGCCACGGACCAAGAACTATAAGTATGGTTTAAGCTGGAAAGGAAATAAGTGTATAGTTCCAATTCTCATGGTAGATAGTAAAATTTTAGCAGGAAAGAAACCATTGTTACCATTTGGAAACATGTTTTTGTAGTTGAATATGTGTAATTTAGTCGAGCATTCAACAATAAATGATGTAATTTATATGTAGTTGAATATGTGTGATTAGGCTTGCAAAAAGGATGTAGAAACTAAAAAAAGATGATGGAAACCTAACTGGTAAGATTTGAACTCTGTACCTCCATGCTAGCAGACATCATACTTACCAGTTGAGAATTCAACATCCCCATTAACTTATTTCAATTTTATTATTTAAACATAATCATGTATCCTAGTTATCAAACTCTATAATGATTTCTATTTTGGTATACCCAATTGGTAAATATGAATTTGTTAGTTCAAGACTTATGAGAATATCACTATATCAGCTTAAGTTTTATGGCTCAGCTTAAGTTTTATGGCTTATTTAAGCTTATAAGCTAAAACTGATAAATTCATAAGCTTACAGAATTAAGCTTGTTATCAAGATGTCGCAAAAATAAGATATTAATCATTTTATAGCGAAATGCTATGCAGGCATTTCTCATATTTTTAAAAAATAATTATCCTCATGAGCCTAAACGTTTTCCCGTTGGTACTTTTTCTTTTATCTATATTTTCCTTTCATTTAAGTTTTTAATTATTTTGCGGAATCGAGGGGTCCGTAAAAAAGTTGTTACATGATTAAGGTTACCCGTAATGCAACCCACTTCATGACCGTGGACACCATTGCTACGCCAAATTTCTCAATCTACAATAACTTCATGTTCAACGGGACGTAATGCAATGACCGGAGTCACCACAAAAAACATACCCTACAAAAATGAATTAAATAAACACCCACACACAAAAGCATAGTCACACAAGTCGGTCGTTATTACGACCAACTTCTCATTTTTCGCAGCCTAAGACACGCCTTGTGGTGTCCTCGTAATGGGGAGGATGCGTCTGAATAGGGGTCGACCGAAGGTGACGACCTTTGTACTTTGTGTAGTCTAAGGTGCACTTCGGTTTAATGAAGTTTATTGAAATTCGTTAAAAGCCCATTTTGCTTTTGGGTTATAGTGCATTCCGTTATTAAGACGTATGAACCCAATAACTTATTACCTAATACAAAAGCCCAAATCATCAATAACCAACATTAATTTATGGGTCAATTGCATATATACACATTAAAACTTGCATATTTGCATATATATACTCAAAACATGCTTAAAATGCATCGTACATCATGCAATAAAAACTTGTATTATGGGAAAATATGCAAGTTTCTAAGTTTTAGTGGGTATATATGTAATTCTCCCTTAATTTATTGCAATTGGATTTAGGTATAGTCTTGTTACAAGTATCTTTTAGGTCGCCATTCCACAATTTTAACATTGTTTAATGTCGCGGAAAGGTATCAAATGATTTGGTAAATTTATGTTTGTATGCTAAATGTGCTCTTTTAACATTTTTCACTGGCAAACAAAAATCTTTTTATACGCGAGTTGCAAATTCGACCTAGTTTGGAATGCTTGATCGGGCCGTCATACTTGCCGGTTGGTTTAAGATCAGGTAAGAATAAATCACTCATTTAACCAATAGTGTACGTCAAAAGGTCTCCAAAGTGTACCTTACAGTCTTAAACTTTCTTGCGTATATATTTTCTCGCATCTGTTTATAACTAAGACGGATCTACTATGTTGCAAGTATGACAAAAATGATAAAGACTAAGGACACATATACACACACGCATGATATATCGATATATTAGCATATATAGTTGTGACACGTACGTGCAGGTTACATTGATGTTTTAAACCGACGGAGTACAAGGAAAACTGGAGAACATTTACGAAACATAGACTAAAAACTAATACGATGAACCACAAAACGATGCAAAATAACATGCTTGTGAGTTGTGATGCGAGGTCTCGAAGACCAACCCTTTAGCCAAGGAACAAGAAATAGAATAATCTAAATTATAAGTATAGTTATAGCTGGAAAGGAAACAAGTGTATAATTCCAATTTTCATATAAGTGTGATAAAAGTTTAGCAGGAAAGAAAACAATTGTATACAAAAAGATGTTTGAAATCAGAGTAGTATGACTTGAACTTTGTACCTTCTTTTCGTAAGACATCATACTTACCAACCCAACTACAAACACCACATTCATTTCTTTCAATTTTTAATTTTTCAAACAGAGGCTTGCATTCTATATGGGTTATAAACATACACGTTCAAAATTGTATCAATATCTCTATATGGGTTATAGTGAATACTCATTATTATGTATATACCTGATTTCATATCCGTGTATACATTAAACCCAAGTATGTCAAAACCGTGTAGTATCGTTTACTTTACAACAACTTCTCAAATTGGTCAGTCACTTTGTCTAGCGTATATTGTTTCATTTCAAAAAGTGTGAACATAGCGTTAGCATTTGTCTAGCGCACCGTTTAACATAATTATAGCCCATATGCTATACGTTACTCTCGTAATTTGTCTTACTCATGGCACATAAAGGTTTTAAGAATTGTAACACTTTGTGTGTTTTGGTAGCACATAACATACTTCTAGCACATACTATTACTCGCTTACTCTTTTCTTCAAACAAGTCTAGCTAATGCTCTTTTTGGTAACCATGGCTTTGATCTTTTGGTCGACTAATCTACTATAGAGGGTTTGAGCACGCTACCATCAATTCAAACCGAATTATAATTCCAATTTTAACACTAGTATAAGTAGTAAAAGTTTAGCATGAAAACAATTGTAAAACAATTTTATGGTATAATAAATGATGGAATTTATATATAGTTCAAATCCAATATATACATGTTCAGCCATACAGAAAATAGTTGAAAACCAAAAAAAGTCGTTAGCGGCTAGGATGGTAAGATTCGAACCGGGAATCTTTAACTTATAGAACATATCAGTTAACATATCAACTACACCCACCACATTCATTTCTTTCAATCTATAATATTTAACAACAACCATGCTTTTTCCAGTGACCCATTTGCTATTATAGATTTCACTTACCCAAACATTTTTGATAACATAGGTGATCCGTCTTACTTTCAGGAAAAGGCCATTCTTGCTCTAACCAATGAAGTGGTTGATAGTATTAACGATCATTTGCTTCAAACCTTTCCTGGTGAAGAAATGGTTTATCTTAGTTGTGACAACATAGATAAAAATGACCGTGGTGGTGCTATAGACCAAGCCGTGTTTTCACCGGAATTTATCAACGGTTTAAAATTTTCAGGTGTCCAAAACCATAGGCTCGCATTGAAGGTCGGTGTCCCAATAATGTTGTTGAGAAACATTAATCAATCACAAGGTTTATGTAATGGGACAAGGCTTCAAGTGACTAAATTAACGCGTGCGTCTATTCAAGCCAAAATAATTAACGGAACACATTTTGAGAATACGGTTATACTTCCAAGGTTGAAAATTACTCCATCTGATAAACATTTACCACTCAAGATCGTGCGCAAACAATTTCCTGTGTCAGTTTCTTTTGCCATGACGATAAACAAGAGTCAAGGACAATCACTTTCGAAAGTTGGTTTATACCTACCACGTCCTGTTTTCTTACACGGACAATTATATGTGGCTCTTTCACGCGTAAAAAGCAAAAAGGGTTTGAAGGTTGTTATTTCTGATGCCGATAGTAATTTATTGAAGACTACTACAAATGTAGTCTATAAAGAGGTTCTTCACGGTCTTTGATCAGTTATCAACACGTATGTTCGGATATTCACTTAATGTGATACGAATTTCTTTTTTACATGTTTATTGTAATTCACACAAATATTTTACTTATGACTTTTATTTTTCTTATTTTGTTTACATACTAATTTTTCATCTTTTTGCAACATCTTTTTTCATCTTATTACTTTTATTATCATCTCATTTATCTATTTTTTTTAAAAAAAAACCCGGTGTCAACGGGTCTTATAAGCTAGTTTATAATATTTAACAACAACCATGCTTTTTCCTGTGACCCATTTGCTCAAAGCTGTATAAAGGTATTCGGGTATACATAATTCTTATTGGCGAGTGTACACCCGATTTCAATATTTCATGTATACATCGAACCAAACGATGTCGAAACACTGTAGTACGTATTGTTTACTTTACAACAATATCTCAAACCGATCACCAGCTAGCTCTTAGTTACGAAATAAGTCAGAGATATGATATGTAACAATATTTAGTATTAACAAGTGTTTATGGATTTGTCACACATATGTTAAGAAAATAACAAGAATCCATGTTAAATGTTACTTGAGTAGATATTTAGCATTAACAATAATATATAGGTTCAAAATTGTATCAAATATGGGTTATAGTGAATACTCATATTATTATGTGTATACCCGATTTCGTATCCCTACATACATTAATCCCAAGTATGTCGAAACCTTATAGTATCGTTTACTTAACATCAATTTCTCAAATTGGTCAGTCACTTTATCTAGCTTATGTGTTAAATAAATTGTTTGAACTCACATGTTGGTTGATGTTGTCTACTACATGTGCAGTCTTGAAGAAGAGTTTAACAGCCCGCTTCCGCTGCAGTTGGAATCAAGTCCCCTAGAAAGAGATGTTTTCACTAAATTTCCTTCCGTTGTAACTATGTTAAGGATGACTGTTGAACAATTCAATGCAATATCGGGCCTTCACTTTATTCAAGGCTGGTAAATGGGTCCAGTTTTAGGAATATTGGTTTTGCAGTTCTTGTTGGAATTATATAACATGACAATCAATAAATAATCACAAAACATCAAAGTATACATGCGGAAGCGTATAGGATTTATTAACGAATAATTAATTAACATAAACAAGAATATGCGTACCTTACTTGATTCTAGCCGAACAAGAATCAAATCCACAAACTAGCAATTTGGATGAACCCTAATTAGGGTTTATAGGATTATATGAATTACCCCTTACCGTTTTGTAATTCAATCCAAGAATACTAACAATATTGTGTTAGTACCACTTTCTTGTACACACGTACTATACCGAATTAAAGTAATGCTAGTTTTGATTAAACAAATAACTTTGTATGGGAAAAGTTTAAGGATCGACTCCCTTGGGGAAGTGTCGACCGGTTTTAGCAAAAGAAACACACAAAACAAGTTTTAGGTTTAGCTAATGAGTACAAGAGAGATAAATTACAAACACCCTTGGTTTTGTATTTATACCCAAAGTAACTTGGTGAACAGGTTGGCTAAGGATTGGGTTATGGTAACCCTTTGGACGATCGGCCTAGGACTCCCACAAGGGATTCTACAACCTTCTCGATCTCTAATTTCATCTTTAGTCCTTCCCAATTATATTTAACGGTCGTTAGTCCATTACAACTAATTACTTAATGTCCGTTAGTTATTCGTTTAATTAATAAATAAATACAACATTTATATTTAATTATTAACTTTAATTCTCATACGCAAAGTGTGCAATCCCGTGGTCTCGAGTTCGATCCTAACTCACGTCGACTAATTTATATCCATAAAACCAACAGCTCCAACTTGGATTTATCTTAATAGAGTGATCACATCGGTTAGCGTCTAGCAACACTTCGATGCCTCTAGTACGAATCGAGTAAGGCTCCTGGAAAACCTTTTAATGATTTCTCTTTATTATTATCCTTTTGTTTCTAATACCACGTTAAATAAAGATATGGAGTTAAGTCATTCTTTATTAAATTATCCTGTTTCTGGTTGTAAGTGATTGACCAAGATTACCAAATCTTCTAAACAGATTTTTGGGTGCTGCCGCATAAACATCTTGTCAACCCTACGAGGGGCCCAGCAGTATTAAGCTCCAAATAAATTTGAAGGAACAAATTCTATCTTGACTACGAGACTAACCCACAAACTTTGTAACATTTCTGAAAACAACCCTTATGACTACCAGTTGCATATAGCGTTAAGTTGCTCCACAGAAATGCGCTACATTCATGACACTTATCTGGTATCTCAAGTCTGAGGATAACTATTCATAATTTACTTATAACAATATCCACAAAGTAAATTATGTAGTTGAGATAATTCTTATATTCAATTCATTGAATATCATCTGAAATTGGTATGCATTCTCATCAATATACTTTCAAGTATATTCTATCACATCTCTCAGATTTGTCTTAGTTTAATGATACTCCCATATCATTAATCGACAACGGACATTTAGAATAACTCAGTTACTCACGGATTAAACATGCAAATATAGGACAACAATATTATAAATGAAAATAAACATAATCCAAACTTTATTTCATCAAAATAATAAATGTTTTACAATATCCTTTATCCAAATACTAATCACAGTTATGCATGAAACTATTTGCTAAACGAAGTCCAATTCCATTGGCAAGTCCAATAAACTTGTCTTTAGCCAAAGCCTTAGTGAAAGGATCAACTAAGTTATCATCTATGTGAACTTTCAATAAATTAATTTCACCTTCACGGACTTGTTCCCGAACATAGTGATACTTCCGTAGAAAATGTCCGGTGCCCTTCATGACTCCAGGTTCATTGGCAAATATGATTGCAGCAGAATTGTCACAATACATATCAATAGGCGATTCAATTGAAGGCATAACACCAAGCTCTGAAATAAATTTCCTAATCCAAACAGCCTCCATTGCAGCTTCCGAAGTAGCTATGTATTCGGCCTGTGTCGCAGACATCGCAATAGTACTCTGCTTCTTGCACTTCCAGTCAACTGCTCCTCCATTGATGACAAAGACATAACCCGTCCGAGACTTCGTATCATCTATATCACACTGCCAGGACGCATCACAGTAACCTGTAACACCAAGCTCTGTGTTTGGATTTCCACCATACACTAAAAACATATCTTTCGTATTCCTAAGATACTTTAGAATATGTTCAACAGCAGTCCAGTGAAGTTCACCCGGACTCTGTTGATATCGACTGGTCATGTTCTGAGCGAACGCCACATCTGGCCTTGTGCATCTCACAACATACATAATAGATCCTACTGCCGAAGCATAAGGAACTTTTTGCATGCGTGCCACCTCAGCAGGTGTTGAAGCACACATATCGCTACATAAGCCATGCTTTACTTCCATCAGCAAATATCCTTTCTTGGAATTTTGCATATTGAATCTCTTCAATATTTTATCAATGTAAGCGCTTTGACTTAAACCAATTAACCGCTTTGACCTATCTCGGTAGATCTTGATTCCCAGAATGTATGCAGCTTCTCCTAAATCCTTCATGGAAAAACACTTCCCAAGATATGCCTTACCATTTTGCAAACTTGGAATGTCTTTTCCCATAATTAATATGTCATCGACATAAAAAATAAGGAAAATTACATCACTCCCACTAACTTTGTGATATACACATGGCTCATCAAGATTTGAATAAATCCATACCTTTTGATTTCTTCATCAAATCTCTTATTCCATTGCCTTGATGCTTGCTTCAATCCATAAATGGACCTTTGAAGTTTGCATACACGGTTTGGAAATTGTGGATTCACTAACCCCTCAGGTTGCTTCATATAGATGTCTTCATTTAAGCGACCATTTAAGAAGGCAATTTTGACATCCATCTGCCATATCTCATAGTCATAGTACGCTGCTATAGCTACGAGAATTCTAATAGCTCTAATGTCCGCTACAAGAGAAAAGGTCTCCTCGTAATCTATGCCATAAGTTTAAGTAAAATCTTGCGCAACTAGACGAGCTTTATAGACGTGAATATTGCCATCCATGTCAGTCTTAATTTTATAGAGCCACTTACTTCCAACCACCTTGGCGTTTGGAGGTAAGTCGACCTCTTCCCAGACTTCATTTTCTCTCATGGATTGCATTTTCCCATTCATTGCAACTTGCCATTTGTCCTTTTCAGGACTTGCCATGGCAGCTTTATAACTAGTTGGCTCTCCAAGATCTCCTAACATAGTTTCCTCAACCTCTACGTTAAGACATAGACGTTCAGGTGCACGCGTAGACCTTACGGATCTACGAACGGGAATCACTTCAACTTATGGTGGAGGACCCAGATTCAGAAGGTAATGCATCTTCTTGATCATTTTCCAGATCATAAACTATCCCACTGAATTTTTGAGATATACAAGATCACTTTCAAGAAAATCTCCATACCTAGCAACAATTACTTTATTTTCAGTTTGATAGTAAAAGTAGTAACCCCTAGTTTCCTTAGGGTATCCTACGAAGATACACTTTACTAATCTTTGTTGGAGTTTATCTGCTGAGTCACGTCTAACATACGCCTCGCAACCCAAGACCTTTAAATAAGACAGGTTAGGAGCTTTACCATGCCATATTTCATATGGTGTCTTATCAACCTTCTTTGTAGGAACCATATTTAGAATACGAACAGCAGATTCTAAAGCATAATCCTAAAAGGATAAAGGTAGAGTAGTAAGATTAAACATAGATCGTATCATGTCCAACAATGTACAATTTCTTCTCTCAGATACACCATTTTGTTGTGGAGTATATGGAGAAGTGAGATTCTGGACAATTCCATTCTCAGCTAAGTAATCTTTAAACTCTTGGCTTAGATACTCGCCTCCTCTATCAGATCGAAGAGCTTTAATCTTCTTTCCCAATTGCAGTTCTACTTCCGCTTTGAAAACCTTAAATGTTTCAAACACCTCATGTTTATGCTTAAGTAAATAAACATAACCATAACGGCTGAAATCATCAGTAAAGGTTAAGAAGTAGCTAGCACCTCTTTTTGACACATGTATAAGTGGTCCACACACATCAGTATGAATAAGACCAAGTAGATCAGAAGCCCTCTCCATATTGCAAGAAAAGGTTTCTTCGTCATCTTCCCAGATATGCATGACTCACATTTATCAAATGATTCATCATTGATATTTTGCAAAAGCCCTTCTTGTTGCAGCTTATGCATGCGAGCCTTGCCTATATGAGCAAGTCTACAATGCCAAAACTAAGAAGAATTCAAGTCCAACTTTATTTTCTTATTTATGCTAAACATAGAATTATTATATTTGTTAGATTCATTTCCAATCACATCAATTTCAAACACACCATTCACAGTAATCGCATTAAAATAAAATACACCATTTAAAGAAACAGAAATTCCATTACGTGAAATAGTATGAGTAAAACCATCATCCAACAAAACTGAAAAGGAAACAACACCTCTAATTATAGAAGGTGCGTAATGACAATTGTTCAATAACATTACTAAGCCCGAAGGCAATACTAAACTAAACGTTCCTATCGCTTCAACAGCTGCATGTGCGCCATTTCCCACGTGCAGATATTGCTCCCCAAAGGCTAGCTTCCTTTCCACTCTAAATCCCTGCAGTGTATTACAAATGTGAATACCACATCCAGTATCATATACCCAGGAATTTTTATGATTTAGAGTAAATAATTCAATGACAAATAAATTACCCGAAGGACCGGCGCTCGAGGACCCGTCGTACTTCATCTTATTTGCCCGCAATTCATCAAGATAGATAGCACAATTTCTCTTCCAATGCCCAACGACCTTGCAGTGGTGGCATGCTTGATCCTTTTTAGGATTTTCCTTCCTAGGAGTAGGGTACTTCTTGGGTTCTGGTTGATACGCCATAACCTTTTTACCTTTATCAACTTTCCCTTTGCCCTTCACCTTCTTGTTGTTCGCACGCTGCAGCTTTGGCTTATTTATCCTTCCACCCAGAATAGCAAGTACCTGGGGAGTAGGAGCCTTTTGAGGTAATTCTTTCTCATAATCAATTAGCAATGCGTGTAGGTCAATAACTGTCTTCCCCACGCAGTGCATATTGAAGTTTCGAACAAAACCATTTAAATCCTTGTTAAGGGATCTGTTGATCAAGTTCACGGCCATGTCATCTTCATAAGTCTTGCCAAGTGCCCTTAATTGGTCCATGTAACTTTTCATTTCCAGTACATGAGCACTCACGGGTTTACCCTCTCCCTGCTTACAGCAGTGTAATGCATCGATCAAGTCATAAATCTCGACAGCAGCTGGTTTCTCGAACATAGTTCGAAGTTCATTGAGCATGTTAAATGGCAAGTAGTTTTTGAACTACTTTTGAAGAGCAGGTTCCATCGTTCCCAACATAAGACAAGCCACATCATTATGACGCTTATACTCAATTTTCCAAGCATCCTTTTCAGCTTGAGTAGCTTCAGGTGCTATTGGTTCAGCAGGACAAGGTTCATACAGATAGTTCAACCGGTCAGCAACTCTACAGACAATTCTCAAAGAGCGGTGCCAATTATTGAAATTCTTTGAGTCAGTCAACTTTTCTCGATGAAAAAAACTTTTGAACGCAGAACTTAGTGCAGTATTAGTGTTATCGTTGTTTTGAGCCATTTCTATAGAAAAAAGTTCAAGTATTAGTATTTTCGATAATACAACTTTTCAAGAAAATAAAATATACCCAATGGTAATATAAACATATAACCATAAAATATACAACTTTTCTCGAAAACTAGGATCACAATTATCATAGGTTCATTACATCAGTTGATCTGCTAGTAACGAAAACATATAATAAGGTAATCTGTCGTACAATAATTGGCAAACAATTTCCAATTCCTAGATCATTATGGGATTTATATTTTCCAACGCTATTGCAAATATAAACATGTTTCGTCCCATCTTATGCCTTGAGTCCAGTTCTCACTTTCTACTCAACTTAAGTGTCTAACTTAAAGAACTGCAAATATGTCCATGTAAGGTCTAACTTTACATAGAGATTTACCTCTCCATTACAATCTAGCCAAGTACTGTCATGACGTAAATTGCAACTTCAAGTGTTCCTTTTAATTAGATGGCACATAACTTAATTTGTAAAGGGTACTAGTTTTGATTTTATGTGGTCAAATCAAATATGTACAAAGATGTCATGCATTCATCTTGTAGCATAATTTTAATAAAAAACTTTTTATTACCAATTCATAAAGATCAAATTATCAAAGTTATGATTGAGGTATTGGGTTCACCAATCAAGAAATTTAGCGTTAATTATCGTCCATTATACCGTACTTTTGCATAAGTGTAAACACTTAGTGTTTCGGGTAATTACCACTAAAGTGGCGCATGGAATTAAAACTAATTCGGCCTTAAGATGATTTTGTACGCATAGCCTACTTGGTAACTCCAATTTGACTCGCAAGCAAGCGGACTGTTTGGTCAGCGCTGAAGCAATAACCTCCATCTTTAGGGTCACAATTTAATGTGCTCCCCTCCTAGTACTTCCCACACAGTCCGTCAAATTGGGTGAGCCGTTCTCACTTTTTGTACCAAAATCATCAATCAATTAAACTATTGAAAACTTAACTCTTCAAAAACAAATCAAATTTCACCATTGCTTAGTCCGTATTATTTTTCTATTCAAAATTACCCTTTGCTTAAAACTGTCGCACATAAAAAACAAACAAGTAAACAAATAAAAAATAAACAACTAAAAAACAATGCGCACATAATAAACAATTTAATACGTGTAAACAAGTAGCCACATACAACTTATTCGATAAAACCCTATTAATAATCAATGTCTACGTTAAATTATTGTATATATTAATTAGGGCTTTCACTCTCTCAATTGAAAGTGAGCCACATACATCGATGAATCGATTGCGTAAACCCATAATTAAAATATACCAAATATCACATAATTGATTCATTAATATATATAATTGGAGTCTTCCCCAATTCAAGATTTATCGTAAATAAACATGTAATAAATATATCTTAACAATTAAACAATATCAAAGCAACTATCCATGACAAACATGCATGTATCATCATGGATATATCATAACAATTATACAAATAGTCACAAGATCGCATATCAAAATTCCATGTCACATAACATATTATTCATGAATTAATCACGTAACATATATATTAATTCTAGGTTTCGATAAGGTTAGCAAACAATTTTCAAACCCTAAAAATTTTTAAGCATGTCGACTAAAAAAATTTAAGGGGTACGCCCCATATAAAAAAAATTAAATCGACACATGAAAAAAATAATCCAAAACCCTAGATAAACCATATCAAACAACATACAATTATTCGTTTTTTACGCGTTTAGTAAGTAATTACTCATTAAAACCAATGACTCGTGATGCCACTGTTGGAATTATATAAAATGACAATCAATAAATAATCATAAAACATCAAAGTATACATGCGGAAGCGTATAGAATTTATTAACGAATAATTAATTAACATAAACAAGAATATGCGTACCTTACTTGATTATAGCCGAACAAGAATCAAATCCACAAACTAGCAATTTGGATGAACCCTAATTAGGGTTTATAGGATTATATGAATTACCCCTTACCGTTTTGTAATTCAATCCAAGAATACTAACAATATTGTGTTAGTACCACTTTCTTGTACACACGTACTATACCGAATTAAAGTAATGCTAGTTTTGATTAAACAAATAACTTTGTATGGGAAAATTTTGAGGATCGACTCCCTTGGGGAAGTGTCGACCGGTTTTAGCAAAAGAAACACACAAAACAAGTTTTAGGTTTAGCTATTGAGTACAAGAGACATAAATTACAAACACCTTTGGTTTTGTATTTATACCCACAGTAACTTGGTGAACAAGTTGGCTAAGGATTGGGTTATGGTAATCCTTTGGACGATCCGCCTAGGACTCCCACAAGGGATTCTAGAACCTTCTCGATCTCTAATTTCATCTTTAGTCCTTCCCAATTATATATAACGACCGTTAGTCCATTACAACTAATTACTTAACGTCCGTTAGTTATTTCGTTTAATTCATAAATAAATACAACATTTATATTTAACTATTAACTTTAATTCTCATACGCAAAGTGTGCAATCCCGTGGTCTCGAGTTCGATCCTAACTCATGTCTACTAATTTATATCTATAAAAC